>VNJV01008465.1:0-382616 GCA_008042635.1 Drosophila nikananu
ACGGCAACGGCAGCCGAAAAACCATCTAAGCGCGATCGGACATCAACGCCAGCCAAAACACCCCTAAACGTGCCAAACAATCTAAGCCTTCCAAGAAGCAGAAGTCGTCGGACGAGGAACATAAGGACTTTTTCATCATTTTCATAAAGATGTTGCCAAAAAAATTGACCGCCTCCAACACCGTTCACTGCAATGAATGTGATCGGCCAGTGCACTTCAAGTGTGCTGACATGCGCGAATTGTGATTCTAATGGAGAATGATGTCATGAGTAGTATTTTTTTTTGCCTTACAAATGAATAAACTTTCATTTTTTCTTCATTTGATTGCGTTTAACTTGATACTTTCCTAATTTTAGCACATTCTACAAAGGTGTCCACAACCCCCCTTAAAATCTGGAAGTGGCAAAAACGACTATTTTACAAAAACTTAAAACTTTTTCTTTCAGTGATAGATATCACTGTAATTATTCGAAAACTAGTTAGCTAAGGTCTTTAGCTTTCCATTGATATGCATATGTCCGCATAATACGCTCCAGGTAAAAAGATATAAGTGATTTAAAAAGTGGTGTCCACAACTGTCACCTTTCCCCTACATATATGTAACACACACACACATGATAAACAACAATAGCAAAAATAACGAAGAACGAAACCAAACCGTCGTAAAAAAAGATAACAAGTTATGTTTTTGTTTTCGCCCCGCTCGTTGCTCGAGCATCCTTGGGGATCCTTCTCAGCGGGCAGAAGCTGCGAACGTTGAAAATTTCATGCGCGTTGATTTGTTTAGCTCCAATGGCGCCTCGTATTTGCCCAAAGGACTCCGAACACAATTACTTTTAATTTATTTTCAAGACTTAAATGCGAGAGGGAAATTCTCGCACACAAAAACACACACGCCGCGGAAGCGCAAACAAAGTGTAATTTCAAATTAATTAAGTGCGAGTGCAATAATTATAATACCCTTAAACTTAAAGTGCAGAATCGTAAAAGCACGAGTAAAGTTATATCGTAAAGAACGGGGTCATCTGCATCTGTTCCATCTTCATCCGAGATCGTAATTGAATCTGTATTAGCTTCTGCATCCCACTGCCGGCTCACTTGTCCCGTACACATGCTCCAGCGGAGGCAGGACATAATACGGTTGGGGGTCGCAGCCAGGACATTCTAAGGCCAAAGGAGGGGCCCAGCATACACACACTGGTGCCAGCTGCTAACGAGGTCAATTGTAAGTTATTTCCTCTCCGCCACCAGCCACCGGGATATCACATCAAGGAGCAGCGATATGAAGAGTAAGCCGAGGTCCAGACCAGGAAATAGCCAGGCATGAATATCATTAACGGCCAAAGAGCGTAAAGGTCGTTGTTCCGCTTAGCCTCCCTCGAGAAATTGCAGGCTAGAGATCAGCTTAGCACTGAAAGAGAAACTAACATCATACTAAGGCCTCGTGGGATTATTTTCCACCGGAAGTAGGTCTGGAAAATCCGGCAAAAGGAGAACTCTTACACAGGTACCTCTACAAACTCCAATGGAGTTTAGTATTCGGCTTAACTCTCAGCATGTTTAACTAAATATTTTTAAAACTCGTATCTACAATAAAAACCCCAAACATTATCTTCATGCCAATCTTCATACCCAGGGACTTAGGCTTAACGCGCCATTCGCAGATACATTTTCACAAAACAATTTGCAGTCGCATTGCTGTGTGGCAGCTCCTGATGGAACAATTCTCATTTAAAATACCATCAGCAAAGTGCATTTTAAATTGCATATAAAAAGTGCTGAGAGAAAAAGAAGAGAACTAAATGAAGCGAAATGCAAAACTATGAGCAGAGTGAAAGTGTGTCACCTAATTTCACAACAGCTCTTGGCTACGCATCATTGCACAGGACAAATATCACACATACGCCTCGTATAACAAATAGTTAGAGTCAGTTGTAGAGGGGGGGAGGTGGAGGGGGAGATGGGGCTCAGACCTGTGCACCTGAACTACCTCAGAGCAACAACAACAACCGAACGAACTACATTTGCATGGCATATGAGTTGCAGTTGCAGTTTCCCCTCACACGACAGCTGGAATTTCTTTCTTTCTCCCTTCACTGTCGCTCAGACCAGACGAAGAGATAATTGCATTCATATTTAATAATTCATAACGTTTTTTTTTTGTTCTGCTAGATCAGCAAAAATATGAATATTCAGCAACAACAAGAGTAGACAGAAAGTAGGGTAGAAGCGGAAGCAGAACTACGGTTAAGCTCATTACCATATGGCCAAAAAAGAGAAATGCCTTTGGAAATTATAGAAAATGTTGGTTAGCCAAGTGGAAACTTGAGTTTTGTATAAATTGTAAATTAGGAAGAATGTAAAAGG
The DNA here is from genome assembly GCA_008042635.1 of Drosophila nikananu. Classification (NCBI taxonomy): domain Eukaryota; kingdom Metazoa; phylum Arthropoda; class Insecta; order Diptera; family Drosophilidae; genus Drosophila; species Drosophila nikananu. Next base: position 2,368 of record VNJV01008465.1, read on the forward strand.
ATGTGTTAAGGATAGATTAAAGTACCATAAAAATGAAGCTCCTTAAATTATTTAACAATGATTCATGAACAAAGATTGTTTGACATAAACCTTGTTTATGCATGCAATATATCCTTAGCCGCCACAAGACACGATTCAACAAATGTAATTACATTTATGGAACGTGCTGTCTTCATAGCAAAGAAACAGCTTAGTTTGACTTCTCTGGCAGTTTGTTCTCTGTCTCCTGTTTTTGTTTCAAAAACTTCCTGTCGTCAACAGAGTCGCCGCTCCCCCAGGCTTATCTGCAGCCACTTTAAAAAAAAAACCTACAAGTTCCTCTCTTTATTTTTGTTCTTTCTCAGTTTCAATTGTTTAAATTTGGGTCAATGTATGCATCGAGAGAGATATTTAGCGCGGCTGACTGACAGAGATTCCTCTTAGCCTTTGTCTCTGGGCGCTTCGAGCAAACGAGCAACAAAAGGACATATGGAAGGACAATGACAACCGAAACATTCCATATATGGTACGTGCCTTGTATACATCAGAGCCATGTTCCCATGTTTCTCCCCCTCGTAACCCAAAAAAAAACCCTCTACGACAAATTTTATTTTATGCAAAATAGTTTTGTGTGTGCGCCTCGGAACAATATAAAATTTTGTTGTAAATGTTGCACGTTTTTGAGAGTGTTTTTTAGTTTTCGTTTTTATTTTTCACTCCTGTTGTAGCCGATGTATTGATTTTTGCATTTTTAGGTCGCACGATGTTGGCTGCTGTGCTGTGCGGGAGAGGTAAAGTTAGACGGGCGCCCACACACACGTTTAATGAACACAGATTTATGATACGAGTCACCTTAGTCGGCTGCGGCACGAACATTTTGGCGCAGAAATCTGGGTTAAGGTGGGCTGGGCAGAGCCACTAAAGTGGCCTGGAGCTTGCTTGGCTATGGCCAATCCGCCAATTTCAATTTAAATTGCTCTACCCCCGGTATCAGTACTATATAAATATATATTCGCGTTGGCCATTTCAATCGCTTTGATCCCGTTGCCAGGCGCCCCCGCCCCGCACACGCCACAGACCACAGAGCTTGTCTTGAAATGCCCTTGGCTCTTTTGACCCCGAACCAGGACCCTGGCCAGGAGTAAGCCGGATAACCCCTGGCTGGAGTTGCCTACTTGTCAGCCGCGCGCCACTCAACGCAACTGGAGGCCAGCGGAACTTTAAAGCGCAAAAGGCATGGCCAACAGCTCTGGTAAACATTAAATAAATTTTTAATAAAGTTTTGCCCTAGAAATTGTTATTTTTAGCAGCAGCATCGCAGGCATCGCTGGCATCGCCGGCATCAGCAGCAGTGTCAGTGGAAAGCGGTAGTGGGGCAGATAAAATATGACATTTATAGCTGCCTGAATACGTAAAGTTGAACGCACCCCGAGAGCTGCCGGGCTGCGGAGAGAGCTGAATTTTATGTGGCTTATGTAACCCAGCGGGCGGGCTGGTGAATTTGATTGTGGTTAAATATATATATGTATATATGCCAGGGCGGAGCCGGATGGATTGAGCAAAGTTTGTTTTACGACAAGGTGGAAGCATGATGTATCCTCCTCTGCCAATGGAGAGATCTAACCGGGAGGGCTAACGAAATCATCACTGCCAATGCATATTCAGGTAATGCTACTTATTTCCATAGCCGCCCCCAATTCACGCATATATTTATCCAAACACACACCCCATCGGGCGGTAGCTCGGCGAGGTTTTATTAAACTTTTGTCGCCTTCCAGGGCAAAATGTAAATTACACAGAGGAGAAGCAGCCCAGTAAATGTATTTCAAAATGCACCAGGAAAAATAAGTAGTTAAAACTTTTTAATTACATTTTTCAGTGTGCAAAAAATGAGGAAAATTCAAGGTTCTTTATATGTAACAAGGAATAAAACCAATAAATAATTTATATTTATTGAAGACTATTTTTTATTGCCGAAAATGCCATAAGCTGAAGCATTAAAGTAATACCGGTATATGGTCATACTTTTAGAACGTTTTAAATTTCATATTATAAAATTGCAGTTCTTTCATCCACATATTTTAATGTAAGAATATTCCGATCCCCCAATTTTTTTATGAATAAATAAAAAAAAACACATTTTTATAAAGCTATCAATTTGTTAAAATACAAAAAAAATGGTCACACTTCTTAACGTAATTTTAAAAATTGTCTTTTTCTGCTTATCAAAATGTTTTAAGCCATAGATTTTCTTGTTAAATTTAAATTAAGTTAGTAAGATTTTATAATACTGGTACATATATGGTCATACTTTTAGAACAGTTATTTCCCCTTTTATACACAAATCTATATGGAAACAAAATCTTAAATCATGTTCAGTATTAAATTATAAAGAAGAACACAACCTTTTTTTTCTACAACATTAAATTAATAGTAGACCCAGTGACTTACAATTTCTTCAGTACCCTTTTATTACAGTGTACGCACTGGCAGAGACAAAGGACATTTATGCCAACACCTTCTAATCAAGCAAAGAGCTTAAAATAAAGTAAAGCCAAAAAGAATGAAATGAAAGATATTATGAAATTTGAAACACACCCTCAGACACTCACACACACAGAGGCACACACGTTATACGAAAATAGCAAAAGGCAAAAGGACACACATGTACAAGGATACGTGGCTATGTGTGAACATGTGTGCTGGCTCGGCAAAATGGCAGCCCTTTTCGGCTAAAGCTCAGCGCCAAGACACAGGGGCGGGGATGGCATAAATATATACAAAGCACACATAACTGTCAACCTATCCACTGCCTCCCCCATCCCCCAGCAGCAGCCACCCTTTGGTGCGTGTTTGTTAATGAAATGTTTGCCTTTCGCATTTAGTTACGCTACGTTAGACACTTTTGCTTATTAGTGCAAAGCGCAATTTAAACGCTGGCGAAGAAGAAAGGAAAGAAAATCTTGACCCCAGCTAGATACGCCTACGAATGCCCTTGAAATGCGGGATTATAGCTTTGAATTGATTATTTTATATATATTAAATGGGTTTATTATATTTATATTGTCACAAAAGGTAAATGGAAGTAAATTTATCACTCTTATATTATCAAAAAACTCTACCGAGTTTCATTAATTATTTCATACACATCCGATACTTGACTTTTATTTTTAAAAAATTATTAAAAAAACTTGCTACTTATGATATTTTTAATAATTTTATTTATTGCATTATAATTATATTTAAGTCCAGTAAAAAGGCTTGCTACTGCCACTACAATCGTACTACTTTGAGGTACCACAAACCCATAAAGAAAAATTTTCAAGCCAGATCCTTACAATAGATTTTCTGAATAACAAATAAATACAAAAAAACCCTACTCTAAAAATGTATAATGAAATCAAAACCCAGTCAACTTGTATAAAGTTCAGTTACCCTATTTTTATTTAAGGGTATTTTTCTACAACGTTTAGGCGCAGACAGGCGACATCAGCAGCGCAGGAAGACGGGCGGAGACAATGTCCTCGTATTATGTTACGACAAAAGCCAAAGGCTCTTGTTGGCCTCCCTGCCCGGCTTCTTCTTCTCCAACTTTCGCGGCGACTTCTCCCCATTTCCAGCAAAGGTTCAAGGTTATAGACGTGCGGGGCCTTAAGTTCTCATTTTTGTTTGTAGATTTGGCGCAGTGCGATAATTTCCCAGTATTAGTAAAGTGTTGTGTGTTTGTGCACGTTTTTTGGGCAATTAAAAATTAAATTGCGCATACATCACGTATAAGGAGGAGGGAGGGCTGAGGCGTGTGAGTGGCAGGGCCTGGCAATGACTTTTAAAGTTTAATTGGATTTTGAAGGCTGCCTGGGGACGGCAAACAAAAGAACTGAAGACAAGCATTTGGTTTAATCTTTGGCAAATTGAGTAAACATAAATATAAGTTCATAATCGCATTACTATTGGGGAAATCTTTATTGATGGCAGAAATCAAAAGCTAAAATTAAATTATTATCAGGCCAGGAGAAGCAATAAAAGCTATTAATATCCTCCCCTGACCTTGCAGTCCAAGTCACTCGTGTAATGCGATCGACTATTTAAGCACCGAATGAAAATTGAGCCGTCGAAGCCGTTAGCTTATACCTTAATTCTCCATTCAGTCATCGATTTATCTCACTTTATTCCCTGGAGGCCACCACCTCAGTCAATTTCCAGCTACCCTGGTCCCCCGCTGGATGAGGCACTAAAAATGTCTAAACGTCGTTGGTTACACGGCTAAGCCGCAGCAGGTCGGAACACCTGGACAGGCCCATAACCACGGCCACCTCAAAGAGCCAGCCCACTGTGCAGTTTATTTAAATTAAACCTTTTCTCACACAGCCCTCCGCTTGGCTGGCTTTCCTTGGCTGTATTTTTCCTCTCTTCTCCTCGCTTCTCGGGTCTCCTTCCTTTTTTTTTTTCAATTAACTTTCTAGGCCAGCCGCAAAACAGCAACAAAATACTGCCAAGTAGACAAGCAGCTGTTGATGATAATGATGATGACGACGATGTTTAAGACGACCGAGAAGAAGTCCAACAAATTGCAAAATCCCCTCCTTCAGGCCACACAGGGCAAACATCTCCTGGCCCGCGGGCAGGTGAGCTCAACTTGACTGTGCACTCAGTGCGTATACTTAACGTAAACCCTAAACCACTAAAACCACCAAAGGAAAACACGAGGCAACATTGCTGCCACCACCACCACCAGTGCCGTCATCAAAAGCAAGAGCAACATCAACGGCAACGGCAACGGCAACAGCAACAACGGCTAACGGAAACACGACAGTTTGGCTTACGTATTTTACTGGCCAACGTAGCATTTTATTTAAACTGCAGTTAATTTTCACTAAAACATTTTAATTGTATTTCTGCAATCTGTCTCCAACAAGTTTTCCACAGGGTCAGGCGGAGTGCAAAGAAAACCAAGAAGTAGCAAAAAGCTGAAGGCCGACTATGGACGAGCCAGAAATGCAGACGGCTACACTGGTTACCAAAATATTTGTATTTGCATTGATGTGGGATTTCAAATATCCCTTAATTCAATTTGGAAAACGAATTACAAAATATTAATCATAAATTATATTAACAAAACAGACTCATTTTGGTTTACATAAAAGCGGAAGATAATAAGGAAGTATTACATATTAATTCGCATACCTAAATAAATATCCGACATCAACAAATATAGAAAGCAAACTCACAGTTTTTTAATAATTTAAACTTAATTAAAAAAAATTGTTTAATTTCCGACTTCTGATTTAAATTTTACAGACCAAATAGTCGTTATTTAATTCAAGCTTAGTTAGTAAAATTAATTAAACCTTCTCTAAAAGGAATTAAACACCTTTAACTAATCAGAGTGAATAAAATAATGCAATGATTAATGATATTAATATTTATATATTACAGTCAAATTTGCGAATTAGTAATACATTTCTTATGTATAATTTCAATAATAACTCCCACTCAAGACAAGTACTTACCTTACTCCCCTTTTTTTCTTGAAACTTTGACAACTTTAAACCACTGTAAATGTGTTTTTTTTCGGTTAAGACCAACGCCCTGGGGTCTGAGGCCGCAATGGCCAAAGCCACTACCATTTTTAATGCAATAAAAGTCAACTTAAAATATGCAAATTACGGTAGTTTCGAAAAATTTGTGCAGGCTTCGCCAGAGTCGTTACACAGTGAGGGGCGTGCAGGGCGGGCAGGGCGGTCAGGGCGGTTCACAGTCACAGACTGAGGCTTATACTAAACTTCTGCTAGTACACTCTGTGGCAGTCTGTTGTCATTAACATTTCTCTGGGCCATGGACTTTTAATTGTGTCTAGGACTGTCTCCGTTGCCGCCTGCCGAGTTTTGCGGATCCGTGACCCCGGGCCGTGTCACTCGGGGTGCCCCTTAGCAGTTGGCCCAAGACATTAATGTATATTAGTGTCGCAATAAATTAAGAGCATTTTGCTGTTCATATTTACCAGCGCCTCCCAGCCGCACTTAAATCTAATTGCAACGGAGCAGAGAGCCAGACAAAATGGCATTTAAATGGCCGCAACAAGCAGCCTAATCAAATGGCCAGCCTCGTTCTGGCCCAATCTTTTAATGAGCCAGATCGCATTACCGTGTAACGAGAGAATATTGTTGCCTGAAATTAACGCCCATCGATGGAGGAGGCGGGAAAAGGGTGGCCACTCAGCCGTGGCAAAGGCAAGAGGGTCGCCAACTTTTGACTTGGCTAAGCCGCTTAGCCGGGCGAAGGTGTCAAGTTTAGGAATCAATTACTTTGGAGTATGCTAATGTTAATGCTACCTTTTATTTTCTCCTCTCTTGTTCTCCCTTTTACATGGCCTTCTTCTAAACAAACTTTATCAGGGGCTTGGCTGCCTTACACGATAAATATTTTGCAAATTACGTGAAACATTTAGCGAGATTTCATTTAGGGATATTATAAACATATTTGGTTATTAAATAAAATACTTAGAGGTTTTCAGCTAAAGGAATATCTTTTCTTTATAAATTGTATGGCTCCATTTACTATTATTTTAATAGCTTTAATTCCAATAAACTGCTTTCGAGTGGGGCCTTTGATCTCGGGCCCCTCCCACTGCCAAAAAGTTTAGGCGAACAAACATTGCTCGTCCAAACGCTTGGCTGGCACTTCCTGCTGCTGCTGCTACCCCCGCCGACAACTTTAATTCACCGGCACTGCGCATTAGAAACACATGCCGCAAATGAATGTTTTTTGAGGCACATTCAAAGCATATTTTTCGATGCTCTCTCTCGGCGCGTGTTTTACTCGAGTTCACAACTTAAATTACGCACCGAGCACACGCACAGGCTCCCACATCGGAAGCCCCTGCTGCCCGGGTTTCGTAGCCTTTGATTGATGAAGAGGCAATTCGTTGGAGGAACTCGTCGGCCACGCCAGTGTTAAACACTAATGGCAGCTTAAATTAGATTACAGAGGAGTCCTTCGGCGGGGGTTGGGTTGAGTGCCAAGCGTGACCAACGCATTTGCAACCTCGTCCGCCTACGCCTCCTCCTCCTCGTGGCATTTGTATTTTATAGCGCACATTTTTTGACTGCCATTTATTTAAACTATTCTTACTCAATTCGGGGAAAGTGAGCCCCGAAAGTGAGCATTCCAACTGGTATCAGAAATCAACTCATAAAAATCGCACAAAAAGACATAAATAAGATTTATTGTTATAGTTCTACACACATACACGTTTCAATTGCCATTACGTATACGCAGCGTGTGCGGCCAAATGTCCAAACGAGTTGGCCGATGCCCCAGCTGCCACCGGAGTCGGTCTTTTACATTGGTGTTAAATTTCACGTAAAAATTGCACTAAAAATTAAGTATAAATATTTGCTTAGGGCCATTAAGTTGCCCTTAAACGAAGCTTATGAAGTTTGTGAAACAAGTTAAACAACATTAATGGCGGCAATGAAATTGTGCAAGTTTCTCGGTCTCTGTTAATCTTGGTAGATAGTTTAATAGGTTAAGCAGGAAGTTAGTTAAGAAGTTGCATTACCGAAGATAAAACTGTGCTATTTTCTTTTCGCCCTCAGAGGAATTAGCGTATCCGTACTTCGTAGTTTCCTTGACTAATGTTTTGTGATTTTGTTTTGATGTCGTGCCTAAATCAAAACACGAACCCAAAATCCTTTATTATGCAGATAGTTGGCCGGGGAAGGGGCTGCTTGCCGTACGGAATTTCATGGTTACAAATAGTTAATGTACAGCTAATTATTACATAATCACTGGTCAGCACGAAACGAGGCGGGGCGGAGTCCTCCAAATCCGGTCAAGCCGAGAACATTGACTCAGCATACAAATTCACACAGAGACCACAAAATATATATATTTACATTGCCTCACTTCCTACTTTCTGTTATATTGCCCCCCTCCCATTGCAGCGTCGTATGTTTATTGGCCATAAATATTAATTATAAAACACGATATCCATTAAAGAGTTCTTCGAGCACGAAATCATCATCATCAGCAATAAAACGAAGGGGTTGTTTGTCCTGGGACTTGGCTTTTTCCGTTTCCCGGTACTCAATTTGTGCCTGAATGTTTGATGTTACCTGAAGTCGAGGAAAATTAGACATTGCCGTAATAGACGAAGCTCCTACACCGCCCTCTCAGTTGTTTGTCTAAGAAAGTTTCCCTATTTTTAAATTGCCTTTCCAGCCGTTAGCCGGTAGCTAAACGTGGTTGTATTTATATAGATCAATGCAGTTAAGTTTAGCCTTAATTGTGTTTTGGCTCGGAAAAACGTCGATTGAATTTCCAAGTAAAGAATAATTGCTTTGGCACGGCATTCTAATGAGTTTCGGTTGACAGTCCTTAAGCGACGATGAACTCCATTCCACCAGGGAAAGCGTTTTGGAATTGGATACGGCTTAATTTATTGGTTTGGAATTAATGGAGGTGTATTATCCATAAAGGCATTCGTTTTACCCCAATAATTAATATGTTATATCTAACCTAAGACTCTTTTATTAACAGATGCACAATTCAAGCAACGAAATGTGTTTTTTGTTTGAGGAGAGCTTCCTCCCTCTTTTCTGGGTTTTAAAATAAATTTTAAAGAAACCTGAAGCATGTTTTAAGTAAATAAATCAAAGGGAGTTTCTACATATTAAACCTTATACTGTCATTTATCGAAAACCATATTGGGAAGTCCAAAATATCTGTCCTAGGAAACTTATTGTTCCAATTTTCCCTCAGGTTAATGGCAAATTTCATAATTGGTCTCGTTCTTAAATGTCGGACCAAATATTTTAAATATTTCCTACTTTGGCCTGGCAAAACCTCACCACCATCCATGTTGGTGGCACCTTCTCTTCCCTCCCCTTCCCCTATGTATTGTATAGTAATAACATAAAATAATTTATGGCAAATGAAAGTCACAAAAATACGAGACCAGGCGACAAGGCAACGTAGCCAAAAGTTGGTTTCATGCTCCATTCACCAGGACCCGCTTCTCTGGCTCTCCCACGCCAGTCCACCCACTCTTCACCCACTCCTTCTCTCTCGACGTGAAAGAACCCTTTTCCATGGCGACTCTTTAGAAATTTTCCTAGTATATTTTTTGGGAAAGCCATGGGCAGACACATACAAAAAAGACGCCTGGCCGCGACGTGTAAACTTTCGTTTTCCTTGGTTTTTCGGTCGAAATGTTCCTTCCAAAATCTGAGGCTGCACGGTGAATGTTTTCCTTGTATCAAGGCTTTTGTGATCTGTCGTCTAGCTCACTCTGCTGCCCTGCTGCACACAATGCTTTTCCACTTTTCTTTTTTTGGGGGGAGAATTTCCGCAAAGCCTTTGTCTTAAAAGCTTTTGTGGTAAATTCTTTGAATTTCGCTGCTGTCGCTGCTGCTGCATTTTGATGTTTTGCGAAAATTGCGCGACAAAATTCGCAAATTCTGTGCACAAAGGAGCCAGAAATGCAGCAAAACCATTCCTTACGGCCTCAAAGTAGTGGAAAGCACAGCCAGATAAGTGATTCAAATTTCGACTTTATGTTGAAAACCCTTTGAATGCATCACGGATTCGTTATACACAAAGAAATATATATGCTATACATCTCAGTATCATTCTCTATGCTTTTCACACGGAGACCTAGCTTCGGCGTTCAATTTTAATTAATTAAAGCCACGGATTCGTGGGCGTGGCTCAGCCCTGTCCACCGCTGCTGTTCACCTGTCAACCACCTTGTCACTTTATCCCTTTGTGTAATTAGAAATTCTAAGGCAGCTGGGGGAGGCCAATCCAGTCAGGAGAAGACCCAAGCTATGTTTGTCAATCGCTCGCTTTCGAGCTTTTTAAGGCTCCAAGTTTTTTTTAACGAAGCCAATAAAGTGGCTAATTATATAGTTTCGTTTAGAAAGGAAAGGAAATAACAGGTTTTGATCGAGTTACATACAAGGAAACCATTTTAAATGTAAGTAAGTAAATTGAAAAACAAAAAGTTGACAAGTAATTACAAAAGTCTTTTAAAATTAAAAGAAAAGGACATTCAAGCACAATATATTAAAGTTATATAACAAATGGGAATTATAAATTTTCTCGAACCAACAAAACCACGATTTTTGAAGGGTTAATCCTTCAACCTCCAGCGGGGAACACGTAACCCTGGCATAACAAAAACCGGCAATCCCCGAGTCCTTCTCTTGGCTTGTTTGTTTTTTCGGCGGAAGGGATTTTTCGTCGGTCGAAACGTGGTGCCAGCCACAAAAGTTTGCAGCCTGAAGGTGCGACGAAGGTGACGCGATGACTGGTCCCCGTCCACATTTTTGCCGTCTCTCGAGCATTTGCCACATAGCTGCTGCACTCAACACGTTGACAAGTTTTTGAAAACTGTTGGCGGGGGGACGGCGACAATTCGTCCGGTAAGTCAGTAAGTCAGTCGAGTTTCCCAGCTCGCTGCATACTTTTTTGGGCAACTGTTTAGCAGGAATGCATTAGCCGGTGAAAACGGAGAGAGGAGAGGGCAGGAGCCAGCAGGAGCCGGCAGGAGGAGGCCCTTCTGCCTCCCAGCTCCTTAAAGATTTATTATGGCTGTTGTTGCTGCTGTCCTTTGCTGCTTTCTGGTAGGTTTCGTGTGATAAAATGCTTGACACTTTTCTAAACGGCCAAACTTTTTGACTGCCAAGAGATTGTCCCTGCTCCTCGTTCTATTTATAGCCGACGACTCAGGGGTATATATAGCATTTTCGAAAATTTATTCCAGGGATAAGAAATCCGTTTTGATTCTTGGAATTTATAGGAAAGCTAGTCAGTCCACTGAATAAGAGAATTTGGTTAGGAAAATTAATATTAATTTCTTTTATTATGTTTTAAGCAAATATTAATTCTTCTTTTGCAATATAATTCAATGTATTTACTATGAACTTGGTTTGTTAATTTGAAATATTATTAATTATTTTAATCGTTCTAAAGTGATGATTTTTAATGATCAAGACTAAGAGGTGTCAGGAACTCAGCTCGGGCTTGGCTACTGGGTATCTCTTATCCGTAGTTTTTGGCCCTCTAGTTCTTACTTGTTTTTAATGCTCCATAATGCTGGCTCCCATCCTTTTCATCCTTTTTATTCCTCTCTCCTTTTCTCCCACTCTCTCTCTCTCTCTCTCTCTTTCTCTGTCTCTCTCTATCTCTCTTTCTCTGTCTCTGTCTCTGCAGTTTGTTGACACTGCCGAGCTTAGAGAGCGCATAAAGTGGAAATGATTTACGCAGTTCACCTTGCTCCTTTGTGCCAGTGCGAGTGCGTGTGGTGTCTGTGTGTGTGCTCACATCCTGTGGGCATAATAAATAGCCCAGCTTTTGGTTGGCAGTTTTGTCAAATAGCTCTTCTGAGCTTCAAAACACCTGAAAGCTGTTTTTTTGGCCAGGCCTAAGACTTGCCGAAGACCTGCGGCGAGAGCTTAGCCAGCATTTCTCACTGGAAAAGAATAAGGGCGAAACTCTGAGGCATAAAGTTTTCAATCAACTACTCGTTCTATGTTTTGATCCCTGGGATAAGCATTTTTCAAATATTTTATTCTACACAATGTTGGCAGAGATGGATTTACTAAGGAATATGATTTAAAATGAGGTGTGTCTTTGGTTTCATCCACTAAATAATTTATATCTTTCCAACCTCCTTCACTTTAATCCCTTCACATCCTCCCAAAGATTCAGCTTCCATTTGGTTTGGTGCTAATGGACAGTTTAGAGAGTCAGCCAAACGAGAAGATACTGTGGAACTACTGTGGAAGCTGCAACTGGGGGCGCGGCTTACAACGGAGCGAAATGAAATCATAAATGCCAGGACACGTGCCAGGACAACGTGCCTCCCGTTGCAACGAGGTGCTAAAGTTTTCCCTCCAAGCGTATTTTTTCTTCCTTTTTTTTTTTTGGCAACTCCGGTCGAGTCGCGAGTGGTTCGCATTCCGAATGCAAGTTAGTTAAATATTTAAATTTATTTATTGGACTTTGGCTTGGCCCGTGCCCGAACTCCGGACTCTGGACTCTGCAGCACTGCAGCCAGGGCCATTTAAAATAATCAGGAAATAAAATAACTAAGGGGGATAGAGGTGGACTTACCGTGTGAATCCTTGGAGGATGCGCCTCCTCCACCGCCGCCGCCGCCGCCGCCACCTGCTCCGCCAGGACCCAGGCTGCTGCCTCCGCCGGACATTCCAACGCCGGAAGTGGAATGCAGGCGCGCTAATGTGACCGGCATTAGCAGAGCCATCGCCAGGAGCAGGACCATAAAAATTTTCCACATTGTTAACGTGGCCATTTGACTTTTATTGCACTTCATTTTCCCGGCTCGCCCTTTCGGTCTATATACTTTATATATTTTTTTATAATTCTTCCTTGGCTCCTTCTCCGCGGATCCTTCTCCGCTTGTTGATTTTAATTTGATGTGACTTAAGTTGGATTTGGTTTGCAGATTTTCCGCTGCACTTTTTCCTCTCCGATTCCGATTGCGATTGCGATTGCGATTGCTACTTCTCCAGTTTCGGTTTTCCCGCTCCTAATGGAAGCACATTTCGGCTTTCTCTAGGCTCCGTCCTCCGGCGCTCCTCCGGTGGGCAGCAGCTGCAATTGAGAAGAGTGGAAAGGGGGAGTGAATCCATTGGTTCCATTGGCTTGAGTATTGAAAAGTTTTTAGTTTGGAGGCTAGTTAAAAAGTTGAACAAGTTTCTTTTGCTCTTTTATTCGACTCTCATTTTCTTTTTATTTTTTTCCCCCGGTTAAAGTCAAGTTGAAGCCGCAATTATCGAGTTGTAAGGCGACGCGCCCTGTTAAGACCTCACACAGATGTTCATGTTCGCAGGGTTTGGAAAACTCAATTTCGGGCAGAAAAGTTTCCCAAAGAGAGATGAGCAAGTTCGTCACCTTGCCGGAAAAGTTTTGAGGGGTTGGGGCTTAGGGTGAATCAAAAGGTGGTTTGACAACATTAGTCATGGAGTTTAAGGGGAGTAATTATTGAAGCGGCAGTTCGGAGTGGAATAATAAAATATTACGACTCAAACTTTTAATTTTGTTGATGAAACCCCTGATTAGCCTAATAAGAGGTATGCGGTGCTGTATTTGAGAAAGGTCCTCTGAATAACAACAAATTGCGGGGAAAGTGAAAGCATTTGTTTTAATTGTTTTGCCCTTAGAAATTGTGGTACAAATGTGCGTCTTTAAATCGCTTTACTTTTTATTACAGAATAAGGCTAAAAGGATTTTAATTATATAGAACATTTAATTGTGTTATTCAAAGAAAACTAATCTTAACTTCATAATTATGAATACACGAAAATCTTATTGAATGTTAATTTAATTAAATTCCAACCAAAACATGCAAGTATTATTAGGCCCTTTAAAGATATTTGTGAATAATTTAATTTATAAATATATATATTAAAGCTGGAATTATATTATTATAAATACTAAACCTGCGATGGCATAAATAATAACAGTAACATTAAGTATTATTAAAATTATTGTACTGTCCCTGATAAATCTAATAAATAGTAAAGCCACAATTGCCAGAATATATAGCTAGCTGTCATAGAAAATATTACAAATATCAACGCAAAATTAAAAGGGCAATTAAATTCATTAGGAGGTGCAGGATTTGGCACAAATATTAACACAATTTGAAAACTAAAATTAATTTTATTTAGTGGTGCAGAGAAAGGTATGATCCTAGTTTCAGGCTCAAATGTAATATAAATTTCCCCTTCCAAAAGGCCATTCTGTATTTCAAATTTAAAATGTGTAATAATTTTATAGAATCAACTTAATAATTAAGTTTCGTTAGAATTAATACCTTTACAATAATGGAATTCCTTTTGTTTTATTTACCTTATTTCGAAAAGCCTTTAAAATTTAAAATTATGCAACATTCCGAGCTATTTAGTTTTAAATAAAATATGGAATACATATTAGCATAAATATAAATATACAAAATATAATTTGTGATGCACAATGCGTAATGCGATTACCCAGAGCCACAAGAATTATGAATATTTAATATAATAAGAGATCTTTATAATAAATTTAAACAAAATGGAAACAGGAAAATTATATAAATATAAAAGCTATTTTTGTTATGTATATTTATGTATTGTGTTTTTAAAAAGGCAATATAGCAGAAGCTAATTGTTAACAGTTTATCACCACATTTGTACCATTGAAGCTGTTCTTTTTATACACAGATTTGGAACAAAAAATGTAAACATAAGAAGACTATATTCACCTTAGTACACATTCAGAAAACCTCTTTTTAAATTTTAAAATTACACGTTTAATCCGCAAATAAAGCATTGCCTTTCGGGTTGCATTACCGAATTCAATTCAAGTTCCCTGGATTCCCCCGGAGCTGCAGATAAAACATCGCAAACAAAAAGTTACCATTTCCATTTGTCAACCCCACATTCTCCCTGCCAAATATCTTTCCTCGACAATCTTCAGATTGGCAAGCAACGATAAAATTCGCCATAAGCAATATCCAACAAAGGACGAGAAATATTGCTTTTCCTTTAAAAAAAAAGAGGCAAGAAAAAAACGCAGAGAAATAACTGACATAAAATAACGGCAGAAAAAATTGACACACGGCTGAAGAACAAAAAGACATCTCATGTATCTCTGTTGGAGAGAAGATGTCCCCAGAAAATAATAATGATTTGCAAATATACAAAGTGAGGACGGTGATGGGGGGACGAGGGGCAGGGAAACTTAAAGGTGGGCTGTAGGAGAGGACAAAACGCTGACAAAGGAGCAAAAGGTAGCGCCAATAAACAGACCCAAAAGGTGGCTCAGAAGCGTCAAGATGGCGGAGATGGAAAGGATGTTGGTCCTGGGATGGCATAGACAAAAAGGCAAATCAATAGGCAACAAAGACGCAAACCAAAAAATCAACCCAAAGTTGGGCGGCATTTTTCAAGTCCTTTTTTCCACACTCACATCTTCCTCTTCCCCTCCCACTGCCATTGTCATTTTGTCAACGCGTCCGCCGAGTGTCGTCCTGCTCCTTAATAATGATAAGAATGTAAGACAGCACAAAAAGCGACCAAAAATATGGACGGCAGATAAGCAGCGTGGGGCACCACCGCCGGAAAGGTGCCAATGTGGGGCAATATAATAATAATCATAAGAATAACGGAGGTTCCTCCCTGCACAAAATAATGATGATAAAACTAATGGTCCGGCTGGCAATTATAAAAAAAAAATTGTGTTTAGGTTCTTTCCTTCCGCAAATAAAAATAAAAAAATGGTTGGAAATATTTAAGCTGCCAGACCAGTGGGCGGGAAGAGCAGAAGCAGGGGGCTCAACTTGAACTACACTTGAGCAATTTGCGCACAGTCGAGTGCGCACATTAACCCACACAAAGAACGCCCAACAAACAGCAAGAACAAACAACAACAAATGGGCAATGGCAAAACCAACATGGCGTACAGCGAGCGGAAACGGAAACGTCGGCCGGCCGAGCTAGCGACCAGCAACAGAACCATCCAACCAATAGACAAACACAGAGGGGCGATGGTGGTGGCAGTCGGAGGGACAAGTCCGTAAAACTAAACAAAAAAAAAAACTGATGCAAAGGCATATGAGCCAATGCAGGCTATGTCCAAATGATAAATACCCTTAAAACAGACTATCAGGAGTTTAGGTAGGTACCAAGATACATACCATCAGGATTTTATATATGAAACTAATCCAGGGAAAGGCTTTTGAAATAACCGACACTTCTCATTACAGCATTAATATACAGTTCTATTCTAAACTGTTTCTGGTGGAAAATATTTCAACAGATCGAAAAATATATCATAAAAGACTACTGGACTAAGAAAACATTCTTAGTGTATTGCCCTTATAAATAAAAATGTTATTAAATATTTTAGTAAACGCACCATAAAAACACGTTGATCACATTTTAGCAATATAAGAAAAAGTTGAAATTGTCTTAAAAGCTCGGACTTACTTTTGTTTGTTGTTTACATATTATAAATAAAAGGAATTTGTAAATGACAAGTTGTATTATTTTCAAAGGATTTAATTTTGAGGAATATAAAAAAGCCCTACGAATATATAATATTTTGAAAGTAAAAGAAAACAAAAATTGCATCAAATTTATAAGAGCTAAACTATGGAGCTTAGCAATATTAAAACCAGTCCTAAGTTTATTTAATTTAATTTAGAACATGCTTTTAAGTTTTAAGTTACAACATTCCTTAAAAACTATACTTATGATAAAAACCATGTATACCTAAAACTATTTATAATTAAATTAATTATATTAAAGTATTTGGTATATTTGTATATTTGGACTATTGAATCGCTATACTTCTAAATTTATTTTATTTTCTTTATTTATTTTGGTCTAATAAAATATTTTAATAAAATAATACAACACAAAAAAACATATCTAGCTAAAATATTAAAGAACTTTATATGCTTTATTTTACGCATAGAGATCTTTATAGAAAACTTAAACTTGCTTGATATTCCATCCTTAAATATATATAAAATGTTAAGTAGTTCGAAGCCAAGGCATCCCTCAGCCCAAGAATAAAGCATTAAACACACGTAACGTAACGCTGAAGTAGGAATGAAAGGAAACATTTGATGGACATATTTTATTGCATGCAGTCATCGTCGGAGGCCGAGGCCTGTCGCTGCTGCCATTCAGTGGCTGCCTGAGAGACGGACGGACGGATGGATGGATGAACTGAAGTGCCCCGAGCCAGGATCTCCTGCAGCCGAGTAAGGACTCATGCACGGAGCCAATCTAGACAATAGTTGTGGCATTTCCCCGCCTCGCCTCGCCTCTGCCCCGGCTGTCAATGGCTGCCCGGCACTTCCTGACCCTCGATTGGCCCTCTCACTTTGTGTCTGGCCCGACTGGTCGTTGTAGTTTATTATTCCCGCCAGTCTCATTCTTTTCTATTTGGTCTAAATAAATTTTTATCATGTGCAAAGGGCCGGCCAGAGCAAACAATCTCTTAGTCCGTCACTTCAATCTGCCATGCACTTGCCGCTACCTCATTCCGACCGCCAGTCATTCAGTCAGTTATTCATGGAGCAGGGTGCTTCTCCTAGTTCCCTGTTTCCTGTTCCCTGTCCACTGGACTCTGCCTGTTTTGCCTGTTTCTTATAGTCTCTGTGGTTATTGAAGCGATCATTTGGAACATGCACAGAATTTTCCTTTGGTTTTTCTTTTTTTCTCACGGAGGAGTGGGGCCCCCCGATTCCCTTGCCAAAACATTATTAATGGTAGAAGCGTTTAATATGCGAAAAATTTAAGAAAATTGCTTTCATATTGCGACATTAATGGCGCCGCGAACGATTCGATTGCGTCATATCTGATTTTTAGTGTCGTTGAGATTAATGCTTCCGGATTCCAGTAAATTCGCACAAATAAATCTATATGTACACATGTATGTAAAGACGGGGCAAGGCCTTGGTTGACATACGGCCAACACTTAAGCCACTGGCTTTATGCCACAGCAGAGGGCGAAATTTATGTCCTCGCAGGGGAAATATCTTTTCATGTCGCATTCCCGCACACCATCGGCGAGATGTATAAATATTTATTGTTTATATGTTCTTGCGGTCAAGCCATCGCAATCAAATTGTTTTCGAGCCGAAAGCGTAGCTCCCAGCTTGATTAACTTTGATGGTCTAGTTATAGATAAATATTTACTGCCTGTAATAATAGCAATGGGTGTTGCATAGGCTTCAGTCAGTTCACTAAATTATATAATAATATTTAAGTAAATGTCGAAATACTAGGGCTGCTGCTGTCGCATTACTTCTGTATTAAAAATATAAATAATATAAAATGTATATTAATCAGATTGAGTTTAATGGGTAACTTAAGGAGCACTCAATTTCAAAGGTTGTTTCATTTTATAAAAATGCCAAGGAATTGATATTAATATTATATTACAAAAGGCAATAATTAAAGCAAGCAAATATGATAGATGTTTAATAGCGTAGAAGGTACGGTTTAGGGATGGCAGAAAATATTATTATTTCAAAACTGTTTTACGAAAGTCGAAATAAAATTAAATGCTTTAGCTTATCGAGAAATCATCATCCATTTTTCCTTTATAACTCGATATTTCATTAATTTGTAATACAAAACAGGGACAAAATAGATAGTTTAAGATTATATCATTAAGCTAAGGTTTTATGTGAGTTTTTCTATACATAAAAGTTTGATATATCTAAGTTTTCGGACTTAACCCCGATAAATATCTTTCTAAATACAATATATATATGATATACAACGAATGATATATCAATATATTTATTTAAAACCTCCAAACTTTCGCTATTTCAAATATAAATAGTGAAACGCAGAGCGTGTAAGAATTCATATTCAAACTGACTTAAAACTGGGATATGTCCTTCCAAACTCTATTCCAAATATGGCAGAAAAAGTTGGCAAAGGCGAAAAATCAAGAAATGGACTTGGCAAAGGGAAAAGCCCTGAACATACAAATCAAACAGATGCCACAAATGGGGATTGAAGGTCTGAATGAACGCGCGCTCGCCCCTCGGTTTGGTTGGCATTACCCTCCCGATGGCGCTGATTCAATAAACTTATGCAAATATTCAATTTGAGGATGTTTTTTTTTTTTTTTTTTGACAAATGATAAGGCCAAACAAAAGGCAGCCAGACAAATAAAGTTTTCACACCACAAAACGAAAGAAAAAAGGAGAACAGAAAAGGCACATGAATAAGGGATAAGGAAAGAGATATCCGGCGGGTTGCTTAGCAAAATTAAAATGGGAAATGCCGAGTTCTAAACAACTTTTCACCAGGTTTTCCATCATACAAGGCGGCATACCAATCAAGCTAAACAACTTATTTTTGGCTCCCCGCCCCCAGCCAGCTCTTGTAAAAGGAAACCGAAGTAAATTTCAATTTAACCTTCATCGAGCAAAACTCATTTATATTTATAAATTCACCGACAACGCCGCAGAAAAAAAGTAAAAATAAAAACAGATAGGGACAGACGGAAGCTGGGACAGAGACGGAATATGTAACCAGTATAAATAAATGCCAAGCGGAGGGCAAGGGGAAAACACACAATAAATAAAAATGCGTGCGTCTGTGGCGGCATAATAAAATTGCACCGAGAGCAGTAGCAAAAAGGAAAGCACCAGACCCAGACCTGCCTCCAAGCCGAACCGGAAGCAAATTCCGAGGAGCCCACAATAAGATGTGGGCAAAGGTTTGGAGCCGAGTGAGAGCCAACGAATAATAAAAGTAAGGCAGGCCCTCACGGAGAAGCGGCCAAAAGGGATAAAAATCCATCAAACTTGCAGATAAGCCACACACAGACGCAAGAACGAGGATGAGGACGAGGACTTGGCGGTGTATAGCCCAAAATGGAGACCTCTGACTCCTCCGATCACCCACCCACAGAGAATTCCCAGCGCTGAGGGCGGCGGGCATTGGCATTGGCATCGTAAAAGGCAGAAATATTGCGCAAAATAATGTTTCATTTCGGTAAAATAACATACTCATCATTGAATATACAATATAAATGCAAGGACCAGGACCAAGACGAGGCCGACTGGCAGCCACCCACCTTTAATGGCTGGCAGGGGGCAGGGCCACTAAAATTCCCAGCAGGGCTCTTTGACTGCGGCAAGTACTCAATACTTTAGTACTGAATTTCGCTGGCTCACTAAGTTTAGGTATTGAAAATACTTCTCAAGTCAAGCTTGGTCCTAGAATTATTTGAAATTAACAGAAATTTGTATCACGCTTCGAATTCATGAGTTGTATTCATTTCAAATAATCCCAAATTTCCTTTTAGATATATTGATCTGCCTGCAAATCAATCAATTGAGACAAAGCCAGACATTTTGCCACAAAAAGCTATCCTTCAATTGTATTTCCTGTTCCGAGAACTAAACTGAACTCCCCGAGGAGATCCCGCGCTGCCACCACCTGAAGCATCTCCTTGCAAAAGGTGAGAATTGTTTCGGAATCATTTGCAGCCGCAGCCCCTGCCAACATCTGTTTGCCTCCTTTTCGTGCGTTTTCGTGCCACGTCAGGTTTGTTTGCCGTTTGTTAATACACACTTTTTATGCCATTTCATTCTGTTGCTGCTTGGATCGATTACCGTCCAAGTGCCAGATACTTGAGCGTGAAATTCACAGAACAGCGCACGTGTCTACCAGTCAGCCGCCTTTTATTCCAGTTGCTGATTCCGTCTGGTTTGTCTGTCATTAGGAAGATTGATTTCAAACGCGTGGAAAATGTTCCCCTTAGCGCCTTTGTTATCAGTAAGGAGCCACACGCAAAGCACATTGTCCTTGTTGGTATAGAAGCCTCATATTTTCAATTTGTTGTGTTATTTGAGTGGCCTTATTGGACAGGTTATATGGCATAGTAATATTTGAGAAATCTGCTATTTTTTCTAATCAAGACCAAAAGGATATTAACACTAAAAAAGTTTATTTTTGTTACTATTTCGAAAGAGGTAATTTTTGTTTTCAGATAAATAAATACTGGTCTTGCCGCAGTCAAGCATCTGAACACTGTTTTAGGTGCAAGCCACCTTCTCCTCTCCCAGTTTCTATTCCTAACATCTTGTGAGAATACTTCAAATTATTTTAACATTTAAAATCATGCTTAAATTAAGAACTTTTGCCATCATGAATTATGCCAACTTGACTGGCTCGTCAAAATCAGGTCAAATTTATATGTCAAGATTTACTATTCAATTTTCACAACTGCACAAACTTGCCAAGAAGTACAAAAACTTTCTTAATGTACGCATTAAAAAAGAGTGATGAAATTGCACAAAACTTTAACTCACTCGGCACACACACACACACAGGGAAATTCAGGGCTCAAGGGGTGAAGGGATAAGAGGTCGATGGGAGGTCGATGGGAGGGTGGGTAAAAAGTACATTAAAATCACATTAACCCGTCGTCGGTTAAGGTTGGGTATGCATAACTTTTGTTTATACACTTTGGCTTAATGCCCTTTTGAAGTACGCATTCACGGTAAAAATACGTACTCCGATAAGCCCCATATATATGGTACATGGGTAGCACTGTCAACTTACTAACCCCCAGCTGGGAATACCTTGGGGAAATGTAACGTATCTCATCCCTTCTGCGTTGGACCCATTGCACGTAATTGACTTTTCGCCATAAATTCGTAGACCAACAATTGCAGGCGACAGTTGCCTACCCACCGCCAGCTCAATTAGCCATTAGGCTTTTCGAAATTGTCAAAAATGCTGGTGGGCAGTGCGTGGGGGGAGCCAATCAAAAATGTAGGCAACAAATTTGTATCTCTATCTCCGCATTCGTATCTGTGGGTGGGCAGCGCCCACTCAGAACCCGAGCTCCCGGCCCTTGGCTATTATATCCATTTTTGGGGTAGTCGTGCGTGTCAATTTGAGAGCTTTGGGAAGGGCTTTGCCAGTGGCTCATTTGCATATTTTAATTGTCCAAAAATAAGAGCCAGATTCGGCAATTCACAACAAGATTTAAATATTACTCTTTCCCCAACTGGGCTCCACTTCTACTGCTTACCTAATTTATTTACTCTCCCAGAAATTAAGTTCAAAGTGTCCTTGGTTGCAGAACAGGTTGCCAAGAAGCTCGAACGGAAAGTTGTCACTTGTCTCTAATGAAAGGCGGCATGCAAATTTAATAAACAGCTGAAAGTCATTTGGGCCTGCTTCGGGCCAAGTTGGCTTAAAAGTTAACTTGGCTCGAGCCCATGAAACTTTGCTGTTCCCACGTGCTGCAAGTATCTAACTTCGATGGAACGTCAATTTCAGCAGTATTTACTTAATAAATAACCAAGGTTAGATCAACATAAGGTATTTTTATAAACATCCAAGGGTTTAGCAACGGAAAGTATTTTAATCTTCATTTTAAGCACTCGTAGTTAGTCAAAGATACTTTTAAACCTTATTGGTATCTTGAAATAATATGAGGGGACCTTCTTAAAACAATTTCAGAAAATTACCCATTTTCCCAGAAGTTTAGGAGAGATCTAAATGAAATATCTCAACTTTTAGTGAAATCCAACAAAATTTATTTTGCCACATTGAATTTTTAAAGCGAAATAATAATAATATAGAAGTTGGATTTAAAATAAATTTCACATAAATTAAGCTATATTCTTAAAAAAATAAAGAAACTTCTTAAATAAAAATGTAGAATCTTTTAAAGAATATGTTTAGAAATTGAATATAAATAATTTCTGAAATAAAATCTAAAATGTAGTTGAATTTAAGTGGCTTCGACAAAAAGAAAATCAAGGCAGTATTTTCTCGTGAGATCTCATAAAAAACTGATACACTTTCTGAAAAAAGCTGAGTTAAAAAATAGGTAACAGCTTAAAACTTTTAAAAATGTATGGAGAACCAAGAAAAATAGTCCATAATTTTCAGGCTAGCGAAACCCCTTAACAGTCTACCTCTTTTCTACTTGCAACATTTTCCCATTCTCCTTCTTACTATATTTTGCATTGCTAGACAATGGCAACAAAGATCAGTTAGGCAGGGCAGAAAAAGGAAAAAAAGATGAACAAAAAAAGACGAAAAAAACAACAAGTAAATAAACTTTAGGCAAAAGTTTTTGGCAACTTTCTGGCAGTCAGTTGGCGCATTTTAAGTTACGGCAATCGGCGCGGGCCAGTGGCGTCGAAGGAGGGGCGAGACGAGGGAGATCACCGGGGGAATACGTACAGAAGTTGCGACCGACGGGGGCAAATCGGGAGGGCGGCGAAAGTGAAAAACTGGCGCATCGAGACAAGAGCTTAAAACCACGAATTCCACAACGCCCACACTGGGGAAAAAGCCAGAAGTCAAAATTGGGTCAGAATAATGGTAACAAAACAAGTATAAAAATAAAATCGAAGAATTTATTTTTAAGGAAAACATAGTAATATATTTACTTTAAAAATATATAAATAATATAGTTATCGATGTATCATTTAATCACTTTGAACTAGAATAATAATATACATTAATATACATTATATTTACTTAATATATATATTAAAATTTTTATATTTATCAGTCTTGTATTACCAATAAATTTCCAAGTGCGGACATTTTCAGTTATTTTATTTTAAATATATGCAATGTATTTGAAATGATGTTAACAGGCTACCTAATATAAATAACGAAATATTTAAAGTCAAACTAAAATATCTGTCAAACATTAGTGAGATTTAAAAACTTGGAAAGTTGCACCACAAAATTATTCAAGTTTGTGGGTAATTTCCATTTTTGTATACCTTATAAAAAAGTTCTACAAAATATGGATTTAAATATACCTTGTAAAAAGTTGTACAAAAAATGGATTTATATATAATATATTCTCTTTTATAGTTTAACATGTAACTAATAAAAAAGTAACTAATAAGCTAACTTCACGTTCCAAACGATTTCTGTGGCATTCCTGCTTAAACTTCATATACTATAAATGGAAAGCGCTTTCAAGATATTTAAAGATTATTTAAAGTCGATTTTTCTCAATACCTTATCTATATAAAATTATAAAAAGTAATCTACAAATCTTTGAGCAACATTCTTTTTCCAATAATTTTCCTCTTCATGCCAGAGAGTCACTTAATTGTTGGCAGAACAACCAACTCACAGCGTTACAAACGCCTACTATTCAATTTAATACATATTTTTTCTTTCACTGCAAAAACTGTGGGGCGGGAGGCGATTTAAACTTTAGCCTGCAAAGTTTTCGGCAAAAAAGTCACTCTTAAAGAGCAAAAAGTGAGGCCAACTTACCTGGCCAGCAATTTAAATTTGTCCCACGCAGGATAATCCTTTATTGCAGTTGTTGTTTCTAATTCGGATGTTGTTGCTGTTGCTGCTGCTGCTGTTGCTGCGGCACTTTTGTCACGCACAGGGAGGCAGTGGGCCACGGAGCTGACCACGTGACCATCAAAACACAAACAAACACTGCACACACACTCGCGTTAGCCTGGCCAATACTTAGTAGCTGGTTTTAGTGTATGCCTGCGAACGAGGGCGGGCAATTAGGGCGCCCAGAAGGAGCTGCCAAGCAGGAGTGGAGCTGCTCCTTGCGCTCACTTTCCCAAGCAGTTGCGGGGACATAAACACGCAAGCATTTCCCGCGCCCGAATTTCCCTTTCCTTTCCCAACACCAATCTAGCCCTGCAGTCTTCCCAATCGGGGCGGAATATTCTAATTAGCGCTTATTGATTTCGATAATTCGTCCTGTTGGCGGCACACCAGTTATGCTAAATTCGCGACTACGAACCCGACTCCTTGCAGGACGAGGCCCGATAACTTCGCTATTCGACGGCTGCCGCACCGAGCGCCAGCATCCCCGCTTAAACGATTCAAACAGTCCGACGGCTGAGCTTCAACTGACTCGGCCCAGCCAGCTGAGGGCCCCACAAGGCCCCACAATCCCCGCCGGAAGTCGGCTGCCCGAAGCCCCGGCCATCGGCAGCCGAAGCTCACGCGAGGCCCAAAGCCGAACTCCCCAGGAAGCCGAGCGCCCTAACCCCACGAAACCGCACGGGCTGAATAAAGAGTGTAAACTCTCTCTCTCTCTCTCTCTGATTAAGTGCAAATGCGAAAATCGGACCAGATAAAGTAATGGGCAGCCAGTGTCACCAATTAGTCTGATTCCACCGGACAGATCTGAACTTGCCTAGATAAGTTGATAAGAAAGTTCTTGGGTGGGAAAATGTTAGTAAGTCTCAATTATAGGTTTATGCAGTGCAGGAGGTCTTTCCGTCTATATATAAAATATTTATATATAAAATTGTTCTCAGCATCCTCTCTATCAGTGTGTTTGTAATCAAAAAAGCTATATTTATGGGATTAGAACGCTCATTTCACATTACTTCTAAAAGATTTTGCTTCTGAAAGATTTTGAATTGGGTATCTAGTGTTGTATTATTGTAGATTTTTCGGCTTAAAAAATTCTAACAAATACAAGCCGATTTCAAAGAAAGAAAAATTTTTGTTTAGCTCCGTGGTTTTAGGGTTCTCTTTAGAAAATAAGTATCAAAGTTTTATTAAAATTTGACTGTCATAATCCATATTAAATAATGAACACTTGTGAGAGTCCAGCATAAATTCCATTAAATAAAGCTAAGCTGGTTGGTTAGTGTAAAGGAAAGAGGAATTAATGACTAACCAGAAACGCTGAGCAACAAAATGATATTTCTACATACCCAACATTTAATTTTTAAACACCTTAAAATTAATTTCAATTTATAATCAAACGTTGGCTAACCAGCTTCTTTACATTTTAATCGCTGGAACATAAGCTTATGAAATTATCAAAATTTAACCAACAATATATTAAACGCAAGAGCTGAATAAGAAACAAATGCAAGAGAAAATTTCTCTAGTTTTATTTGGTTCAACTCTTATACAATCCGGAAAATAGGTATAAAGTTGGTATGTGCGTATGCTTAGTGAAGTTTTCAACCAATGTATGGGTGTGTAATGATAAATGTAAATTTCATGTAAATCTGTTTAAGAGTGAGCTAACGGCACTTAAGACTACAAATTAAAATTTCACTAAATTTACTGTTTAATCTAATTATTATTATAATTTTTATAGTGAATTCTTTATTCCGTACTTGAACCAATAAACCCCTGAAATGGTTGACTTATTAAGAGTTTAGAAAATCCATATCGATTTTGGTTTATATTTATTTTACAAGATATATAAGAGTCTCGTTTTAATTTAAAAATATAATTACATTAATTTAGGGCATACTGGAGGTAAGATAGGTGTAAGTGGTGAAGTAACCTCCAATTGGAGAGTAGCTCCGTTTTGGTCCACTGGAGAAAAACATTGAATTAATTTTTGTTTAACCAAAAGTCGAACTCAAACCTCTTTTTGATATAATTTTATATGTAAATATACATTTAGTTTTTCGAAAAATTAACCATTATGAGGTTAATAGAAAGAGAATTAAAAAAAAATTTATTAAAATTAATTAGACACATAAGTTAGTTAAATACTATTGATATTCAAGGCAAAATAAATGTTTGGACTTAAGTAAAACTTATAGATACAATTTTAAAACATATAAACATTATGCTGCAACCAGATTTTTTTAAATATTAAATATACTGGAAGAAATTTTATCTATTTTATAAACCACAAACTGACCCGTCAGACTTCATACTGCCTCAATCGATAAAGTTCAAATTGACTCTACATTTTATTTAGAAAACGTTTTTATTGGAATCGGGATATTTTTGGGATTTTCCCGGAAATATTATATTATATTATGTAATTTTCTATATTGTTACTAATTACCTTTACGTCCATCCCTTTTTTTTTGATCCCTCGATAGCCCCGAAAAGTCCCTTCTGCCCAACCTACGCGTACGTTTTGCAATCACTCAAAGTACAAATTGTCATCACGCTGCTCGCGTCTCAAACAGGACGAAAAAAATTGAAGTGAAAAAAGCAGACAGCAACTGAAACCCGAAAACGAATTGCAACAAAATGCTCAAACACACTCTGCGAAATTGACTTAAATAAATAAATGGGCTAAAACAAAGACAAAACACATGCGCAGCGGGAAAGTGAAAAGTGAATGAAGATGGTCCCCGGGGGGAGTGTCATGGAAACAAAGTGCATTCCCTGGCGCAGGAGACGGACTAGGAACGGGGGTTCGTTGTTAGCTTGTTGCAACGTTTTCATTTCATTTTATTCAGTCAATGCAATGCAACATTCGAATGCAACAACTGCAGCGGCAAAGACGACGCTTAGTAGCTCATCCATTTTCATTTGTATTAAGCAAGAGGCAAAGGACATGGCTGCCGAAAGACTCCTCGAGCGCACCGCCGCCACCCCATCTTTACCGCCTTCCTTCCGCCCGCGTGAAATAAGAGCATTGGCATTACTCAGCAAATACTTGTTTGTTTGCTGCCTTGACAAAAAGTCTATACAACCATCGCCCCATCCCCATCCCCAAGTCGCCCTGCTTTCCCCGGGGCTGCTCGTTAGCGCAGCTGCGAGGAGAATTTATCTTACTCCCACGAATGCAACTCGATTTTATTTCATTTCATTTTATCGCATTTTATTCTCCGTTTGCCCTCATTGTTTCTGTTTGGCATATTGGACATATTGTTAGTCCCGCTGTGATCGATGCAAATTGATGCGTATTGTTAATGGAATTTTTCTCGTACAAGGACACGAGCTCTGGCACCCCGGAACCCCGGCAAATATGCAGTAACCACCGCAGTTGGTGAAAAACAAAACATACTTAAGGAAGAACGTTTATCACACGGAAACCCTGACACGAGTAAAACGCATTTGTAGGGTAAATATTGTATATAAAATTAAGTGAACAGTTTAAAGTTTATGAACTCGTATGCAGGTCGAATTCATGCTTCACTATTAGCAATATGAAATAAATTCTGATATTTGTTTGACAATAAATGTACTTTACCTCTTTT
This sequence comes from Drosophila nikananu, assembly GCA_008042635.1. Lineage (NCBI taxonomy): Eukaryota > Metazoa > Arthropoda > Insecta > Diptera > Drosophilidae > Drosophila > Drosophila nikananu. The sequence continues at coordinate 29,840 of VNJV01008465.1, forward strand.
CCCAGATAATTAGTCTTAAAGTGGGTTTAAACTGGGGACACCAACTATTTACCTCTTTAAATTTTGTAAAGTAGTAATATAAAAACAAGAAAAACTAATGTAATTTGAACTGTACTCAATTAGCATATATATTCTTATTTGATAGGTTATTCCTTAAGTCTATAGCTAAGTATCGGCTTACCTAAGGAAAGAATATATATTTTTATCTAACATAAAAACCCGAAAATATACCTATTAAAGCACAACTCAACTTTGCATTGCCTTGCCCTTTTCGAGAACTACAAAGAAACCGAAGAGGTGAGGGAAAAAATGTCATAAATAAGAACGTTTTGCAATTTGTTTATATTAAAATGGAGAGTCAAAAAGCATCCTAAGGTGGAATGCTGGGCAGTGTTCTTGCTGTTCTATACGGTGCACAGATTCCCATTGCATTTGACTCTGCCAGCTGCCCCCCGTGAACCCACTACTCTCCGGTGGTGCAGTATCGCCTGCTGTTTTGTGAATTATGCGCCTTCCGTTGCATGTGGCGGCATTTCCCAGCGCAAGCCAAAGCGCCAGCCAGGACACTGAGAGGATTTATTTGTAAATTTAATAAAATATACTAATATTAAATCATATAAGTGGTTGTAATGATTGTGAAATTACAGTTTTCCAATTCGATAAACAAGACGTTTTTACTATTCAATTTATAAATAAATTCACTAGTTAGGATGTAACAACAAAATTTTAAGAAAAACATTTCTTATTTTTATATTTCAAATGCATTTTTTTCGGTGTCCTTCATTCCGATTCCAAGGCCCAAGTCAAAATAATGGCTTGACGCGCCTGGCTGCATATTTTTGAAGTCAGCGTACTGGATGCAGGATGTGAGAGCGTGGGGTGAACGGGGGAGCTGGTCCGCCGCCTACAACTAACTGCGCTCGTTTTTGCAATAAAAATGTCATAAATCTTGATTTCTTGAACTCTAAACCAAAAAGCGTGCGATAGCGACGCAGGACATAGCTGCTTCCTGCTTTGCCAGGACCTTTGGCTACTGCCATTCTCATTCTCCCTTGCCCGCGTACATTGTTTTGGTTGGGCAATATAACTGTCTATTTATGCTTGCCTGGCATATGAAGTTCTTTTTATTTGTTTTTATTTATTTGCACTCGTTTGCATTGCTATGTCCTGCCTCCTTTTCTCGCTTGTGCCATAATCTGTGCTTGGATAATTGATTTATATGAGTAGTTTATGAAATGAAGCGGGAAAGCAAGTTTAAACTAGGGATTTGCATGTAAAAAGAATTGGAAGACATATCGATAACATAATCACACTCAATATTGTATTAAACAAAAAAGTAAGCCAACTTCGGCACTCCCAAGTTTGTATACCCTTACAGCTTACAATTGGATCATTAGAAATCGAATTTTAAATGCAGAAAAGTTCTCCATTTAAGGGGGGAGATACCTATAGAACTTTAAAAAAAAAATTTTTTTTTTTTTTCATTTAATCGAAAGATAAAATGTTTAAAAATATTTTCCCAAAATTTCGTTAAGCTGCGATAAATATTTTTCAAGATAATCGACCCGAGAGAAGTAAAGTCCGGTTCCGTTTTCTCTTGTACAAAAACTTTGGAGCTCGTTTTCTCAAAACTATGTTTTACAATACGGGCGTCACGATTACGAGAGAACTATTCAATCAATTCACGTAAACTAAACGGCATTTGATAAAGAATTCGATATTCAAGTGCGTGACAGAGCGATATTTTTAAAAAAATAGCTATTTTATAGTTTTTAAAGTATTATTATATCAAAAAACACGGGTAAAAATCGCACTTTTCAGGAAATCATGGTTATATATGTCTAATTTTTCGAAATCATGAAAATCCCTCTACTACGCACTTCATTAAAGCTTTCTCATTATAACAAAATTTTTTTTTTTTGTTTCTGATGAAAAGTTTAACCAGGAAGTTGACGCCCGCAGAATTTGTCACCGTGACTGGATCGGTCATATTTCCGCCATTTTGTTTTTTTTTTTTACAAAAAATTTTTTTTGTTAAGCTAAGAGATGCCACTAAATATATACATAACAAACTTGACTCGCTTTGTTTTCAATTTCCCGGAATCCAATGGAAAAGACCTAGGCTTTTTCTAGATTTGCGTAGGTATCTCCCCCCTTAAAACTAAGAAGAAAAAACCAAACCAGACTGAAATCGGTTGAGTTTAAGCCAAGTTACGATCAAAAAACCACTGAAAAAATTCGCGATTTTTGAGCCAAAAATATACCCATTTTTTACATCTTAAAAATTGTGCAAAACTGGACAAAAATTGACCAAAAATTAGAAATCGAGTTTTAAATGCAGAAAAGTTCTCCATTAAAAACTAAGAAGAAAAAACCAAACCAGACTGAAATCCTTTGAGTTTAAGCCAAGTTACGATGAAACAAGAAAGGAAGCTAACTTCGGCATGCCGAAGTTTAAATACCCTTGCAGTAAGTAAGAAGAAGAAGAAAAACCTTCAGACTTTTTCGTTTTCTCGGGTACTGACATAAGGTAAATGTTGCGAAAGAAAAATGTTGCGAACGAGAAATGTTGCCAGCGTAAAATGTTGCGAACGAATTTAATGAATTTATATATATATTCCTATGGCTGCTATATGATATAGTGGTCCGATTTGAATAAAATTAAAACCGAAATTCTGGAATAATACAAAGTCTCAAATTTTATGAAAATATGTGGAAAATTGGATTAGTTAGATTTTTTCCTCAAAATTTTCTGATCGGTCCTATGACAGCTATATGATATAGTTGTCCGATTTTGATCAAATTAAAACCGAAATTCAAGAATAATACAAAATGGCCATATCTCAAATTTTATTCAAATATTGTAAAAATTGGCTAAGTTATAATTTTTTTCATTAAAATTTACCGATCTTTCCTATATAGCTATATGATATAGTCGGCCGATCCGGCTCGTTCCGACATATATAGCAGTGAGAGCATATAGGAGCATATCTGCAAAGTTTCATCCAGATAGCTTTAAAACTGAGGGACTAGTTTGCGTAGAAACGGACGGACAGACGGACAGACAGACAGACAGACGGACATGGCTAGATCGACTCGGCTGTTGATGCTGATCAAGAATATATATACTTTATAGGGTCGGAGATGTCTCCTTCACTGCGTTGCAAACTTCTGACTAAAATTATAATACCCTGCAAGGGTATAAAAACCAATGAAAGAGTTCGCCATTTTTGAGCCAAAAATGTACCCATTTTTTACATCTTAAAAATTGTGAAAAACTGGACAAAAATTAGCCAAAAATTTGAAATTGAGTTTTAAATGCAGAAAAGTGCTCCATTAAAAACTAAGAAGAAAAAACCAGAAATCCATTGATTTAAGCCAAGAGTTCGCAGAAATGTCAAACAGTTTTATATTTATCGCACTTTCATATATCGGAAAATTTTTAAATATCGATGTATCGGCTTTTGCATCAAATGTCTACGATATCAATATATAAGAATAATATATTTTGTTAATTTTAATTAAACAAAAATTAATGAAATATTCGTAAAAAACCAAACCCAAACTCAAGCATCATAATTATTTTGAAACCCTTAAATAAAATAAACACACTTATCGTTTAAAGTCATAATTTTTCTTCAATTCTTCTTTGACATCGTAAAGGCTTACACATTAAATTTAAAAGCAGTTTACACATTTTCGACTTAATTGTTAAAGACACTGGCATTGAATTCATATTACAAATATTTAAAATAATAAATTAGTCATTATACATAAACATCTGGTCCTTGTCGTAGCTCCTAAAAAGTATCTGCTTCTGGGCGCGTGTGTGGCAGGATTGTCTTATCACAAATGAACATCACTAAAAACGTATTGGTCCCTAAATTTGATTTAACTTTTTCACATGATTTCATCGTAACTATAATTGTTTAGCTTATTCCTAAATAATTTATCATTTAAATACATATTTTAATAATAATTTAGATTTAAAATTTGTTTCTTCAAATCAACATTATGTGATCTTTTCTATTATAATAGTTGAATTTGTTGCTTCTAAGTGTCGCGATGGATTTGTTTTGTTTAAGTTAAGAAATTATCACAAATTGTCTTGTCATCAAGTGGTTTTAAAAATTACTTCCAATTAGTCAAGTCCAAGAATTAAGTAGCCCAATAAAAATGTTTGATTTTTATGGTTTGTCCAATGGCAATCACCAGTGATCCATGTCCCGAATGCGCTCCACTGGGGGATTACTGTAAGAAGGGAGCAATCATTTAAGATATATGTGCAAGAAATATATACTTTATCATTTCATAGTTTCTTTTTTTAGACTTAATCTGGCATAAAACTTACGGCAACATTCGCGCCAGAGCGTGCTTGTGCAGCGGTGAGATTTGCACAGCTGCCGAGGCGATGCTGGAACCAGAGTCCTGGGACATTGTGCGCTGCATATGATGCATGGGATGCTGCACCACCGACCCCCCCACGAACTGCAGCTGCTGCTGGTGGTGGTGCTGGTGGTGTTGATGATGCTGCTGCAACGGGTGCTGGTGCAGCGGATGCGAGTGCTGCAGCTGCTGCTGCTGCGTCATCTGCTGGGCCCTGCGGAAGGGATATCTCCACGGACTCTTGGGTGCATCCGACTGGAAGGCCTTGTTCTCCACCCCTCCACTGCCTGACGCACCGGCAGGACTATCCCGGCGCGGCGCTGTGCCCTGCTGCATGTCCCGAGCCTTGGAGCTGAGGCGACGAAGGATGCGAGATCCCAGGCCGGGGGGATCCTCAAGACCGCGACTGTTCCTAGGCTTTCTGTACCGCACATCGCTGGACTCCTCCAATATCACATGTCGATCGTAGGGAGTGCCATAGTAAACCTCCAGAACAGTGGAGAAAGTGTGCGGCCAGACCAGGTCGATGATGGAGATCAAAACACCCGCAATAAAGCAGAGAATGCCTAACGGAAGAGCATTATTTATACAAGTTCTGTTTAAGAGAGGTACTTCAATGCATATAGAATAAGTACCACACGTCACTCACCTGCCACCAGAACCAGCCAGTAGCACCAGCCAAAGTGGAACTCCAGTCGCCCGCCCTCCAGGTAAATGCACAAAGGTCGCTTCGGCAGCAGGCAGTGGTAGCCGATAGTGGTGCAGACCAGCAGGGCCCCGGTCAGAGCCTTCATGTAGGCTCCATAGCGAGGGACGGCTATTAACAGCAGGTTCATCAGCAGCCACGAGGCCAGCGAGGCCCAGAGCATGATGCTGGCAAAATAGCCGGCGGCCCGGTACTGTCCGCCCCAGGAGAAGCCCTCGCGACCCAGGCTGAAGTACTCGGCCACGGTCAGGATGGGGAAGGGCAGGCCACGCTGCAGGGCCTTACGATAGTTGGCACTCATGTCATTGGCACCTTCCCAGGTGAAGCGTTCATTGTAGTCTATGTCCGGCGGTGTGTAGTTTCCAATGGGAATCGCTGTGGAGAGACCAGGTAAGGGGTTTAGCTTTGAACCAATGTAAACTTCAAAATTTCAATGAATAATATTGCATATTCTAGAGCCTAAACTTCCTTCTTAATCTTATATGTTTATAAACGTAGCATGAATCGCTTTAGCTCAAAACACTTAGCATGTCATACTTGACAGAAACCAGAGAACCTTTTAATTACAACAAAAACCATCCACTTCAATCGCACTAGATCGCACGTAGCCTTCACATTAATTACAAGCCAAAAGCAAACAAAAAAGAATTATCATTTCCTGTTGCAGCCGGAAATGTTTGTTGCAGTTGCACACTGCGTATGCGTAATATGTTGATTTCCCTGCCTCTCACTCATCGAGCAATTCATTGTCAATGGCTCCAGCGAAGCTAACCTTACACAAGCACACACTGAAGTGAGCGGCTTTAAAGTGCAACGCCAACAACAAAGTCGCATAATCAATGTGCAACAAGTGCTATTTTTTTCTCAATTTTTCTGCTTGCATATTTTATAAACATTCGTCAACAGTTTTTCCGGTTTACAGCGCACGCGCCTTTGGCCCGTTTTGCATTTGGTTAATTTTTTTTTCAACAATCTAAAGCGAGAGTGAGCAGGAAAACAAACAAAAATAATCAATAGCTTAGACATTTGCATAATTTATAGACAATTTTGCACAAATTCCGCATAGCATTACCAAAACCAAAATAAACACCTCTTTGCGGTTCAGAACTGTATGACTCATAAATGTTTAATATAAAATAAACATGAGTAATAAAGACTTTCGTAAAATTTGCGAATGGAAGGGAGACTTAGTAAATGAGAACTCCGCACAATTTTGGTTTCCTTTCCCAAATCCATAAAAATAATAAATGGAACACCATGCAAATTAAAGCTTCTTCTGCTCACAATAACCCACCGCATTTATGAATTTTAATTCTAAAAGCCTTTTAAACATTTTAGCGAATCTCATTAATCTTTCAATTTTTTGTTTTCTTGGCTTTCGAAGAGTTAAAAGCGGTCGTCATCGGCAAAAAACTTAAAATGATATATGATAGCTGATCACGTTGCTGCGGAGACTGACACAGAGTGACAAAATATGCAAATTAACTTAAATGCGTATAAAAACCTCAGCCCAAAGTGGAGGAATTTTATAAATTTAAAGCTCCGGAATAAGGATGACAAAAAATATAAATTTATCGATACTGTATCGATATATAAATCGATGTTTAATGGTGCGATAAATATGTATTCCGACGGACAAGCAATTAAAGCTTATTATATTTTTTATCGGTTAATAAAATAAAATTTTTCGATAGATTTTGATATTTTGTCGACTTTAAATTCGATATTATTCGATATTTGAATTTTGAAATTTGAAATTTGAAATTTGAATAAGATGAAAAATTATATTTTTGACTTGACATTGAGCACTATATTTTTATTTTCATGTCATACTAAATTTCTAATATTGAAATACATTCCATATCCTTAATTAAGCTGGATTTACATTAACATTTGGTATTCTTTTATTTGTTTATTTTAAAGTAAGTAAGAGTAACTAAAATATGGCACCAAAATTCGCCATATACAAGCTGAATTTCAATGAATTATTATTGATATGTTTTTTTAACTTCTATCCCAAAAGTTTCTGATATTCCCACGCTCCAAACCTTTTATATCAAATGAATGAGTCATATTCCACATGTACGACGGCAAGCGGTCAAAAATTCAACTCCAAAATTGGCTTCCTTTGGTAGAAGCAAGCTTACAAATTACAAACTCGGCGCCACCATAAAAAAAAAATGTAAAAATTACATAAATCGTCAAAAGTTGTCATATATTATGTGCTTTTGGGGGCCTGGCCTTCGACTCGGGACAAGGTTTCGGCCTGGCCACCGGTTCTCCCCTCTCCACCGCTATTAAAACTGCACCGAAAATGGCAACCCCGACCTGAGGCGACTAAGCACTGTCTACGCACATGTGGATCGATTTTGGAGTCATTAAACTGACAATCGTTATGATTTCCCAGTTGGCGGTGACCGGACAGACTAGTTTCTGCGTTGGGCTCGTGAACGTGGAAATGCTGCCAGTTGAACCGGTCCAATTTACTTTGAATGGCAATAGCTGAGCTTTTGTTTTATCTAAACGCTGTTTATAGTTGCACCGATACAGATCCATCAAAGGCTGAAGTAGTATTTTGGGTACGAATAGAGGCATTAACAAGATATAAAGGCATATTCGATGGTGGAAGAAGGAATACCCTGCTGAAACAATTATTATTGGGACTACGATTAAGTAATTGAGAATTATTTTATTTCATATCGAAAATAAGATTGGTAACTTTGATATGTCGATTTCTTAGATACCAATTGATTTTATCGTTAGAATATCGATGTTATCGATAAATGTGTTTTAAATACAGTAATTTAGAATTATTTTATTTCATATCGAAAATATTGATAACTTTGATATGACGATTTCTTAGATACCAATTGATTTTATCGTTAGAATATCGAAAAATGTGTTTTAAATACATGTTTCCCTTTTTCTATTATATTAAATTGAGTTATCAAAATAAATATTAAATAATAAAATATAATAAATATATAGATATCAATGGTTGGTTCGATACAGTATCTATATATAAATAAAAAATAAATATATAAGATAAGTGGAAAATAAAAATAACTTTGTAGTTTTTACTTGATACTCATATTACTTAAGATATATTTATTTAAAAAGGCGAAAGATTTATTCGACAACTAAAGAGAAGCCAGAGTTATATATTTATTTATTTATTTACCCCTATTATAACAACGATCAGTCATTTTAGCTGACAAAATGGGAAAATCAAGAAAAAATTGTATTCTGGAGATATACCCTTTTAAAAACAAGAATATTTAAGACATTACACACTTTACTATTATGACTGATTGTTCAACCAACTTCCGCCAACTTGAAACTTCTTACGCAGAGCAATTGTATTGAAAACAAATGATAAATACGAAAATAGCAACATTAAAAAAATTACCATATCTACGGATACGAAATTTATGTTTGCCATACTTGAGGCGGATGACGATGATGTTGGGTAGCGCGCGCTTAAGTATGGACAACATCAGCAGCAACAAAAGGCTAGACAACGAAAAATATAAGCATTTTTATGCTTTTTCATATTTTTAAGTGATGATTATGCTGATTTTCGTGCTTGCTTTGGGCCGAGAGCAGACACGGAGGTGAGAGGTGCGATGCTGATGAGCTAAAAACAATTTGGCAGCACTGGCGGCAGCCCAGAGAAAAAACCTAAATTAATCATGACTTTGCCGCGGAAAGAGGCACACGACACACGACACAACCCAGCACAGAGACAATGAATGTGCTGAAACGCTTTTTTTTCTAATTTGTTCACTGACGGCACTTCAACAGCCGCCATGTGTCTGCAAAAATAAATGAACGTTCCATTTCTGTCATGAGCTTTAAACAACGCTCGAGTAGCCCCTGTCCATCTCCATTAAGAACTAAACAAACAATAAAATACAATAACAACAAAATAATGGCTAAGACAAATATAGAAATAAGGTTCAGGATAAAATTGGTTTATAATGGGTAAAGCGTGTGGGCATGGGGATTGTCAAGGGGTCAGCAGTTTACTGCATTTCATATATCAATTGTAAAAATGCACTGTAAAAATAACGTACAAAATTAGGGAAATAATTTAATTGAGTATTGCGCCAGAATAATATTCATTATAAAATCTTAAAAAACTGAAGGCTTTAAAACAAGGCTTTAAATTTTCTATACACAACTTTTTCTATCCTTAGCGAATGCATATAAAATCAACATGTAGCCAGAAAAAATACCAGCCACAATCGTCAAAAACATCTGGTGAATCAAAGGTACCTCTCTTCATTACTCCCACCCTCCAAAGTCGTAAATAATGGAAGTAGATGAACATATAATAGCCTATTGAAAAGTCGAATAAATGCCAAGCTGCATTAAAAAAAAAATTCAACACAACTAATAGAGCACAAAAATCAAAATGAAGTATAATTAAGTGTAGATTGAACCAAAAAAACTACAAAGAAAAACCACAGAGACAACAAAAAAACCATACCATTATTATAAAAAGAGCATCATTAAAATGTTGAATTTACCCAATGGCACTTGGATTTTGACACCCGAATTTGACATTTGCCTGGTTTTGATTTGAAAAATCACCAACTCTGAAGCTCTACTCATAACGAGCGAATAATTAAGTTGCCAGGTCAGGCAGAGCCTTAGATTCACCACTCACCAATTGACGTGCGCAATTATGTTATTCAAAATCGAAATTTATACCAAGCAAAGAGTGCCCATCGAGCAGAAGCTGTCAACTTGAGCAGCAGTTGCCCTTTTGCCATCAAAAACACAACCCAGCCCAGCCATAAGCCAAAATAACAATAATGGAGAATAAAAGCACGAGAAACAGTTTTGGCAAAATGCTACCGAAATTACAATGCCAGAGCCCGGGCACACCTCACCCTCAGGGGGGAGGAGGCATACTCCACAAATCTGTATTAGTCTAAACCAATATGGCAACCGACATAATGCCCACAGCCAGCAGTTGAAGAGGTAACGGGGTAAATATATTCTAATGCATATTTGTGTTCCCTTACGAGGCACTTGGCGTGCCATACACTTTGAGAAAATAATAATTTTGAACATGTTTCGAAACCCAACATTTGTTTCAAGTATATTCAAGGTATTTATCAGAATACGTGCTATACTTTATATTCTACCCTTTTCATAAATAAACTATGAACTATATCTATTAAATGACTTCAATAAAACCATTTAAAATATAATTTAAACTAAAAACACCGATTCAAAACCATTATGTTATTGGCCCCGGCTAAACATTTTCAAAATCCAATTACCCAGCTGCCAGGGCAAAAAATCCCCCACAATTTATATAGGTTTCCATGAAGGACCCCCTTGAAGCACCAAAGGGCATCATAAGGTTTAATCTCCCAATATGGCAAGCCAAAAAATTATTGTAACTGGGCCGGGTTTGGGAGGGGAACCTCAACTGCTCATATTTGATTGCGGCCGGATTGGCGGTAAGTGGGGGTATATGATAGGATTGAATGGCTTGGATTATTCGTGCTCGAGTTGACTCGAAACTGGCATTCCAATTGATTCAGCTGGGGCCCAGCGTAGTCCCGGCCCGGGCACAAAAGCATTTCACCTTTTCGAAGACCCAACTGAGTGGGTGAGGCGGGCAAACAGTCAAACAAACGGAGGGGCGAATATATATCCATATGTTCGAGCGGATATATGTGTGCAGAGGCCTCCTCGACGACGAGCGACGAGCGTTTGCTATTGGAATCGAATATTTCCGCAGGTGTCGGGCTGAGCGCGAGTCGAGTGGCATTTCAATTTGTTGTTGCTGCCGCTGCCGCTGCTGCAGCTATTGTTGCCAAGAATCGTGACATGCAACTTGACTTGGCACTTGGCAGCAGCCAACAAACAAAGCGACAGCGGCAGCAGCAACCGCAGCTGACGTCACCGCCCACACGGCGTTTAATGGCCAAGTAAAAACGAACGGCACGGAAAATTATCGCCGAAAGATCTGCCTCAAGTTTTCAAATCAATTAGCCAGCAGCTTAAGTCAAGTCCGAGCCCTAAACTGCAAATGGAATGGAATATCTTAATTAAATGTACACTTAGTAATTGTTTTTCATCTCAAAATCAAAATGTTTATTGAGGAAAAGTAAACATTTTCCCTAAAGCGTATTATGTTGCACAACAAAATAAATTGCAAAACAAAATTAAATTATATTCTTAATCTTTTTAAGGAAAAGTTGTCAATCTTAGATTTCATATTCATTAAAAACCATGGATAAGCCCCCCATTTAGTTTATAGAAAACCTCCTGAATTACAGTTGTGTGTTAACCCCTTTAAAATTTTCGAAACCAATTTGTTTAAAATATACCGAGCAAAAAAGCTAAATACAATAAATCTATACAAATATCTCGCATATAGAGTAATAATATAAAGAATAAATAAAATAACATATTATTATGAAAAAAGGTATTATCGATAAATATCGAATCAAATAGAATTATTTATCGAAAATTTCTTCAAATCATTATTATATTTAACACAAAATATCGATTTAACGGATATATATCTCTACATTAAAATACCAATATTGATTCAGTATCAATGTACCGATATTTTCCTCCATTCCTAATCAAAATGTTAATTTTTGTGACATTCTGAATTCGACTTATGGCTCTCACAACTATAAACCTCTTTCTAACCCTATACCCTGTACCTATTCCTCTCCCCCCGCTCATGGTACCCACTAAATAAATTCAAGCTTTATCTTAGACAGAAAACCAAACACTAAAGCACGGCTACCGCAACGGAGTCTCGGATATAATCAAATATGACAACCCATTCATCCGCGGCAGAAGTACGTACTTGTTGGCGGATTGGATTGGATTGGCAAACTTACCCGTCAGCGTCACGTTGCAATGCATGAGGCCAATATGGGTGCCGATGCGGGCTGGGAGCTTCTCGCGTGAGAAGGCTTTGTACGGCGCGATGATAGTTGCATGCGCCACATGCCACGCGGATCCCAGACGGGCGACTGTTGGTTAGAAACGCGAGGTGGGTTTTATACAATTTTTCTATTTGAAGGTCATTTTACTCACTTAGTATGACCAGGCCCACAAAAAGACTCAGTGTGACCGTCGAGAATGTTGTAAATTTCTGTGAACGAAAGGGGAGTTCAATAGAAATTCAATTAAAAAAGGCTATGTAAATTGACAGGCAACAAATAAAGGTGTGCCCCTTTTAAACAAGTTTGTTTATTACTCTCTTTAATTAGCTTTTATCTTTAATCTGACATTTGTTGAAGTTGTGGATATAATTAAGGCAATGCCAAGCATTACGTACAATTCAATTAAACAGATCAAGTGCCTTTTTTAGCTTAATTATATACCCTCTCTCTCTTGCATTCTTACTACTCTTACTAATAAAATCACTATACTATTACTTAACATTTAAATTCTATTTATTTAATTACCTGCTTTCGTACACCGGGGAATATGACCAGGAATGCCACGTAAAATGTGCCAAATAGTACGGACACGGCCACTATGGACACATCTCCGGTGACGGGCGTCCGATTTGAGAAAGAGTATAGCGTTGGTCCCCCATCGTCTCGAAACGCGTCGAACCAGCCTTTCATGCTGGTTTCTGTAGCCGATGAAGGCGCTTGATATCTAAAAAATAAATAATAACAAAAGGCAAACAAAACCGATGAAAAAAATTATTTTATTGATACATCCATCTGCGTGGAAATTGGAAAGAGCACTCAATTATAAAGATTGGCATTGCAAAATCATGCAAAGTTCGGCAAATCGGATCTCGCATCTTGGAGATACCGAGTATCTGCAGTTCGTGACTAAGCTTTTAGGTAGCAGATACTTCAGCGTCAAGTGACAGGACAGGCAGCTCGAAGCAAAATTGATTTGGTAAACAAAAAACAAAATATGCAAATACATTGGCGTTGGCTGTGTGTGCGTGCATAGCCACCAGGAAATGTAAAGTCCGAAATAGCCAAGTAATCTACACAATGTGTGGAATTACGTTCTTTAGGAAACTGAAACAAAGGAATTTAATTTGAATGCTCTACAAACTTCGTGTGGAACCTCAAAAAAGCTCAGCAAACCAGAAATAAGACCTAGAACCGGATCCAACGACAAACAAATTAACAATAAAACGCTACGTCGAGATCTTCTGATGCCATGTGAGGGGCCCGAACAATTAAGAAACCAAAGCAGCAACTGAAACCAGCCAGAAACCATCGGCCGCCGCTCAGTTGCCTGACTTCTGCTTCTAAAGGAATGACGTAGGCAAAAGTTATAATTAAGTGTCTATAAAATTGAAGATGTGGAAAACAATAATAGCACGATCGTGGCGAATTGTTAAATACCTCGAAATATATGCTTGAGCATAACTGAGTGATAATCTTGATTGAATCTCTAAAAAAATAGCACACTTAGTAAAATCCACAACACTAAATGCTTTATGCTGTATTAATTATACGTTAATAAATGCTCTTGTTAATATCTTCTTTCGTTTTTAAGGTATCTCACTAGTCTCATTGCTCTTAAATCAGCAAAGTCTGCGAATTAAAATAAAACTTGTTATATCTCACAATGGGATAACGAAATTGCGCATACGCAACGTGGACGTACGCAGGCACGCGGATGTATGCTTTTTTTTCTTTTATTGACTTTAAGCGCACCCTCATCATATTCCAGTTGGGATTTCCCACACAGCACGAATTCTGGCTTGTGAAAGTCGAGAGGTAAGCGAACCGCCAGAAGAGAATGAGCCAGAAGAATAAGAGATCATGTCGATCATTTTGTTGCCGTGGGGCAACGTTAAATAACTTATCTAGTTCCGTAATTATTTTATTCAGGCTTTTTTTACATCCGCTTGCTGAAACAGTATTGTTTATTATCCCAGACTTATTCATACAACAACAGCAACTTAAAACATTTGTTTTGTCATTTATTCTCATTTATCAAGCTCTAAAGTTCACTTACCAAACTTGTCAAGAAAAAACCGGCATTCAAAATAACTGTATTTATTTTTTGTTTGTCACTAATTTTTTTAGCTTGTCATCTAATTTCAGAGTTAAAATGATTATTGTAGCTATATAATAGTCATAAATGAATTTGAGTTTAAGATCTATAATTCGAGTTAAAATATATCTCTTAGCCAGCTATTCCCAATAATGTTTAGTTAAAAATGCAATTAATTACCTTACTTAGTAAGAAGAGTACCTACTGTTTAAAATTTTTATATTTTTTCCTAGTTTCTAGTCTATTTTTTAAATATGATATATAAAAACCTAACTCTCACATTAAAATATTTTAGTTCTTTAGAGGCCAAGTATCTAATATAAAATTTCATTTTGTGTGATAAGCTGAAGAATAGTTTGCCTAAATTGTATCAGTTTCATTCTTATCTCTGCAAGTATTTCATGTATTTACAAGTAATTTAAACAAATCGCTTTCGCTCTTTGATTTATATTTATGTCTAAACATATTTGCTGCAATTCTTTAAACGCCAGAAAAGTGTTTTTCTAGCAATTGCATTTTCCTGTTTCAGACTCGCCGCACCCCCGTTCGAGAACCGGTTTGACTAGTCAGACTTTGCACATAAATCGCATTTTATTTCTACAAAACCCGGTAATAAATTGTTTCATTTATAATTAGAATTTTTGCCAAAGTGACAGCACAAAAAAAAAACAAGCGGCTTGCATGTAGTAAAGGTTCGAAAATCGAAATCAATTGGGGGAGTTCTTGGCTTCGTTTTATTTTTATTTTTTTTTGTTGACGTTGCCGGCTGACCTTCGCATATTTTTCGTCCGGGAGTTTCGGTCGCGGAGACTCGCGTGTTGCTTTATTAGCGCACTTGCCCGCAAAAAACAAAACAGAAAACGCTGGACTTGGCACCAAAACGTAAGGCGTTGCATGTGGCAATCATTGAGCACATTACTCTAGTACTTGTGTATGTCTGTTCGTTTTGAGCCCATACAGACGCAGCAGCAACAATGGAACAAACAACCGGACAATGGGAAAAACAGACATTACAGTTACAAAACAAAATTTAATATATACGGAAAAGCGGGCGCCACAAAACAATAGAGGCAGGCGGACAGTGGGGCATTAATACAAAGAGTTTAATAGAAAAAATTCAGGGTGATATAGAAATTTTTGCATTTTGCATATGTATCTTTAAATAATATTTTACTAAATTTTAAATCCATAACATCTAGTGGAGCATTCCTCATTTTTCCTAATGTAGAACAAAGAATATTATTTATATTTTGCAGTTTAAGTTAAACACTGCAGCAGTGTATATATCTAGTTTATGTTTCGAAACCTAATTAAAAGTCGTTGTCGGGTCCCGGTCGAGTTAATATCCTTTTTGGTATGATATTAAGTGCATCTTGTCACACACATGATTTGTTGTTGCAATCTTTTTGATACTAATTTTTTAATGGTTCTACTAGGTGCAATAAACTGGGGTTCAATAGGCGCCCACCTATTACCAAGACCTAAACAACCTGACAAATGTGATAAAAGCTTGAGCTTTCAGCTACTTTGAGATTTGAAAATATTTCGGTTTTGATGTGAATTTTTTATCTGCATTTTACAGCTGTTTAATGTCTTTAGCGCACTGTGCATCAAAGCAAGTGAAACAGCAGCAGTAACGGGCGGCATCACAAACAGCATCCAAGCTGCAGCCCACTTGCTGTGCGTGCGCTCTCAATCTCACTTGCTCTCATTCCGTGCTTTCAGCTGTTTTCAGCCCCCCAGTCCCCCTGTCGGGCGACCTGGCTGGCTGGGTGCAGCTTTTATTTTCAAGTCCAACGAAAGTGAATTTACTGCCGCTCTCCGTACCGTTATCTCTCTTTTTGCTGCTTCTCTTTTCTCTCTCCTGCGTTTGAGGAAATGAAGCAAACATGAAATTGACATAATCAACACGCAGCTGAAACCTCTGCAAATGTCTTTTAAAAAAGGAGAAAAACAACAACTGCGACAGGTTTTTGTGTCGCCTTGTTGCTTTTGCTTTCGTTGGTATGTTGGTGTTGTTTTTATTGTAATTGTGGTAGTAGTTATTGTTGGTGTGGTGGCAGCGTGTGTTAAATGAGCGCTGGTGCGTGTAAATATGTAAGAGTTGCCTTCAACCGGCTTTTTCGTGCAATTTTTTTTATTTTTCTTTTTTGCTGGTAGCTTGTGTATTTTTTGCGCTGGTCAGTTTGGCGTTGAATCATCTGGTAAAGCCATATAGGAAATGAAACGGCAGATGAAGTAATCCCGTGGCATGAACACAGAGTTAAAACGCATCACAGAAATCAACCTGATGCACACCCACAAGCACGCATACGAATGCATCGGCCAAAGGGCAATCGATAAAAGTACGGGCGGGAAAAAAGAGAGAAACAAAGCAAAGTGTTGAGTAAGCGCAGCGGTAAAAATGTGCATCCGAAATTACCAACAACAAAGCGTGCACGTTTTTTTCCCGCTTCAAACCACACACATGCTCTCTTACACTGACACTCCGATCCACCCACTCAAACTAGGCGGCCCTCTCTTCAGAAGTTCTTCAACAAATTGTTATTGCTTCATTATTGTTTATTTTTAGAATTTGTTTCATTTTAGGTTTTGGCAACCATTTTGATTGATTTATGCCACTTGGCTATTTGTAAAAGGAAACTATTATATTGCTGGCAAACTTTTCAAAATTTAAATAATAATAATATTTTATTTAATTATTGAAAATAATAAAATATTTTTGGTGGTTTGCTTTACACTAGACTTTAGTTTCTGGCTTTCTTTGTGGCTTTTGATATTAAGTTTTTGGGTTCCTAGTCTAATATATGGTATTTGGTACTAACCAGTCGATGTTAATGTAGAACGTGTATATTTTATGGATTTAAACCTAAGGGGAAAATTTTAAAATTAATTAAAATAGGCTATTTCAATTTTATCAACATTTTAAGCCATTTGGGTAATTTCAGTGATATTTACACTATGTCTATTTTTGTGTTTTTTTATTATGGGAATTTTTTTTGAAGATATATGATTTCTATTACTTCACAGAAACTTTGCTATTTAAATTACTTTGTCTTAAATTCACAGCTCTTCGCACTGATTTTTACGTAAGCCCCTGGATTGCCAAATTTAATGGCAGCCAAGTGGGTTTTATTTATAAGATTATTGCAAATAATTAGTTTTAGCTTTTATCGTTTTAATTATATTTTATATAGCCGATTTGCATCACTTTATAGTTTGCTTTAACTCGTATTATAAATACAAATAACTAGATGGTCAGCCATCTTTTCGACGTTGTTTTACCGTTTTCAAATTATAAGAAGTGGGTTTTTCGATCCGGCAAACTTATTTTGTTTGGGGTTTTCGATTTTGGTTTTCTCTGCTTTTACGACCAAGCGTTGTGCATGGCATAACACAAAACAAAAGCACACAAACACAAAACACACTTAGTTGTTGCTGCGATTTATTGGCTGCGCGTGCGCGGCGGCGATTCCACTTCTGCGTCCGTTTCAAGAGCTCGTCGACAGCGAACTGAGCGCTGCTGTGCGGTGAGCGCTCAACAAAAGATCGCCGAGAGCGAAAGCTCTGCATTGCACAGTGGATCGGATGATCAATACTAATACTTTATTTTATACTAATATTTTATTACATTTTTTTTAATAATTGTGATATAAGTATGACTTATGAGTCACTAAACTGGATCTAGATTAGGTGATAACCTTAGTGGATTTTAAAAATCAATGCCAACAATTAATATACGCATTAATGCTTTAATTTTAAGACTTTACATAGCTCAAGCTCGGTTTTAGTTCGATCTAAAAGTATTATCATTCTTAAATTCAATTGATTTAATTTAAATATTGTTAATCGTAGGTTTAGATATAAATCACAGTGTAAACTCTAGATTACCCCACCGTGCGATGGAAGCTTTTTTGAACTGCCGCTAATTGCAGCCTAAGTGAGTGTGAATTTATGAAGCAGTCAGAAAATCAGCGAACAAAAAATTGAAAGGGAACTTGGGCCATACATATGTACAATACATGCGAGGGCTATTCCTGATCAGGGTCTGATACTACTATAACTTACTTTCGAACGGACAACTAGTTCATCTTGAGAATGGCCTCAGAAATTTAATCGAAAATTAGCAAATAAATAATTATAATCAATGATCCTGAATATGCAAGCACCTGTCAAGTGAAGCCAGTAAAAATAAGGTCGTGGCAAGATTTTGTTGCTTTATTTCCTTATAATATTTTCTTAAATAAGCATATTTATAACAATATATGTAACATGTACGAAGTATACTAAATTCTTTTTAGTGGACCATAATATTATTGTCCTTAGAATAAGTACTTGGGAGACTCATTTTCAACTTAAATTATAGTTTGTAACTCATATTTATACCTTAATATATAAATATGTATATATTTTAAGTAGTAAGTATCAGAAGTAAGTAACTCGACATTAGTACTTTTTCTAGTTTACACATTATTTTCACACAACAATATATTTTCATGGTCTGTGCTAATCCGTTAATCATTCTTTACTTCTAAGGACTGTACAAATAAATGCAGGCAATCGTTAAGATACTAAATTTCAATCGATAGTCTGTGACTAAGAAGATAGCCAATTATGATCCATAACGGATGACCTTTTTCCGGCTGCTATAAATAAATGTTGTATGTGTTTGATGTATAATTATATACATACAACCTGAAAAATGTTGTGACTCTCTTATGTATTTTATAATATTATAAAATATTATATATGTAGAAAAATATTTACCTATATTATTTAAGCACATTATCATTATACAAAACTATTTTTCTCTGCAAAACCCTCGAGTAACACAAATTAAGCAAAAATTATGCAGCTGAACAACTGTTGACGCTGTTAATTGAATTAGCATCAAGACCCGACTGGTAATTAATAAATTTTTTATATGCTAATTGAGTTTTTACTACCGACTACCGTGCCATGCACCAGCGTCAAGTCAAATCACCAGGTTAACCTCCGTGATCTCTCTTTATGTCCAGTCCATCCATTCAGGTGGCGATTTCGTCTCGTAAATCTTGACAGTGGCCAAATCGGCTGAGCAAAGCGAAAAAACTGTTATCTGCGTTAAAATTCGCATAAAATCTTTTATGATGTGCCAAATTAGCCGTAAAACACAACACAGCAAATGTAGTCGTTTAAGTGATATTAAACTAAATTTAAATTATCACCAAACTTTTGCAGGAATTACAAGTCTTTCAATATTAGAGATCCTAAAATAAATACTAATATTCTTAGAAAATTGTACTTAAATCCATTAAAATGTGAGACAAATTTTAAAAATATATGTTGTATATAATACCGCCTGTGTTTACTGTTCCCACAATAAATTCGGTAATTTGCTTACTCACCTCAAGTTTGTTGTTTAAGTCTTTTGTTCTAGCGGCATTTATATGCAAAACCTAACGCCTTTGGGGTCTGACTCAAACCGGAAAAGTCGAAAATCTGAATTCTATCAGCATCCCGGTCCAGTGACCACAAACTTAAATTCATGAATAATCCCCAGACAAGGTCGTGCCTCAGCGGTCAACGACTGCAGTTACTCTGGAGTAATCGACTTGAAAGGCCCTTTAGCGAAAATCCAAATTCTTATTCGACAAGAAATATAAAAATATATATTACCTTGTACTAAAGGATGTCCGGCGGTCTAAAGATGGAATGCCCTACACCTAGTCGAGGACGGTCGTTGGTCCCTGGCCAAAGAATTATGCGGATTTGTGCCTGAATAAGGTATAATACACGTCCGGTATCTGGAATTCACAGCACGCGAGACCAGGTTTAGTTTATTTTATTGCTGCTTTTCGAACTTGCTCGACTGACTCAGTTTCTGCGAGCTTCCACAGTCTAAAAGCATTCATAACTCAACTGCCAGCTGTCAGCGCCAGAAGCACCAGCAGCTCAGACCTTAAAAAGGGAAAGGGCAACGTAATGGAAAATATAATGGAAAAAAGCGATTTGCCAACGAATACTGAAGCTCTCGTGCCTTGCAATAGCCTCAAGTTCAAGGTCGGGCTTCAACCGTTCAGGGCAATGAGACTGCATTAAATGAGGCGATGGAAGATTGCTGCCTGTAAATTAAATGTTAATTTTAGTGTGATTGTAATGAAACCCCCAACTATCACGAAAAAGGAAGTCAATGCTTTCTGACCCTTTTAAATCGGCCATATCATGACTACGGCACATCGTAGGTGTGTCTGTTCGGACTTATTATTATTAGCAAGAAATCGTTAACCCTTTTATTGAATATCTAGTTCTGCAGAAGATGAAGTCCTAACAAATTCATATAATTATTTCATAACTAGACTATTTTCATGAAATATCACAGAAAATATCGATTTATCCATACTCTATATATTATTGAATATTTTAAGGGTAGGTAAATATATATAACTGAAAATACATTTGAAATCAAAATCAAATATCCTTTTTGAATATTTTACTTTAAAGTCGAAATGTTTATAATTTATAATATTATAATATTTCGATATATTAAGCCATTATTATCGATACATCATTTTGGAATTTTTCTTTCGATAAATGCAAATCAAAATAGATTCTCAGACTTAATAAAATATAAATTCTAACAAAGTTTGTGGCACTTCAAGATTTCCCAGATATTAACTTTAATTTGTTTTAATTGTATATTCAGGAATAAATATGTTTTCTTTTATTTACATTTATCTATTGAGTGGTTATTTTTGTTTAAAAGTTCGTTAGTAAGTTTCATCACTTACTCATTAAATAAAATCACAAAGAAAAACAAACAGTTGTAATCCCTTCACGATTCCAAACGTTTTCCCATGCAAATCATGAGATGTTAAAACTTAAGACCCAACAAATAAGGAAGTAATCACAATGAATACCAATTACAATTACAAACGACGCATACTGGCAATTGAGTTGCACATATTTCAAGCGATGTAAACCGACTGTCAGTCTCCGAAATTGAATTCAGCCGATTCATTCACTCGCCTTGATGTCGAAACCGACAATCTATAAAAAAAAAAAAGCCAGCCTCACAAATACGTTACGCACAAATTAAATTCATGAAGTTCAACATCTGAAATTCCAACAGAAACAGTGGCTAACGACGAATTACGTGGCATGCATAGCCAGCCCCGAATTCCCCCCTTTTTTGGTTCGACCGGTAGCAACGAGGAAGGTCAAGTGCACGCGCCAAATGTGTTTTATATTGTTTTTCACATTAGTCTTGACTTGACTTTTTGTTTAATTAATTTTTAATATAACTTTTGTTATTTTTTTCGGTGGCTTGTTTTCTTGACAAGCGCGATGATGATGATGTGACAGGCGGCACACAACATGGGCGATTCTGGAGGCTAATTGTGGCAGTTTATGGCTCAGCGTTTTGGTTGATGTTTGGCGCCTAGGTGGCCAGTTCAAGACCTTGATGGATAAGCTAAGTTTTCAAGCTGCCAAGAGAAAGAATTTAAAACATTATAGAGGTTTCCTATTTCAGTCAAATAAGCGTTCTTAAAATGAAGCTTAAACCATTATAATCTAATATTTTTTATATTAAATATGAGAGGAGTGAGATATTATAGAATATGTTTAGGAACACTAAAATATATATCTAGTGTTCCCCCTAGCAACATCGATTTCTTTATCGTTTCGTATTGTTAGTCTCTGCCCTTGCTACTACTTGTTCACAGATACTCAATAAAATAATTACAAAGCCCCATTGACCGCCACACTCATTGTTAGTTATCGAATGCCTAAAATCGAATTTAATTACTTCCACCCACTAACAACTTCCGAGGCACACTTCGCTTCGAAAACCTTGGTTGGATAGCTCCGTAATAAGCCCAGCCAGACTTGACAATCATTGTCAAATCTGCCACCGAGCACGGTGGCCACCCAGCAAGAAACCAAACCGTTTTGACACTGAGTCTTGGAGAGTTGGCTAGAAAAACCTTAAAAGTTCAATCAACTGACAGATACAAGAGGCTTAATCAGCTGTTGTAGCTGCTTAAGTAGGTTGAAGGGCTTAGAAACTGATACCGATCGACTATCGCATTTCATGAGACACGCTGAAAGGTAACAGGATGTGGAAACAAGTTAAGTCACAACAAAGCTATAATAAATAATGTCAAATATTAGATCAGACCTATCTGGGCTCGCAGCTCGTGCCTCGATAGCCTTGCCCATGGCATACAAAGTTGAAAATTGATTTTGCATTTTTGTGCTTTATTTTCTTGTGGCTCAGGTTCAAACCTATTAGCGCCTGCATGAAAAAAATGGAGCTCAATAGAGCAATCAAAATAGGAACAATGCTTGAGCAGTAAGCAAAAAGGCTTTCGACAAATACGTACAGTAGAGAGCGTTGATTTAGTATTAAGGATAATTTAAGGAAATATTACTAAGACATAAATTTAAAAAGATTAATATTATCTCAAAACTATTGTAAAGCTTGCTATAAAGCAATTTTTTATATGGAAAAATATCTCATTTTACGTTCAAATGTCGATAGTATCCGTAATATCGAACAAATATTAGAAATAGGTATTTAATATACATATTTTGACGGTGTAACCCCTTACATTTTTTTGAGAAAATGGGTCACATTTATGGCTTAAAAATCGTGAACACCTTCAATGGTTTTTGATCATAACTTTGCCTAAAATCAACCGATTTCACTCTGTTTTTTTTTTGTTTTCTTGATTTTTACAGGAGAACCTTTGATTTGATTTATAAAAATGGAATCCCCAATAAAATATATATGTTTTTAATAAATTATTATCCTTAATATATAAAAAAATAAATTCATAATTAAAAAGGTTTCCTACAATATACATATATATATATTTTTTTACCTCCTCCGTCGAAGGGTATTTGCTGCAACTTAATCTCAGACATATATCCCGCACTGTAGGTGGCTGCTGTCAGCTGTATAGCTGTCGTTGCCGTTGTCGTGCGTTGGATTTTTTGACAGCTAACCCTCTACTGGTTTTGATATTTTTTCGTGTACCATGGGGCGAAAAAAACAGCTAGAAAAATACAAACAAACGATTTTTAATGCGAACTTAGCCTCGGGGCAAACTTAATGTTTTAATTAGCACAGCTTCGCGTTCAGCCTAAGGTTGCTTGAGGGGAGCAGACAACAAGCAATTGCAAAGTGCCACGCCCATTTTAGGCATAATATGTAGAATTATTATTATAAATATTCGCCAAATCAAAAGCGCATTCATTTGCACATTTCACACAATTTTTCTTGCCGTTTGCATGGCGCACTTAGAGCTCAAACATTGGCAAGATCCAACCGCCGGGCAGCTACTGTCATTCATTGTCTCGAACAATCGTTAGTTCGTACTTGAACCCGGCTTTTGAACTGAGCTCACAGAGCGCGAGTCGCTCTAACTCCATAGGTAATCGCAGACTACTCGTTTCGCGGTGGGCTCTTGACACGAGGAAGCCATTTGGTCGCCATATTGTATTGTAATGACTGTAATTAGTCAGAACCAAAGAGTAACAGAGAGTCATGGCACTCTTAAGAGATAAAAATATTAAGCAGAGTTCTTAATTCGTGGCGTCGATTCTTTTATAAAAATGCTTGTTCTTGCCAAAAACCATAAAATGATTTTATTTGTTTCCGAGAACATAAGAATTTGTTTACAACTGAAAGTAAGGTTTATATTATATATGTATATAATATATGCAAATTGATTTTGCAGACTTAGGAAACCAATTTTAAACAACATTTAATACATCTTCAAACATGCCTTAAGAGAAAAAATATTTGATTTTAATTATTAATTTGGCATATATTCCTTATATTTATGAGGTATGTACATACATACATATATACATATCGCTAAATCAATAAATTTACAGTCTGGAATTAGTTTTAAGAACTATCGGATTAAATCTTAAAATCTTCATTTTCTTTTTAGTTATATTTAAAAAAAGATAATACATTTGTAAATATTTAGACTGTCAAACAATTTATTTTTATAAGAAGTGTTCTTATTAATAATCAAAATACCCAAAGTATCTTTTAGTAATTCCAATAATACTTATATTCCGAGAACGAAGCGGCTGTGCCATGGCCTTCTTATTTGAAAGTCACCTTTGTTCTGTCACTCAGAGCATCAGAAAATACGTACAAACATAGACATTGACATAAACATGTATTTATCAGATGCATTTGATCGATTAAAACAAAAGACTTAAGCAAAAAACTTGCTTCTGTTAGCGACAAGTTTTTTTGTTATCCGTAAAAAGTGAAAATAAGATGCAGCCTTCTCTATCCACGCCTCACCCTGAACGCAATAATGCAAGTTAAATAATTTTCTCAACTTTAGTAATGGCAATTAATTTCATTTGTCGTTTCTCCTTCATTGTTGCATTATTATAACATTGCTGTTCGTGGCCATATATATATATATATATTTACGATACTATATGTAAACTATTAGCAATTATTCAATTATACATGACTTGACTCGGACTGGAACTGGATAGCACTGGCATTGTTTCAGTTTTAATTCAATTTCCATTTATTAAATATGTGTTGAATTCATAAAGCATCAGCGAACACGCATCAAGATCAAGTCCGATGGAGGAAGGGTCGTGGCGGATATTCGGCGTCTTGATCTTGATTGCCTGACCCGGCCATTTAATGATGAATTTCCAAAGCGAACAACCATTTATCAAGGCCCTGGATGAGTTGGTATTGTAAATATTTACATGGCCCGGGGCCCCGTCTCTCCCCACCAAGGTCAAATTGTGGCAGAAGAGTTGTATCGAGCGCGGTTGGGTTATTGCAAGGCAGGCACTTGGCTACACATTCTTTGGATTCAAGAATGTTGTGACCTTCGTCTTTTATATCTTGTTGGGGAAAATGAATTTACATGACCAAGAAAAAAATGAAAACAAGTATTGATAATTAAAACAATAGATGTACATTTTTATATGGCGGGGGAAATAACAAATTGGTTTTTAAATTATAGTTTTACTATTTAATATTTATAAAATAATTTTAAAACAGCTTAAAAATATTGAGAGAAATTAATTTTAATGAGTTTCTTCTTGAATAAATAAAATATTTATATTTAGAAAACTAAAAAAATTTTTTTTTAAAACAGTTCAAAATAAATAAATAAAATAATTTCAATATACATTTTTTTAAATTGGGATAAAATATTTAATAAGTAATTATTATGTATGTATTATTGTATGATTTATTTCGCATTATACAACAATTATTTTATACATTAAACAAATTTTCATACAACATCCTCTTTTGCACCCCTTACCAAACAAAAATAAAAAAAACACTCAGCGCTAAATAATAAACATAATTAAAGAACGAAAATTAAACAAATTCGAATAAGTTATTTGATCAAGTCATTTGAGAGTGGTTTGTGTGCACAACTCAATTAATTTCCAAACATTATTCAAGTTCAAGTTTATTAACCTTTAGTTCAAAAGTGCAAACAATAACAAATTAATAGATTTTTCATAGCGAAGGTCAAAAGATTATTATTTTTTCTCTTGGCGGATTCTTCAAAGCAGCCAATAAACTGGCACAATTGTTAGAATTTAATGGGCAAAAATAAATATTAATGACAAAGATCGGATCCGTAGGTCACACAGGGAAAATGTGAGGTTCTTAATATATTTTTGGTCATTTTAACGAAATATATACCAGAAATTTCCATATTATTTGAAACGGCGATATAAGCAGTGTATCAAAATACAAATGGGCAAACCAGCAAAGCAAATTCAAATTCTACTACAATGCTATAATTTACTAGAATTACCGACGCCTCGTGAGAGCATTCGAGCGTGCACCATGAAGGTTAGCCGCGGGGCTGGGTTGCGATTATTAAAGAGCATTAATTGGAACATCGTCGGAGCGCGCCGGACAGCGGGAAGTTGAAGTTTTCGGAAGGTTACCCATTGCGCCTATGGTTGGGGGTTGAGTTGGCTGCGCTTTTGCCCCACCAGCTGTGAGCCCCTGTGAGTATTCACATTATTAATTATTTTCCTAGTGAATCGGCAAAGAAGCAGCTGTCTCATCTGCATCGTGAAATCTAAAGAAAATAAATTAGTAGACTTAAGAGCATTTTAGGTTTAAGATGTTTTCCTTTTCCAGCCATTATTTGCTTTGCACTTTACCCTTTATTAACACACAGATTTTAATGCCGCATACTCTTCATCTTAAGAAAATAATTTACAAAGAATAAAGCCCTTGCATACTTCCAGGCATATTTATATCATAATATTTTTATTGCCTACCAAACTGCTGAGGAAGCTGGTGAGAAGAGCGAACCTCGCAGGAGGACGGTGATCTGTATCGATGTCATCTTGGCTTGTCGCTTCATCCTGGAGCTAATGCCAGGCCTAGAGACTATCATGTTCTTTCTTATTTGTTTTTGCCCCTGGATATTAAAAAAGTTTTATACGCAACAAAAATTAGCAGGAATTTGTATTTAAATTGCGCGGTCTAAAGACAATTATTTCGTCAACCATTCTAACGCTATCGATAAACAAGTTTTGATAAATATCAGAGACAAGCAAAAACCGTTCCTACCAGCTGCTGTGGATGGAAATTTGTACTTCAATTTGGTCACACTGATCAGCTGCATTTTTTGCAATTGGAGAAATGTTTTAAAAAAATAAATATTAAAGCAAACGCTTAACCATGGAAATACCAGACACATTTTACAGTAAAGATGAATATGTGGAGACTGTAAGTATCAAAAACACGATTGGATTGACTGTCTGAGAGCACCGAATGTCGGGATGACCTCATCATGCCTAAAACTGCTTATGCTTTTCTACAGGCCTCCGGGAACAAAGTGAGTCGTCACACGGTTTTATGTGGCTCCCAGAATATCGTGCTCAATGGCAAGGTGATCGTCCAGAGCGGCGCGATAATCCGCGGCGACCTGGCGAACGTGCGGGCCGGAAGATTCTGTGTAATAGGCAAGGACTCTGTGATCCGTCCCCCGTACAAACAATTCAGCAAGGGTATTGCCTTCTTCCCGATGCACATCGGCGATCATGTTTTCATTGGCGAGGGCGCTGTCGTTTCAGCGGCCTCCATTGGATCCTGTGTGTACATAGGCAAGAATGCCATTATTGTAGGTTTTCGAACTCCCTGTTAAAACTCAGAAACAATAAGGAACTTTGACTTTCCAGGGCCGCCGATGCATACTAAAGGACTGCTGTGTTATTGAAGACGGTGCTGTGCTACCCCCAGAGACGACTGTAGCCAGTTACATGCGGTACACGGTCAAAGGAACCATCGAGGGCGGCCAGGGAAATCCATACTTTGTGCCCGCCGCCATGCAGGATGAGATGGTCAACTACACAAAGTCTTTCTACGAACATTTTGTGCGCACGCCGGCACAAGCCAGCTGATTAACTAATAATTAATAAATTAAACCCTATTTATAAAGTAAGCAGAGGTTATATTCTATAAGTATGCACATTGAAGGCTGTTTCAGTTAATCTATCAGTCCCGTGTCGCAGTCAAACGCCTCTACCCCGCACTCAAAGATGGGGAAGCTCATGCCCGTGCGACGTGCTATGACGGAGGCCAGCTCCTCCGTGTTGTTCTCCTTGCGAGCCTGCAAATTCCTGTCCAGCAGCAGCACGGTGGCGGTGTTACGACAATTTGAAACGGTGGCAGTTATGTGCAGCGGCGTCTGTTTGCCGTCCGACTCGGCATTTATATCGGCGCCAAACTGCAGCAGCAAGTGGGCACAGTCCGCGTTGTTCCACTTGCAGGCGGAATGCAGGGGTGTCCAGCCCAGCTCCGTGCGAGCATTGGGATTGGCTTGGTACTGCAGCAGGAGCTTAGCCATATCCACGAAATTATTGTAGGCAGCACGGTGCAGCGGCGTGTATCCATCGTTGTCCCGGGCATTCACGGTATCCGCATCCAGCCGGAGAATCTCCCGCACCTCGCTAATGCGATTTTCGTTGACGGCCCACAGGATCATGCGTTCGATGCTGGCTGGAAGATAAACAAGTAGCGAAGCAGCAGGATTTTTAATAAAACAACAATGGATTTATAAAAACTAGTTTCTTACACTGCGGATTCTTGTCCTCCTCGATCAATTCGTCGGCATCGTCGTCCCAGCCGCTGACGAACATTCCGCGAGGTACCTTGGCATGCCGCAGCTTCTCCACCTGAGATTTCTCATCATCCGAGTCGTAGTCGCCCATTATAAAGAATTTTCTGATCAAAATAAAAATTGTTTGTTTCTGTTTACCAATGTGACCGTTGGTGAAATACATACCATGAAACCAGAAATAGTGTGTCGCGTTGGTCACACTGAAAAGAAACAAACAAGACAGCCGAGCAAAAAAAATTAATACCTCCTACAGCTCTGTATTTGTTTACTTCCACGCCGCCATGTCGAACCCACAGGAAGAACTGCTGCCGCCCAGTGCCGAGGATGACGAGTTGACCCTGCCGCGCGCCAGCATCAACAAGATAATCAAGGAGCTGGTTCCCACGATACGGGTGGCCAACGAGAGTCGCGAGCTGATCCTGAACTGCTGCTCCGAGTTCATCCACCTTATCAGCTCTGAGGCCAACGAGGTGTGCAACATGCGCAACAAAAAAACAATCAATGCAGAGCACGTCCTGGAGGCGCTGGAGCGGCTAGGCTTCCACGACTATAAGCAAGAAGCGGAAGCCGTTCTCCACGACTGCAAAGAGGTGGCAGCCAAGCGGCGGCGACAGAGCACGCGTTTGGAGAACCTGGGCATTCCGGAGGAGGAGCTGCTGCGCCAACAACAAGAACTTTTCGCCAAGGCTCGCGAGGAGCAGGCGCGCGAAGAGCAGCAGCAGTGGGTGAGCATGCAGGCGGCAGCTATGGTACAACGACAGCCGCAGGCCGAAGGCTCCATTGCCAGCAAGCCCAGCGAGGATGACGAGGACGAAGACGACGACGATTACTAGTAGTAAACAATTATTTTCTCTATACACTTAATGTGTAATTTTATGCTTAAAAAAATATATTGCCATAAGTACTATCAACTAAGGTACTAACAACTGTCTCCTACACTCATCTATCTGTAGGTGGACTAATCTGGGCAGAGGCTGAGTCGAATTGTAGGTCCCTGGCACATATTTGCCCAAAATTTCGGTGTGCTCTTTCCAGAACTTTGAAGAAATCAGATCCTCGTGCAGCGGCACAATGGCCTGCCATGACTTTTCATTCACAGTGACGCGCTTCCTCAGCAGAATCGTTCCCTTTCTGTACATGGCCGGTAGATTGTTGTAGTTAATGCCAAACTCCTGGAAGAGCAGCTCGTTCTTGTCCGCGGAAAAAGTGCCTCGCAATTTAGCCTCCGCCTCCTGGTTCGTCAGACCCTTCTCCAGAACCAGCTTCCAAAAGGCCGTATTGTACAGATTGTTCACATGCACATCCGCCTGCCGCCAACTTAGATAGTCCCTTAGATTCTCGTCGGACGGATATAGGACCACCCGCCCATCGAAGCAGGGGGCGTAGTCGAGGGGCTGGCTCATCCACTTGGACCACTGCATCACATAGCTCGTGGAGAACAGACTGGTGACGTAGGTGAGCAGCTTGGCAGAACGGCGTTTGTAGGCAGCAGTCTCCTTTCGAAACACAAACGAGTATTCATCACTTTGACCATAGGCAAGGACAATATCCCGGAACTCCGCCATCACCGCTGTGGCGGCTGAGTTCATCACATTTAATGCTGCCATAGAGATATGTACATATGTAGAGTTTAATTATGGTAATCAGTATATTTTCTTTCTTACCATTCTCGTCGTTCGGCTTTTCAAAGTCGTGTGTTTTTGAGAACTTGTGAAACTTCTTGCCATCAATGCGAACTACTATCCACACGTTTGGCAGTATACTATCGTCCTGCTCGAAGGTCTTTACGTACTCAAATCTGCTGCACGCCATGCTTCTTTTGGGTGGATGTCGACCAGCAGTACTACGATTCAATAAGTCGCCAAATCTAGTAAGAAATCCAATCAAACGCATTTGAAGCTTCCCTCTGCCACCGCATGAGCTAAGTTAACAGCTGATTGGCTGGCTATCGTTAGAGATGGACATTCATGCTCACGAACCGAACTTTTTTTAGGAAGACAGCTTTGCCTTCTGAAACCATTAATTTCGAATAATATTTGCATATATTTGTTTCAATTTTAAATTTGTTCCAAACGTATATAATAATAATTATATTTAATTATTTCTTCATTTTTCTTCGAAACGTGCATCCCTTCCCTAGCTGACACGATAACGGCGATAGACCGATAACATCGCTAGGCATCGTTTCTCATCACTAGGAATTGAATGAATAGCGAATTATGAGCCTCAATGACGAACAAAATGCTGCAGACGAGCAATTCGCCAGGACGCACAAGGAAGTCAGCCTGTCGGATGACGAGAGTGAGGGTGCAGAGACCTCAGTAGCTTTCACACATGAGCCGCCCACAGACAATCCCGGCCAGGAGTTGGACGAGGAGCCGGCCGCAAAAAAAGCTGGCGGCACCGATGACGGCGGCGTCGCGGGTAAAAGCGAAGCTGAAGAGGAGGATGGAGCAGTGGGTGGAGCGGCCAACACATATGTGGTGGCCAACCACTACAACGAGTTGAAGGAAGGTGGACGCAAGGACCGGCAGAAGTCGAAGATATTCTTCATGCGCAACTTCAACAACTGGATCAAGAGCCAGCTGATCAACGAGTACATTTCGAAGCTTAAGCAGCAGATGCGCGTGGGCGACGCTCTGCGGGTGCTGGACATGTGCTGCGGGAAGGGCGGGGATCTGCTCAAGTGGGAGAAGGCCGCCATCACCCACCTCATCTGCACTGATATCGCCGAGGTGTCCGTGGAGCAGTGCCAGCGGCGTTACCAGGACATCCTGCAGCGAGCTGAGAAGTCAAAATTCGCCAACAAGTTTACGGCCGAGTTCTTTGCCTGTGACTCGACGTTGGTGCGACTACGAGAACGCTACAAGGATCCCTCGCTGCATCTTAATCTCGTGTCTTGTCAGTTCGCCTTCCACTACTCCTTCGAGTCCCTGAACCAGGCGGATTACATGATGCGCAATGCGGCCGAGTGCCTCAAGCCAGGCGGCTACTTCATAGCCACCATTCCGGATGCCTACGAGATCGTCCGTCGGCTGAAGGCGGCCGGTCCGGATGCCCGAGATTTTGGCAACGATTTGTACAACATTGAGTTCGAGTGCTGTACAGACCCCCTGCCCATTTTTGGGGCAAAGTATCAGTTTAAACTGGAGGGTGTCGTCGATTGCCCCGAGTTTCTGGTGCACTTCCCCACGCTGGTCAAGTTGGGCAGGAAACACGGCTTGCAGCTGTTGCGGCGCACCTCGTTTGCGGATTATTTTAAGGAGACTCTGCCTCAGGGTCGACAGCTACTGCAACGCATGTCTGGGCTAGAGACGGTTCAAGCCCAGCGTTGTGCCGATGACGAACAGTTTGCCCATGTGCGCAGCTTCCAGGGATCCCAGCGTAGCCGTCCGTTGGGAACTCTCTCCAAGTCAGAATGGGAAGCTACGAGTAAGTCATTGACAAATTCATTTATTCCAATTTCCCTTTTTAATGAGTGTCGTCTTTTAGCTCTTTATCTGGTTTGTGCCTTCAAGAAATGTAAAAACACCTGGGATACGAATGGAAAACCATTGTTTGAGTTCGACGACTGAATAGCGATCTATGCCAAAATTGTATTTGCTCTTGTTGTACACATTTACTCATCTATATAAGAAATGTCAACCCGAAAGAATGAACAGAAGATTATATTTTTAAGACCAATAGATTGCATGTTAACCAATTTGATTTGTAAGATAAAAATTAACAATAATAGGGATTTTATAGCTTTTGCAATTCATTTTTTTTATTAATGTGTTCAAAATGTAAATTTGCGTTAATAGAATTTTCAATATTTCAATTATATACCCGAATTGAGTTGTTTTATTTAAGATTGGAAGAATGGAAGGTGCGTTAAAAGGTTCTGGCCTTGAACTTTGTGGAATTTTATATATAAATTGAGTGTACCTCAGCGATAAGCTGTCGGCCTCTAATCTATTTTTTATAATTTTTATTATCAAGTATTATTGACAGGAGTTATAAACGATTCAAGACGTGATTCACCCTATACTTCCAAATACTTTGGCATGTTAGCTTTTTCCATACCAAAATACCTAATGGATATGACAGTTTAGGAGGCACATCAATTTATAATGAAAAAGTTGTTTTTCATTTTAGAGATGCATCTGGTGAGGCTGTCAAAAATATATATGACAAATATAAGAGCTAGAAGATGTACATATGTATGTAAATATAGAATTCATTTAAAAAAGTTCTTCTGATATCTAACTTAACGGATTAAAACAGAAATTTGAAACCTTTTTATAGGGGTAGGGGTTTACTAGGTAATCACATCATTTTGGGGAAACCCAAACATTATCCAAAAACTGGGAAGTTACCCCCGCTCAAGCCGCTTTCAGGTGGCTTTCGTGGGAAGCTTTGATAAGAAAGCTTTCGGCATTCCGCGTGAGAGCCGTGTTCGAAACTGGAAGGGATATATCGAAGAAAGCTGAACACATATCGGGGGCTGAATCGCGGCGATAGAGAGAGCGCACAGCTGTTGCTTTCACAGCGACGGCGCCTTTGAAGGACATCGGGCAAAGGTTAGTCCTGACGTTTACGTTGCCGGGTCGTGCTTGGCAGCGACCTAACCTGTTTCCCTGCGTTCAGTTCGGTTCTGGCCTGGCCCAAAGCGAGCGACCCCATACAATCCCCAGCGAAAGCGTGTCGTGCCAGGCGTTTGATGCATCAATGAATTATTGTAGCTCAAGTGTAAATAAATATTTGATAATGGAACCCGCGTAGGGGTGGCTCGGTTCAGGTGGATTGGTGCCTGGTTGTCGATTGTCAGGAGGGTGCTGGCATAAATTACGCCATTGATTGCTTTCGAGCTGAATGCAAACTTTATATTGCGGCAATCAGTTGGTTCTCCCTTTCATTATCGGTTCTCCAACCCCAACCCCAACGCCAACATCTCCATCTCCATTCCCATTTCCCCTAACCACCTCCTGCCACTTTCAATTCCCTCGCTCTTTGGCAGCCTTTTCCTCGAGACTCTCTGGCCACTTTCCCCAAGTTCTTGTCAGATAATTTCATTATTTAAAGTTTTGCTCATAAAAATCAACTTTGGGTGTAAAGTTTAAATTTGTTTTGCACATACTGACGCACACAAAATTGTTTACAATAAGAGAGGCAGGCACGTGTACGTGTGTGGGCGGACGGACGGGTAGGTATCCTGGATTGCGGGGCGGATAGGTGGACGGTTGGGTGGGTCCGCTTTGTTTAAAGTAGAGCGTGCGTATTTATAAGGCAAACAACGGAGCCAGGGCTACGGCTACACGAGCTGTTTACGTTTACACACACGGTTTGTCCTGTACAAACCCCTGCCTGCTCTCTCTCTCTCTCTGTCTCTCTTTCAACTACCAGGCCACCGCTTTTGGCCAGGTCCTCTCCGCATGTCCTTCGCCACGACTCGCTTTGCACTGATTGGCCCTAATGAATCTTTTTGTTACCTTCTCTGTGCGGCCGCCTGCGCATTGTACCATTGCGGTCTATGTAAATTAGTTCACTTTTAACCCAAATATTGGGAAATGGTCATTTCACACCCCCGCCGACCGCCAAATTAACATTTTAAGCATTCATGCCACTGCCACTGCAATTTAAATACTTGAACATACTGTTGGTTTCAGCGAATGGGTGTAATTAATTTTGGATCTTGAATCGTTTGGTGTTGGGTTAGTAAGTAGGAGCGCAACTATTCTCAACATATTTTCTTGGTACTTTTTACTTGTAAATGAATAAACAAAGAAGATAGTATGAAACTCGAAAACTCTTCTTTAATTTTTAAAACTACATGGTAATAGGCTATATTAATCAAAAGAAAGTGATTTTTAACATTTTTGAAATCACCTTAAAAATCAATTTGAACTCGAATGTCTCTATTCATAGAGGTGCCGCAGAAATTATAGGAGAATTCATCGGAAAACGGTTAGAACATTTATTTAAAACCGCCATTTTAAATACATTAGGATATTACTTATTATGTATTAATTTCTTACGATTATAAAATCATGTTAATAAACTGATAACTAGTGGTCGAGTCAATTTAGAATAACTATTTGGAAATATGTAAAAAACAAGATAGGAAGTTAACTTCGGTAAGCCGAATTGTATTATTATGAATTCACCAAATTCGGTTTTAACGTTTATCTATTAAACTACATTTACAGATTTAGATTAAGAGTTTTCTATTTTCCTCTACATTTAACGATATATGATATAGTAGTTCCATTTTGATAAAATTAAAATCGTAATTTTAGATTAATTTAAATTCTAGAATAATACATTTAAATAAATATTTATGTTAATAGCTTGGGTATGTTTGTTTTAAACTAAAACCTGGCAGGGTATACAAACATTGGCTTCCCGAGGTTAGGAACTCTTTTCCATTAAAGTAGGCTCAACTAATATAGTTTCGCAGGCACAGCTCTGCCAATTATCTTAATTCAAAAGTACAGGGTAATTCCTAGTCGAGCATACTGGTGTATTTTCTTCCAATTTGTTATACCAAAGGCATTTATCTTTCATCGCGGTAATTGATATGCACCAAAAAGCAGCTTCGGTTAAAAAAAATAATATTTGGCAAACGGGGAGATATTAAAAAATAATAAAAAGATCCGTGCTGCGCAAGGGTTAAGGGAATCACACAATGCACGGACAGGTTGAGTTGAGTAATGTGCATACGTGACTGCAATGTGTCCGTGAGGAAGGACCTGTGTCACTGTGTGCGTGCAGGTGTTGGTGCTGGGCACTGGCAAAACGCAGGTAGGAAATGTGCGGCCCTACAGTACGTATACGCAGTGTGTGCCAACCGAAAACATGCCGCAATGTTTGTTTTGTAAGCCTGTCGAGGCAAGCGAGCGAATAAGTGCCTGTCTCTCTCTCTGTCGCTCTCTCCCTCTCTCTGTTCCACTTTCGTCCTTTCTCCGTAGATCATAAAATGCACGTATTTGAATGTATGCGTGCCCCTGGACACGGGTGTGTGTGCGGTGTGTGTTTATTCAACCGCATGAAACAATGTGAAAAACGCATGCCAGGCATACGACGACGGTCCTGGTCCTGTGTCTGTGTCCGTGTCTGTGGGGGCCTTCTGCTATGCTAAACTTTTTACAAGGATTGTCCCTGGAGGGGGTTGGCTTGCTTAACGCAACAATTTAACACAAAGCCGAAAAGAAGGTAAAAGAAATGAGAAGAAAAGGTTAAAAAAGCGTTCCATACATATTTGTGCATACAAATGTGGGTACATATGAATGTGTGTGCCCAAGGACTTAGCGGGCCATTGAAAAGATGTGAAGTTGATGAGCTGCAGCTCATCGCTTGGTGGATTTTGTGGTGCTCTTCCACCCAAAGAGAAACTTGAACTCTGCCCCTTAAAAGCACGAGTGTAGCAGTAATTACAGCAGTCGTACACACTCAGAAAATGAATGGGTTTCTATTCTATCAGCGTATTTAAATGTTGTCATCAAGGTTAACAATTACCTTACAGTAATTGTTGTTTCTACGAGGACATAACAACTAGTCTGTTTTGTCTATCGCTGTAATTGTATGACCGATTATTATTCTTACAAATAACTACGTTTTCGAAAAAATGAATACCAAGTTCATTGATTGTCAAATATAAGAAAGTATTAAATTAAAAATACGATATTTCAGAGTCCAGAACAGATTTTTCCCAATTCTAAAAGCAAATTTTGAAGTACAAGAAAAACATTTTAAGGTGTCGTTTAAAAAATAAAATCTTTATTAAAGTGACCGCACCTTAAATGTACCCACTAACCGAAAAAGTTAGACAAGATTATAAAATAAAATCTTAGACCCACATTTATCAGATTGAACATATTTTCTAAAAGGCAATTGTATCTTTTAAAAAAATCAAAATTTCATGTGGTATAATTGAATACTACTAATTTCTACATCTACTATTACTAATTATGAGATAATTTTCAATAATACCTTCATATTTTGTTAATTATCTTTACCAATTAACACATTTAAAGTTGTGAGTCTGCCTGCACTTTTGTCGCTTCACAAACAACTGGCATAACCCCTGACCTTTTCAACACAACCGAAAAGGATTTAATCCCTTCAACAGCTTTGATTTTTTTCGGACAATTTTCCAGACAAGTGCATTTCAACATTTCAACATTCCACATGCATTTATAAATACTTCTGTTTGAGTAATTGATTTCCCCAGTCGATGAATTTAAAATAGTATCTGCTGGTGTCAGTTGCACTGGCTTTAACATTTGGCCTATGCAAATGGTTTGGTTTTGACCACACAGAATCGTTTAGATTGCTGAGAGCCAGAAGTTTAGGCTGTCAAGCTAAATTGCTGCATTGTCAATGAATTATTCAGCCAGGTTGCCATTTGGTTGGCAAATAATTGTGTACGCCGGAAATTAGCCCGGCTCTCTATCGATTCGAAAATATTCAATAATCCTGGAGCCTTGATAAGCTCATCAAACATGCACATGCCGCCACCCTTGAGCCGACGATCGGGGGGACCGAAGGTTGTTTTCGGCACCAAGTGGGAGTGGGAGTGGGAGTGGGAGAGGGTTTGAGGGGATATGCATGGGTAACGAAGTACAAGTTGCTATGGCTCAAGCTCAAGGCGTGGCAGTTGGGCCTTAGATGTTGTGTGGCACACGACAACAAAACAAAGGTCAACTTGACAAGCGAGTTAAATGACAAGGACCTCACCTTGCCTTGGCCCAAGCCAGTGCCCGTGCCCCTGCCAGTGCCCCTGCCCCTGCCCGTGGCAGAGCCCGTGCGTGTTTGCATGTTTGACTCGCTGTGGCGACCCCAAAAATGAAGCTCAACTTTCGCTTTGAATGTGGCATGCAACCATTATGGCCTTTCGCTTTCAAAACAAAACCCCAACTCGGCCGGAACACTACGTTCCGTAGTTGTTGTTGTTGTTGTTGCTCTGGTTGGGGTGTTGCCCTTGGCCAATTGCGAGTGAATTTTGATGTTTTGACTGGCCGTTCCCGGGGCCATTTGACAACTCTATAAAACCGGTGTCCTTAAAACTCCTACCACTCCCACATCGACTTCCTCTCTGCCTCTCCCACCGCCATTGGCTTTCATTGCCCCCTGCCATTGCCAAAGCAGTAATTTCTCGGAGAGTTTGGCGACTTTCGACTTGGCCACCAAAAACTAAAAGCGAAAACTTCACAGAGCCGAATTGGCAACTGGAAAAGCGGAAAAGCGGCAAAGCTTTTGGGGCAACGAAAGCTCGAGGCGCGGAGAGCTTTCGTCCTGGCGCTGCGAAAATGTAAATGTCAGTCATGGAGTTCCAGTCGTCGGATACATGTGGAACACAACGAACACAGAAGGATCCAATCGCATCTCATCCCCGAAATACAATGCGAAAAAGTCTCTACAAAAAATAGACACACACAAAAAAAAACTCCACTTTGTGCATCAAATAATATATCAAACGGAGATGAAAAGATTCGAATAATTCAAAACTGAGCAGTGTTTAACGAAATTAAAGTGCGGGAATTGAGTGGAGTGCAGTGAGTGCGAGTGTTAAGGCCAGAAATCAAGTCAAAAATAAAACCCAATACATTAATAATTCATGGCCATCAAAGCGAGAAGCCCACTCTCATTGGCTTGATAAGAAAGTTCACGAAAATCGGCCACCTTAAGGGATAGGAATAAAAATAAAATAAGAAAGTAACGATTTAAGGAGTGTACCAAGGAGAAGGCGAATCATTTGTTAAGCAAACCGCAGGCAAAGGCCAAACTCAAACAGAGAGTTGATAATAATTTAAGCTTGGCCAAAAAGCTCACGCCCCTCCTGTCTCAGCTTCGTTTCCTTCTTCGTTTTCTTATTATTATTTTCTCTTTTTTTTATGTTTAAGTTTTTTTCTTTGCTTTTTATGGTTACAAAAAACAACAACAATAGCGGCAGCATAAAGTGCATAGCTGCAGCGCCAGCATTGGAATTGCAATAACCATCATTTGGGGATTACGGAATATTATCGGGATCCGCTTTCATTAAAATGGATTTAAGCCAATGGCAATGCGCTGAGCTGCATTTGTGCATGGGATTATCGATTGTAATGCGCAGTCATCAAATTATGTTTGAACAACGCCGCCGCAACAGCGATAATAGTAGCAACAGCAACAGCAACAACGACAGCATCAGCATCAGCAACAGCAACAGCAGCTGGAGCAACAACAAGCTGTGAATTGGCACCCTTGAAACCCCTTCGAAATCCCCCCCAGAACTAGGCGTCTTATGAAACAATTGAAGCACCGGCCAAAGGAGCAAAGGAGCAGACAAAGACAAAGGCAAAAAAGGAGACCGAAGCCGAGCAGCAGCAAAAGAGACAACGAAGGTAGCAGCAGCAGGACTAGGAGCAGCAGCAGCAGCAGCAGCAGAAGCAGCAGGAACAACAACAGACGCCGCCACCACAAAAATCGCATCGCATTTTTAAACGGCAAATACGCAAAGTAAGTGAAGTGTAAACCGAGCGGGATGGCAATAGCCGGGGCAGGATCCAAAAGGAGGCAGCCAAGTGAAGCATTTGTCGCATTTCGTGCAGAATCCTCACCGTAATTAATGTTGTGAGTGTGTGTGCCGCCGTCGTCACCGATGCCGCCCGCGGTGTGTGCGTATTTTTGTGTGTTTGTTGAGTGTGTAAACTAGGTCACTAGGAAGCTAGGATGCCCCCATCCACTTACACTGCCACTTCCCCTTCCCCTTTTCCATCTCCATCTCCATCTGCTTCTGCTTCCCCTTCACCGGCAGTGGCAGTGGCAGTGTCAACTCGCAAAATCTCCAACCACACCTTAGCCACCTCCCCGCCCCACCCAGGGCACCACTTACCTCGCCGGTGCTCGCGCTCACTGCCAGGATTAACGCCTCAGTGAGATTAACTGGCAAACAATTTCGGAGTGGCTGCGGTGTCTTTTGTGGCAATATAGATTTATGTATGCTGCTTGTCTAGCGTTTTGAATGCGGTTAATATAGGAGAGAATATCATTAGGTACAAGAAAGGTGAAGAAATACTTGTTATCTAATCAAAACAGACAATTTAATAACATAAATTAGGATGATTGTTATATAATAAATATAGGAGAATATAAATATGTAAGCTGAAAGAAAAGCACGTACCATTTTCTTTGATTGCTAGCAGGAAAATGTACTTAAAAAGAAAACTTCGTAATTTTTATTGTAGAAATATCTTTGAAAACTAAAATTAAATTGGGTTAATAATAAAAATTTTAATTTATAAAAGAAAGTGAGCATAGAAGATAAACGTATCTTCTCTCATCAAACTTTTGAAAAAGTAAAAATCAAATGTATCAAAATAATTGAAACTAAATTTTATAAGCTTTGCTTTTTATGCTATATTTTTCCCAAGAATTCAAATTAGTATTATGGTAAGATATAAAACCTAGTACACCTTGAACCTTGAAATTTAATGCTCTAAGCCTCACATCACGAAAATCATGAGTCAGAGGGAAAAAGCGAGCACAGCAAAGGAAAAACTCGTTCGCCTCAGTATGTGTGTGTTTTCTTTTTGTAATCCCTTAAAATTCTAAATTTTAATGCTCTGCTTTTTTTTTTTTTTGTTTTCTTGTTTTTTTTTCATACTGTTTTTAATTCATTAGGCATGGTAATTAAAAGACTACAGTCCTGCCATGCAAATTGGGCCAGCATAGAAGTGTGTAAGCCATAAAACCATAAAGCCGTAATAAAAGAGGAATGCGATATGTCAAAGCTCTTTAGAAAAGTGCTTGCAGTTAAATGTTGCATTCAAGGAATCCGCTTAGAAGCCTTAATTAATAGAGAAACGTGTCAGTAAAAAGTATGTTTTTATATTCATATTTGAAGGCACATACATATCACATGCGTGCCAGTATATATGGTACTCCACATATACATATGTACAAGTACCTTCATATGTATCCACCGAAGCACACGCAGGACCACACGGGGGGCGATAAACAGGCCTTCCCCGCTACACAAACGTTTTTCCTATCTCATACATGGCAAAAAATTCGGTGACAGGAGTTTAGAACACTGCCAGAGGGGCTGCGGACAGACGAGGCGGCGCGGCGGGGGCTGCGACCGAGTAAAAGCCATAAAACTCAGGCGCCGAAGCGCAAAATGCCCTTTTGCTTTGAACAAAAAAATAAACGAGAGAACAACTGAAAAGTTGAGGACAACGGCGAATAAATAGAAACTGCTTATTTATTTATTTGTTACCGACAAATCTCAATTGAAACAAAGTCGCAAAGCTTCCAAAATCAAAACTTAAATAGAAGCCACACAGGCGGGCTGCCCAGGGGGGGGTTTGGCCAATAAAAAGCAGAGGCAGAGAGACAATTACTATTAAATCCAAGTTGAATTCGGTCGGCGCACAATTGAATTTGTTGCAGATTTGATTTGGCTTCATGTGGATTCCGATAACTATTATTAGCTGGGATTAGTGGCGGATCGGCTTCATTGCCACCGTTACCGTTTGTCTCCAAAGTGGATTTGTCTAATTAAAATACAATTCATTTAATGAATTCAAATGTTAGTCCGAATTGAATTCGGTCTTTGATATTGGTAAATTTATTAGAAACAAGAATAAAGCCACTGCTTTGGTGTGTTTAGTATGCAACCACACTCTATAGATATTTAATTAAAGGATATATATTTTATTTTGTCATAAATATTTATTGGAATGGAATAGAAATCCAAAATAATATATACCCTTTAAAAAGCACATAAAATAAGTTATACAATGGGCATTAAATGTATTGAAATTATGATAATAAGTTTGAAAACGGAATGCTGCTGGTTTATTCTCTGCCAAGTTCGTTTGTATTTCTCCTTAGAAATATTTGCATATATTAAGACAAACACAAAGCAAGCTTTCGCTGAAGCTCTTAAACCTTTAAAACGCTATACGCATACATATATGAACAAATGAAGGCAAATCCCCCGGCCTAATCCCGCATTAAGGAACAAAACCAAAACATATCCCCCTAAAAAGTATGCTACTGAAATACTTACGTTTTAAATCCGGCTGAAAGGCAGAATGGAATTGTTTGCTTATGAAAGTTATCATGCACATTGCACAAAGTGGATTATAGTTAATGAGTTTCAGCAAAATGATACATTTATATTTATAAGCTTGATAAATATTTCTATGGTGGAACTTTTTCCATCAAATTTTTGAACATTTATTTTAACATTAAGTGAATTGAAACTTCATTTTCCAATACCTTCTAAAACATAAACTAAACTAAAATATAAACCGTAGTTATTATTATCGAAAATTAAAAAATTTGTTGTACTAAAAAAGAGTAGATTTGGAGCTTCGTTAATATAAAATTTTTTAAGGCATCAAAGCCACGTGTAGTAGCTACCAAGGGTTTTTACCACAATAAGCATTCTTGAGTTTTTATTGAAGAAATACAAATACTTAAATGAACTTGAATGTGATAAAGCCTATATAAAGCATAAGTACATATATAGCTATAATATATGGCTTTTAAGATATAATTTATTAGTAAACCATTCTTAGGAATATCTCATATTTTTAAAGATGAACGTGCGCGATTTTGAAAAATTAATCATTACAAAACAAAAAAATACTATTAAAAAATTAATTCAAAATTTCAAAATATCATTAACATAAAATTAAAAATATATATTGTCGTATTTTTACCAATTTTAATTTTGTTTTTGAAACCATTTTCATTAAAATGTGTTACAGGGAAAGCATAACAATTCATAGTTTGATTTAAAGGAATATTGATACAATATAGTATTTTGGTATTTGATACCCAACTTTATATTTTATAGTTAAATATTAATTTATTTCTGTTTGATACTGATATAATATCGTATTTGAAGCTTATATTTAAGACCTAAATAAATATTTAAGAGTTGCGATATACTTGCATTAAATCGATATTCTTTTTGACATATCGAAGCTTAAAGATGTATAAAACATATAACAAACAGGCAAACAGATTAAATCAGTTCTATATATCGATAAAGTAGATATTTTAACGCTAAATGTGATAGTTTTCTATATTTTAAACTTGAATTTATTTTGAAAATGATATTCCTTTCAATATATGTATAATAATTTTAAACTCAATCTATGTACATTCCATTTACACACATTAGAAATATTTATCGGCTAGTTCGATGCCATATTTAATTTTATTTCATAAATTAAATCCGCATATTATTCCCAATTCAGCATCCTATTCAGTATACCGAGTCCTCAAGGAACACAGCAAAGTGTATAAATCGCTTACGTTTGCCAAAGTTGTCATAAAAACTGCTGTGGCCCATAAAACGAAGCTTGACGCTCGCTTTGCCTCAGCTCGGATTCATTTTCCCATGCCGCCTTTCGCCGCTTTCCTTGGCCTTTCCTTTGGCGAGGACACTCCTACATTTCTGTGTCTATTTATATGTATTTTGTATGTTTATTTGTGTGTATGGGCTTACCTCGATTTGTACTTTGTGCGCTCGCCATTTCGATAATCAAATTTCTGGCTCGCGTTCCGATTATGATTCTGACTCTGCTTCTGATTTTGATTCTGATTCTGGTCCCTTTGCAGGATATGACAAGTGATGGTGCTGTTACGTTTTGGATATTTTTGCTTTGTTTGATCGCCTCGCCGCACCTGGAGGGGGGCGAGGCCGGGAGGCCCGATGAGCTGCACATCGGCGGCATCTTTCCGATAGCCGGCAAGGGAGGATGGCAGGGCGGGCAGGCGTGCATGCCGGCCGCAAGACTGGCGTTGGATGATGTCAACAAGCAGACGAACCTGCTCCCGGGCTTCAAGCTCATCCTGCACAGCAACGACAGTGAGGTGAGTAGCGAGAGTCCTGCATGGGGAAGGGTAAGCCCTACTTATAGTCCCAGGTCCCCATACTGAGTACTGGGACGTCTCCTCTGTCCTCCCCTGGCGCTCTGTCACACACCCCTGGGTGCCACTTATTTTGTTTCGTTTTTGTTTCTGTTCACTGATGACTGGAGTGCCGCTCTGCCAACGAGTATGAGGCTGGGCTGGCATTCATTAGCATATTTCTCCAGGGGACGGGCGGGTATACGGGGCGGCCCTTTAACAGTTGCCAAACAGTTTTATTATGTTTCGCAATGAAGGGTATTATTCGTAGCTGTACGCAGTAAATACTGAGCCAAGTCCACTACTCGCTAGTTCCTCGGCCTGAGCCGGACCATAAATTGAAATTGAGATTCAATTAGGGCAAATTCGACATTGCGAAAAGTAGTTACATATACTTAAGCTTAGACTTGGCTTAATTGCCTGTGCTTTGTAGACGGAATTTAGTGTTAGTGTTAACCAAAATTATATGCAAAATAGGGTAAATACTCCTTTGTGATGTAGGATTGTAGGAAAGTTTAAGAGTTAACATGTTGAAATATATACTAAAGATACATTAAATATGCAATAATACAAAGAAATGATTAGAGCTCCTGACTGCCTAATAAATATAATAATAACAAGAAAATAATAGTTTATTTAAATCGTAGAGTAAACCAGGGAATTCCAGCTGGCAAAACTATGGT
This sequence comes from Drosophila nikananu, assembly GCA_008042635.1. NCBI lineage: Eukaryota > Metazoa > Arthropoda > Insecta > Diptera > Drosophilidae > Drosophila > Drosophila nikananu. The sequence continues at coordinate 73,672 of VNJV01008465.1, forward strand.
AGATTCCTTAATTAAGTTGGTCCAATCTGCCTTAGAATAACTTGGAAAAAAGGCAAAAATCTAATTTTCTGGCCAAGAATTAGCTTGTTATCTATGCCTATAAAAATATTTATAGTAAAAGGAGCGCCCATACTTGTAGATGTGTCTATACTACAGTAAAACTACAATCTGTCCTTGTCAAAAGGTGTCATTTTAATTATTTCTGTTCGTTATCAGAACTATGATAAAACAATATTAATACTAAAATGTAATTACTAAATTACAAAATTGTATACTAAAGAAATCTATAAAATAAACACTAAAACCAAGTAAAGAACAAAGGTGTTGGTAGGTATATTTTTGTACTGTAAAAAAATCAGTATTAAAAACTCCCCCATAAAACATTTATATTTGAAACCATGACATTATCTCTGTGAATATATTTAAATATATGTATAGTAGTAGTAAAAGAATAGCTAATAAAACAGTCGCTATTAATAAACTTCCCGCCATTTCGAAGGGCATACATTATGATAAATGGCCAGTAACAAAGACCCATTTTAGAGTTCGCACAACCAACTAACTGGCGCTATCAATGCCCCTCGCGGCGCTTCACTTTATGTAACATTTTTATTTATTTTCATATTTTGCACATTCCTGTCTGTTTTCCATTTTAAGGAGCTGCGGTACAGTTCTTGCGGTTTCGACTACTTTGGCTTTGGTTTCGGTTACGGTTTCGGGGCCCCTTCTGCCCTGCCTATTTATAAGCGCGAACCTCATTAGTTTTAAGTGAGCGAAAGCTTAACTACTTGTTTTGAGTTTTGAATGAGGTCACTTTGCCCCGGCCCAGCCGTAGCTCATCATTTGAGTTATTTTTATTCAAGGCTGCCAGGAGGGACAGACACTATATGTACATATATCCTAGGCCACACTCGCGTCCACATTCACATCCACATCCCCAGCCATTCACTGGGAAGATGCGGACAGGCAGATAAGGGAAGAAGACGGAGGGAGCTGGAGGTGGATTCATCTCTGTTCCATGTCCATGTCTGTTCCGCTCCTCCATCACGGTTAGTTCGGTTCAGTTCAGTTCGCTTCGCTGGACTGAGCCGAGCCGGGCGCGCTATGTTTGTGGCTTAGGCAAACAGCTTCCGCTAAATTCTGCATAATTAGTTGCCATCTCCAGCTCCCGGCCCACATCCCCAGCCACATCCATGTCAGATGGCAAGCGACAAGCGGCAAAGGTCGCACGCAATGTTTGCTTTTGCGTTTGCGTTTTCCTTTGCCGCTGCCTTTTGCTTGACCTACTTTGATGTGTGAAATGTCCCAAAGAAGCCTGCACAGAGGCACCACACAGAAGAGAGCAAAAAAAAATATAAACAATTGTGAAAATGTTGAAACTGAACTGAACTATCAAATGCCCTTCTAAAGTATAAGATCTGCATAGCAGGAGGGCCGAAGATTTCGTCGTAAATTGAAATATGTACGAGGGTTTGTTTTTAATGAACTAAGAAAACGTTTTAGGTAAAATTATACTTTATTACAGTCTTGCGCATTCCGATTCGGCGTGTGTATTTTGTTCTTACCTAGTTCTTCAATTTAAATAATAGTTTTCATAACAAGAAATCAATCTATCAGATATTCTTAAATAAATATGCAAGCTTCAGGTATCACATATTGACTTTTTTGACGACTTTATGCATTCACAAATAAATGCTCTCAATTCAAAAATTGTTTGGTGTTTTAGGACGAATTCATGCTTTCAATTCAAGAATTCATGCATTCAGGTAACGAATTTACGCTTCAATTCACGAATTCATGCAATCAGTTGCACTCTGTGCCTCTTGTAATTTTACGTGCTCAAGAATTCATTAAATATACATCATAAAACAATAGCAATACATTAAGCTTAGACTATCTTACAATAATCATAAGACCAAACTAAAATAGATATCGAAATGTTATACAAAATATGTATTAGTTCTTAAATGCTAAGGTAAATAATAGAATTTACAAAGAGTGCAGTTTACTTACCCTAAAATTTTTACCCCTGATTCTTTACACTAAATGGAAAGAGTATAGAAAAGGAAATATATATATTTTAAGCTAGAGCGACCGCTTATAATGCGGAATGCCTCGGGACCGTACCCCACACCCCCACACCTCGATATAAATAAGTGGGGGAGTAGGAGCAGGATAATACTTATGCATGAACAGGGACTGGACATGAAAGGGAAAGAAAAAACAATTAGAAAGGTTGTTTACACGCAAACCACGTAAGAAATATGAAAAGTGTCGTCAGAAGGCAGGAGAGTGGGAAGAAAGGGAAACGAAAAGGAAAAAGGAAACGACAAACAGGGAAAACGAGGTTTCCATGTAAATGAATGAATGAGGGAATGAATAACTGAATGAATGAATCATTTATATGGTCAACATGGACGTAAATCGAAACTTTAGCCCAAGAAGGAGCTTAAGTCAAGTAAGGAACAGGTCGACCCTAATAATACCCGGCAAAATGAGTAGCAATTATCGAAAAAAACAGCATACTTTTTTTGTGTATTACATATTAATATTTATAGTATTATTTATATTATTATTTATTGATTTTTAAAATCAAAAGATTCAGACGACTTAAGCACCTGAATGCCAAGATCTTAAGAAGGTATATAAATTTACTAAAAAATAAATAAAATGAATGAAAGAAAATAATATAAACTGTATAGAGATATAAAAAATAATAAATATAAACTATGCATTTATAAGATTCCATCGGCATAATAAGCTTATTGAGATAGATTACAATGAACCCCCTAATTGCCACACATGACATCTAAATCATTTCGATAATGATTTCCAATGAACACCGAGATATAAGTTATGGGAAACGTCCTAATAATAACTCCTTAAATGTCGCTGCTTAGCAGCCCACATAATCAATACCTTTGGCCAGCCATCAAGCGGCACCCACTTACTTATGTGGGAATATTTATCGATGAGTGACGCAGTGCATAATTTTTTTCTTTTTTTTTGGCATCTGCGAATATATAATAATTCACTTTCCCTTTCCGCAGTGCGAGCCCGGGCTGGGCGCCAGCGTAATGTACAATCTGCTCTACAATAGACCGCAGAAGCTCATGCTGCTGGCAGGATGCAGCACGGTCTGCACCACTGTGGCAGAGGCTGCCAAAATGTGGAATCTCATTGTGGTAAGTAGCATTTGCATAATGCGAGGTCAACATGGATATTTAAGATCCTACACACGGAGCGGAATTTACTTAGATTTTAGAAATCGTCTTTAAGTTTAGAAAAACTCCATGGGCTTCGGTTTTGCATTAGGATTTTAATTCCTACATTTAGTTTATTATGCTACAGTTTTGTATTTGATTATTTATATTTTGTTTGTTTATTTATTTTATTTAACAAACTGTAACGAACTTTACTGAACTACTGGTTACTTAGGGTTACTTAGCAAAGGCCAAATAGTGGAATATCATTTATGTATGAAAAGTCCTGCGCAGAGATCTAGAGTTCTCCCTTTACAGCAGCAGGATTAAACATTAATTCTTAACCCGCATTTTAAAAAGCAATTCATTAAAAATATTACACTTATACAGCTTACACTATCGTTACACATTTATGTATATAAATCTTTGGATCTTAAGAGCACTCAGTATATGGAAAATCTTAGTTTTCCAAAGATTTTCCATATACTGAGTGCTCTTATTATAAGTTAAGCTTAGTTCCATGACACAGTAGATAGTTATAAGGACATTCTCCCCCTTCAAAGACGAAATAAGATCAACAGCAATTTTCTGATGTACAGTAGAATCCGGTTATAACGACTCCGCTTATAGCGTCCGACCGGTTATTACGACGAAAACTTGATGGCTTGGTTGGTCCCCATACAAACTTATATGAAAGGGCCTCCGCTTAGTACGTCTCCGCTTTTAGCGACGAACCGCTTATACCGACGAGATTTTTGACAATTCAACCGGTTATTGCGACGTGCCGGAAAAAAATACAGCGAAATAATGCCAAAAAATTTAAATTACAACCGACGGTGTCACCTACATCGATGTTTCCATGTTTTTAAGAAAAAACATCGATGTATCGATACCTCGCCAATGTTTTTTTCCGTTCTGGTGTGCAGACCTCATAGCCTATTCCCCGTTATATTTCTGTTTTTTTCTGTTTTTTAGAAGTAAAAAATGTATTTTAATTTGCAATTTATTAAATTTTTCGTTTTGATTTAAAGAATAATTTGTTTTATTTTAAAAGCTATTACGAACATGGCACCATAAAAAAAAACAAAAAAAAAATGTTTTTTTGCTCCTCCCGGTTTGTGCGTCTACCGGCTATAACGACGTAAAATCGTCGGTCCCTTGAAAGTCGTTATAACCGGATTCTACTGTAGTTAAATAATTTAGTTTCTACCGTATTGTAACATTACTAATGTCTTATTCCATTCGCAGCTTTGCTACGGAGCCTCAAGTCCGGCGCTGTCGGATCGCAAGCGGTTCCCTACCCTGTTCCGCACCCATCCCTCGGCCACAGTGCACAATCCCACCCGCATCAAGCTGATGAAGAAGTTTGGCTGGTCCCGGGTGGCCATCCTGCAACAAGCCGAGGAAGTCTTTATATCGGTAAGTCGTTTTCCCTACCTTCACTTTACTTTACTAATTTTGTATACCCTTTCAGACCGTAGAGGATCTCGAGAATCGATGCATGGAGGCTGGCGTTGAAATCGTAACTAGACAATCATTTCTTTCCGATCCAACAGACGCCGTGCGCAATTTGCGACGCCAGGATGCACGCATCATTGTGGGACTCTTCTACGTGGTGGCTGCCAGACGGGTTCTGTGCGAGATGTACAAACAGCAGCTTTATGGCCGAGCCCATGTGTGGTTCTTCATAGGTAAAGTACCTTAAATACTTAAATTCAAATGGTCTTAGTTTCACCTATAAACTTTTTTACCCAGGCTGGTATGAAGACAATTGGTACGAGGCCAACCTAAAGGCCGAGGGCATCACCTGCACTGTGGAGCAAATGAGGATAGCTGCCGAGGGACACTTAACCACAGAAGCCCTCATGTGGAATCAGAACAATCAGACAACAATATCCGGAATGACTGCGGAGGAATTTCGGTAGTAACTCTCCATCTTAAATATAAATTTCATCGATTTGACCAATGCTTGTTCATCCACAGACATCGACTGAATCAGGCTTTAATAGACGAGGGCTACGACATCGATCACGACCGCTATCCCGAGGGCTATCAGGAGGCACCGCTCGCCTACGATGCGGTTTGGAGTGTGGCTCTGGCCTTCAACAAGACCATGGAGCGTTTGACAACTGGCAAGAAATCACTGAGGGACTTCACCTACACGGACAAGGAAATCGCCGACGAGATCTACGCTGCCATGAACTCTACTCAGTTTCTGGGTGTCTCGGTAAGCAAATTCAACAATATCTAAATTAAATGTATTGTTAATTTAGTTCATATTTAATTTATCCAGGGCGTGGTGGCGTTCAGTTCGCAGGGCGATCGTATTGCCCTCACTCAAATCGAACAGATGATAAATGGCAAGTACGAGAAGCTGGGCTACTACGACACCCAGTTAGATAACCTATCCTGGCTAAATACTGAACAGTGGATAGGCGGCAAGGTGAGCGTATATCAGTGGGCTTTGTTGTATCATTCACAAGGGTTCTGTAAGCATAGTAAACGAATAAAAATGTCTGACAAGGATAAAAGACTAGGAGAGCACAGCGATGATTCCGAAAATGGAGGCAAGTCATCTGAAGAAGATGCTGCTGAATCCCAGCAAAGTGAGGATCCTAAATGGACCACAAAACAAAGCAGATCATCACAGACGTTTACAGAAAGTCAAACGTCAAAGACACCAGACATCATAGAGATGAGTTATGAACGCTCTTCGGAGGAGGATAATGAAAGAGAAACCGCGGGAGGCCTGAATTTATTTCGTCGTAAGAGTCCTGAGGCTGAACCCATTAAAGAGGAAACCAAAGAGCCTGAACTTATTGAAGTAACCGATGTAAAATTAATAAGGGAGCTCAAGGAGCTACGTAACTTGTATCCCGAGTTCGAGAAAGGTCGCGAACCCGACAAGACAATAGATGAAATCAGAGGCCCCAAGACAACAGGAACCAAGAAATCGCATAAAGATGAAGTCAAGAGTGGTACGGATGAGGATGCGGATGGGGATGGGGATGGCGATAAGGAGAGACCTTCAGTCCGACACAGGGGCACCATCACAAAGAGCAGGGGAATAAATCAAAGAGCCGAAGATAAAGATATCAAACAAGGCGAAAACGCAAAAAAGGATAGCCCTAAGCCAGCAAAGACAGAAACCGTAGTGAGCTTAAAGAAACCCTGGAAATTTCCCATAGAGGAGAACCCTCCCGAGATCCCCGGAAAACCGCAGAGCCTTCATCGCCATCAACTCTTGAAAGTAGGCAAAAGAAATAGAAACAAAAGATCTTTGGGAGTTAACACGACAATTAGCAGAAAACCCGAAAAAGTTTTCCCTCCCATCGCAGAGCCTGAAAAGTCACATCTGAAGCCCGTAGTTGAACCCGGGGACTACCCCATAGACATAGGGCCTAAAAAAAAAGGCTTCAGAGAGATAGGAGTTAACACAAAAAGTCTTCCGAAGGTGGAAATGCCAGACGTTTCCAATGCATACACGCATTTCAACGAAAGCCACCGAGATATAGGCACCCACATAGATGCCCATTACCAGCCCATTGACGATGGTAGCAAAGTGGGATCTATGGAATCAGTTAGGGAAAATGAGGAAAAACTTATTGTGCAACAAGAGCCGGAGATAGGTCCATATCAGATTCACGAGAGAGGTGACGGTCGCCCCTACTACCCGGGCTGTGAATATCACTTTCCGGGCAAGAGCCATTGGAGCCGGCTCTTCTACAAGATGCGTGTGGAGAAACTACCACGTCAGCCATGTGACTGGCTCTTGACCCTCATCTACGCCGTGTTATACATTTTATTTGTCTTAGTTTTCTCCATGGTCTGGATTGATATCCTTGTCAATGACGACATCAAGGCCATGCCTCATAGCAAGATGGCTCAGCCGTTTCTTAGCTTCGCTCCGGTTGGAGATTACCCCGATTTCAAGATAATCTCCTTCGATCCTCGCAACGACTCACATGTCTCCGAAAAGTACACAGGCATAATGAGGATTCTAAATAAATACGATTACAATAATTCTAGGGAAAAAACGCGCTTCGGGCCCTGTACCCCCACCAACAGGTTTGGCTATGCCAGCGGTCAACCGTGTGTCTTCCTTAAAGTGAATCGCTTCATTGGCTTTAAGACCGAACCGTATACACACATCGATGAGGTGTACAAGAGAAACAACATCAGCAAAAACGACTATTTGGCTTTGCAGAGCCTGTTGGAGAACAACAGTACATCCGAGGTGGATCGACAGAACCGTACCTGGATCACCTGCAGTACGGGTCAGGACAAAGATGTCCAGATTGTGTTTCATCCAGAACCAGCGATCAAAACTGAATACACAGATTTAGGCGTGCAACCGATTATGTATGACGTGGTTACAGGCAATAGGAAGACCTTCTTTGGCCCAGACGACCTGAATCGGATAGTGGCTCTGGAGATCAAAAATCTAAAGACAAATGATCAAGTCCAGGTCAGCTGCAAGCTATGGGCTCAGAATATTCATCACCAGCAAGAGGACTACAGTCAAGTCACGTTCGAAGTGGTCTTACTGAGTGATCCCAAAGGGGGAGAGACTTGAAATTAATTAATTCTTGTTTTGTAATTGAAATAAATGTTGTATTTTTTTTTTCTAACCCAGTTAAATATTACTTAAAATAATAATTTGAATTGCAATCTTGCTTTTACTTTTTCCAGGTTCCTCAAGATCGCACAATTGTCACACATGTCCTGCGAACCGTGTCCTTGCCACTGTTTGTGTGCATGTGCACCATCTCAAGTTGCGGCATTTTCGTTGCCTTCGCTTTAATCATCTTTAATATTTGGAATAAGCATAGAAGGTAGGGCTTTCACTTCCCCTCTTTTGAATTTAACCCATCAATAACATGCCTCGTCTTGATGTTTATAGAGTAATCCAGTCATCGCATCCCGTCTGCAACACGATCATGTTGTTCGGTGTCATCATCTGTCTAATATCTGTCATACTACTGGGTATTGACGGGCGCTTCGTTAGCCCGGAGGAATATCCCAAGGCAAGAACCTTAAAATACCTTAAAATATTACCTCCTAATTATTTTTATCATTTAAATTGTTCCGCTCTAGATATGTCAAGCTCGAGCTTGGTTACTATCCACCGGTTTTACATTAGCATATGGTGCTATGTTCAGCAAGGTCTGGCGTGTGCATCGGTTTACAACAAAAGCAAAAACTGACCCAAAGGTTTGTTTGAATTTCAACAAAATCTTAATAGTAATTATAGTAATAATAATGGTAACTCTTTGCAGAAAAAAGTGGAACCTTGGAAGCTATACACCATGGTTTCGGGCCTCTTATCAATAGATTTAGTGATATTACTCTCATGGCAGATCTTTGATCCGCTGCAGCGTTATCTCGAAACATTCCCACTCGAAGATCCAGTATCTACTACTGATGATATTAAAATACGTCCAGAGCTTGAGCATTGTGAAAGTCAACGCAACTCAATGTGGTTGGGTAGGTATCAATTATGTATCTATACCATTCCATTCTGATTTACTTACTTATCCCCATAATTTAGGTCTGGTTTATGGCTTCAAGGGCCTAATCCTGGTGTTTGGTCTCTTTTTGGCCTACGAGACGCGCTCTATTAAAGTGAAACAGATAAACGATTCACGTTATGTGGGCATGAGCATCTATAACGTGGTGGTTCTCTGCCTGATAACAGCTCCGGTGGGCATGGTCATTGCATCGCAACAGGACGCGTCCTTCGCCTTCGTTGCACTAGCTGTGATATTCTGTTGTTTCCTAAGCATGCTGCTGATATTTGTGCCAAAGGTGAGACACTTCCTTTTTAAAGAAGATAATTTAATTCAATATAATTTATATTAACTATTTTTGCAGGTCATTGAGGTCATAAGACATCCGAAGGATAAGGCTGAATCAAAGTACAATCCTGACTCGGCCATATCGAAAGAGGATGAAGAACGCTATCAGAAACTTGTTACCGAAAACGAGGAATTGCAACGATTAATAACACAGGTAAATCGATAGATTGCTTTTTATCGGGATGCTAAATTCAGAAAATTTGATTTATTGAATTTTTACATATCGAAACATCGCACTTATTTTTCAAAAACATTTATATGTGTTATCTATTATATCGAAATATATGTATCTAAACAATTATTTATAGCAATTGACTATTTTTCCGATTAAATTGATTCGAGCTATCAAAAAAATATCGATTTACTGTAACGATTTAAGATCGATTTATGTAACGATGCTAGCATAAAATATTGATAAAATATCGATATAAAGTTTTTCTTTTATTTAAATTATCATATTTAATATTATATGAAGAACGTAGTGACTTATTTTGTTTTAAAATATAAATTATATTATATAGTAAATAAACCATTCATTATCCTCTTACAGAAAGAGGAGAAGATACGCGTCCTGCGACAGCGCCTCGTGGAGCGGGGTGACGCCAAGAGCACAGAACTGAATGGCGCAACTGGTGCCGCCTCCGCCGCGACAACTTCACAGCCCGCTGCCCTCATCAACACATCCGCACATGGCACGCCCGCTGCCACACTCGCAATCACACAAGGTGAGTACCTGGCCCCCAGCCTTGGTGCGGATCCATCCATTAGCCAGTTGCATGTGGTACTGATATTAGTATATTTGCTTGGGCTTGTCGTTCATAATCGTATTGTTCTCAATTGTTTAATTAGAAATTTTAGCTATTTTCGTGGGCATTGACACAATTGATTAGGAAAATGGATTTCCAAGGTTGTTGGTTTATGATGTTATCGATTTTCAAGACACAACACTGTTTGCAATATGTATATGTAACTCTTTTAAACACTGCACATGTTGCAATACTTTTTTAGCAATTTTGCACCATCAAGAAACATATACATTAAATTCACCTCGTTTGATTAAGTGCACTATTATTAATTAAATTTAAATTATAAAAATGTTAATGGATATAAGCCTGGTTTAATTTAAGAAACGCACCTTTGGCACAGATCTCAGAAGGATCGTTTTTGTGAGAAGACATGAGCAGTCTTTTTCGCTTCCACAACATAAACTCCTTAGCAAACTTGGCTACCACTTGGACTTTAACTCTTTTCACGGTTAATTACTAGGGTGTTGCCGAATTCGGACTTGGGAATTTAAGTGAACTTTAATTTTGCCTTCCTTATGCGTGCTTTACCGCTGAGAATATATATTTTTCTATGTTTTACTTATATATATCTTATTTCATTTAAGCCCATTTTTTGTTGACCTTATTCCTGAACCTATTTCTAATTCCATTTAAATTTAATTATATTGAAAAACTGTGCACTTTTCCTTTTCTAATTGCTTTAATATATTTATTTATTCTCTAATTCACAAGTAGTTTCTAAATTAATATTATTAATTATTTACCTCGATTTTGATACAACAATAGCACCTTTTGTGGACACTTCATCTTCATTTAGTACATTTTTATACCCTTGCAGGGTATTATAATTTTAGTCAGAAGTTTGCAACGCAGTGAAGGAGAGATTTCTGACCCTATAAAGTATATATATTCTTGATCAGCACCAAACAGTCTATCCGTCCTTCTTTTTTGCTGGCAACATTTAGTTGTTCAGGGGTTTTTTTTATCGTAATTTGGCTTAAACTCAACGAATTTCAATGTTGTTTGGTTTTATCTTCTTAGTTTTTAATGGAGAACTTTTCTGCATTTAAAACTTCCGTTTTATTTTTTGCCAATTTTTTACCATTTATACGATGTAAACCCTTTCATTTTTTATTTAATGGGTACATCTTTGGCTTTAAAATTAAATTATAATGATCCAATTGTTAGCTGCAAGCGTATACAAACTTCGGTGTGCCGAAGTAAGCATCCTTTCTTGTTATAACAAAAATAAATGCAAACAAGGTGAAGCGTAGCATTTGCACAGCCACTACTTTCTATACACTATATTATTTTGTCGGCACAGCACTTCACCATTTCTATTATCTGAAACTTTTTTAAATCCAAACATTAAATTAATTCGAAAAACGTTTACTTTTCAGATACTCATGAGCATCGTACATGAAAAAACTTGTCAATTTCCTTTGCGTGATAGGTGAATTATAAAGAAAAATTGTGAAATGCGAATAAGGATGCTAACGAAAATATAAGATTTAATAATGAAACGTACTTAATAAACTTTGTATCAACTTTAAGCTGAGCTAAAAGTGAGTTAGTAGCAGCAATTTTGTAGCATAATGAAATATGTATTGTACCTTAAATGTATTTAGAATTAATATTAAACACAAAATACTTTTAACTTGAGAGAAATCTGGCATTAGCATCTAAACTACAAAAATTGTTAGGCTTAAATGTTGAAAGGATGAAACCCAATATTGTAGGAAGTCAATAGAATAACTAAGAAACATAAAGTTAATCATTTTTAAACGCAAAACTGGAAAATATGTATATTTGTGTGTTTCTTAGAGAATACTGTATTTTGTTTAGGCTAATTTTAAGTTGAACCTTTTTTGCTCAGTGCTGTCTCCTAGAGCTCTTTATACTATTTATACGCATAGATAAAAAAAACACACAGCAAGCACTCACAGAATACAATTTTTCCAAGATGGCGGCCTTTCCTGATCCTTGAATACGTTTCACGAGTGTTTTTTAAGCCAGGTCGCAGCAATACAAACCAAACTCCTAGACTCCGGGAATCAAGCCGCGTATCCCGGTCCTTCTCAGCAAGGGATTCGGTTTGGTTCCTAATAGCTAAGTTAGCTTTAGGCACTTTGTATAGATCCGTGTGTAAGTCCGTGTGACGTGTAAATGTGCACTCGAAAAAAGTTTTAATAGTTTAATGCAACTCGTACATAGCACAAATTGAATGGGAGGAATAGCAAATCGTAGGTATTGAAAGGATATGTATACATATAGCATAGACTAGTGTAGCATAAAGCGTTAATATTATACTGTGGACGGGTCGCGGCTCAAGAAACGTTTTAATTTTTATGTACTGTTATTTATAGACGAATTAAATTAAATGTAATGATACATTTTTGAACGTACTGTAAGTTCTAAAATCGCATTTATAAAGTATATATATTATACACAGAAAATGAGGAATGGAGCAACCGAACATAATTCAGCGCGTCGTTATATAGGAATTGACTTTATTTGAACTAAAGCAAAACTGAAACCTATTGATGAAAAGAAGATGAATCCAGTAACTTGCATATTCTCACTCACTCACTCACTCACCCTTAAAAGAATTCGATCCTTTTGTACCACACTTCATTTCAATAAAAAACAAAAGTACGCATATTAAAAAACGTACACAAAAATTACAAAAATCCATCTCAGAAAGTGCTATAAGAACATACATGGACAACATCAAATTCCTACGAAATGAAAGACTTTAAAATCTAAGCCTTTGAATAAAAGGAGAAGAAAGTAAACAAATGAAAACTATACACGCGATAAACAAATATTGAAATATATGTATATGAAATTTACACATGACAAAGAACATCTCTAGTACATTGATATTTGTTAAGGATCGTTGGAATTTGTAGTTTAATTGGATTGTATTTCATATACACACATATAGCAGCGCTGTTAGGGTAGACGTATAACTCGAGATCATGTATATTGTATATAGGCATTAGCTGCGGCTCCTCCAGGACACACATTCAACCACAAAGGCAACAGCAAACACAGACCGATCGAATAAATGCAAAAAAATTGTTTTTGAAATCCGAATTAACTACTTGCTTTGCCCTCGAATCACAACCCAAAGAAGAACTCTTAGTAAATTAAGACACACTTTAGCCAAGCTAATTGTTGTATAAATACTAGTAAATAGAAAGAGCAAACGTAAAATAAATCCAAGTTTATTTCAAATAAAACCCGAGACAGAGAAGAAAACAAAATCTACTGTTAGTGACAAATTAAAGGAGAACACAAAAATGGTAGCAATATGCAGGAAAAAGAAAAGGTCAAAGTAAAGAAAAACTCGATATGTTCTTATGAATGTAACATTAACGAATTAACTTAAAGTTTAATAAAACTGAATAAATGAGAATTTTACTGAATAAAAAAAGGAAAACAAAACGAAAATAACTTTAAGTATTATTTTATTTCGGAAAGGGTTTTTCGGAAATTTACGAGGAAAATGTACTAAACAATTATTTAGTCTTATATATTTTTCGACTTCAACATATTCTAAAAAAAATGTATATTCAGAACGCCTCAGTTCGAAACCGTGGTTTTTAGGAATTTACGAGAAAAATTGACAATACAATTATTTAGCCGTATATATTTTACGACATCAAACAATTCTAAACATAAAAATAAAAAATAAAACCCATTAAATAACAGTATATTTTGAACTCCACAGTTCGATACCAAGGTTTAAAAATTGACTAACCGTATGGCGACTCTCAAACAAGAGCGAGCGAGATAAAGTAAATCGTTATTTTTCTTTCTTTAATTTTCTAAAAATATTTAGTAAATTCTTATTCCTTTTATAAAATTTTCATTTTATTTTTAAATTTTTTTATGTTTTTCTATATTATAACATAAATAAATAATAATTATAATAATAATAATTATAATAATAATAATTTAATAATAATTATTTAATTAAACACTTAAAAAATAATACACAAAATAAACCTAAATTCCTTATGCTTTCCAGTACCAGTTAGCTAAATGTCGGAATACTTAATAAAATCGTGATCTGCCACGCGTTTGTGCTGCATTTATAATAAGGAATCAACAACCCTTATTAAAATATTAACCGCATAAATTAATTGATTCAATTTAAATAAGAATGATTACACAGATCGACGACAAATCGGATTTTTTTCTCATTTCCCCAGGCTAAATACAAATGCCTCTGGAGAGACCTATGGGGAAGTACACAGAAAAAGCAACTTAATCAGTACTAATAATAGGAACTAAGTTCCACATTACTCTTAAGTTAATTTGCAGCTCCAAGTTGTGTGTTACTTAAAGCTGAGAGATAATCGATGACCCATTAGACCCACTCTGGTACCTGGGTTCACTGTACATTTGATTGTATTCTCGATTCGCTTTTTAGGAGAGAAGCACTCCGCCAAAATCGGACAGGAGTATTTTTAAAATATATTACCGAATAAACATCTTGTTGATGACATGTTTTTCCTTCCGCTCTTGCGATGCTAATTTTAAGGCCCAACCCAGAGCATGAAGCTGCATCTTTGGTATAACAGATTATACCAGCTGCTGTCTGAGCCGAGCTTGAAAGCTCCAGCAAACGTATCTTCGAACATATTAAGCCCGACTCCGGCCCAAGCTCTTGCAGTCAGCGTGCTCAGCTCGCAGCGAACAGATACTATCTTCTAAAGAGGAATCCAGAAGAGACAACTGACGAAGACCAAAACCCCAAAATGAATTCACCGAGGTTGAGTTTGAGCCTGGGCCTTGTCTTGTGCCTGATCGGCATTTTCAGCCAAAGTGCAACGGCCAAGCTGGAGGAGAAGTTCTCGTGGAAACAACTGGCCTTCGATTGGCCCACTCCGGAGGCCGAGGCGGAGGCCAAGTCGAATGGCCACTACGTCGAGGAGAACAATCTGCCACTGGGCGTGGAGCGCTGGCAAAATAGAATCTTCGTCACTGTGCCAAGGTAAATTACCATATTCAAAAACGAAAGCCAACCTCTACTCGTGATTACCTATAGTTATAGTTGTTTTTTTTTTCTGTTGTTTGGTGTTTTTAATTGTAATTAAATGTCAAGCTAGACTTGCAAAACCATCGAGTGTCGACAGGGAAACCGGTTTCCTGTTGGCTAGCTCTGCTTATACTTCGGATTTCCTTTGTATAAGTCTATTTAGTCTTTCAAATGGCGGTTTCTAAATGCAAATCTAATCGTCTAGCGAATATTTAATTAATAGGAGAAAATACATGGAAAATTCTGCAAAATATAATTAAAAACTTGTCAGCAGAGATATTATGTGACGTCACCAGGTTTACCCCCCAAAACGCTAAGTGGGGGAAATTTTCGCCAGCCATGAGTAATCAAAACAATGACCACCGTAAACCGCTCTATCAGGCTACTAACAAAATGTAAACATTTTGATGTGGTAAACAAAGATTAAGTGAGAAATTAAAAATATATATAATCTGCATAGTTGATTTAGCTTTATTAATTGAGCTTTCTCTGATAACCAAAAATTACAATGATTTAAGAGTAAACCAAACCAATTTTGTTTTAAAATATGAGAAATATTACAAAATATAAAAGAGATTAACAAACAGTATTTGTAATATTTATTAATTTAATAAAAAAAAAAAACATTTAAAACAATAGCTAATTAATTTTAAAAAGAATCCAGATTTAATGATAAAATTAACAGGAGTAAACTTTTCTGTATTCAGTATTTTAAAAAACACTATTCCTTTCAACAATTGATTAATTTTAATATGTGAAAAAACACATTAACATACATTTCGCAATGGGTGACACCGATCTCTATATTGATTTTCGGTCTGTGCTATTATTTAATAAACTTTATTTCGAAATTATAAAATATAAACATATTTACATTTTTATATTCTTAGGTGGAAGGCCGGTGTTGCTGCTACCCTAAACTACATCGACCTCGATTCCACTGAAAAGTCCCCCAAGCTGCATCCATATCCCAGCTGGGATGCGAACAAGTTGCCCATCACGGTTCAGCCGCAAGATCAAAAGACACCATCTGGTGGACGCCTGGATGCTGACAAGGCCCAAGATGCTGGAGTTCAACTGAAGGATAACTCCACCATTATTTCCACGTTCCGCATCCAGGTGGACGTGTGCGATCGCCTTTGGGTGCTCGATACCGGCCTGGCCGACATTTTGGGAAATCCCAAGCAGATTACTCCCAATTCGATTTTGGTCTTCGACCTGAAGACGGACACTCTTCTGCGACGCTTCGCCATTCCCGATGATCAGAAGAAGGATGACTCGTTCTTTGCAAATATTGTAAGTATATCGAATCATACGCCAAGATTTTTACTCCAATCTAAAAAACACTTTATATGTAGGTTGTGGATGCCGACCGCTCCGAGTGCCAAGATGCCTTTGCTTATATTCCCGATTTGGGTGCCTACGGTGTCATTGTGTACTCGCTAAGGAACGACAAGTCCTACCGCGTCAAGCACAACTTCTTCCACTTCGATCCGCTGCAGGGCGATTTCAATGTGGGCGGCGTCAACTTCCAATGGACGGATGGCGTCTTCGGCCTGGCCGTGGGTCCCATGAATCCGGATCACTCCAAGGACATTTACTTCCATGCCCTGGCGAGCACCAAAGAGTTCAAGGTCTCGAACCGAGTGCTGCAGAACGAATCGCATGTGACTGGCGGCGATTCGTACTATGACTTTAAATATGTTGGCGATCGTGGAATGAATGGTCAGTCCACCGCCGAGGTATTTGACCCCGAGACGGGCGTCATCTTCTACACGCAGGTGAACAAAGACGCCATCGCGTGCTGGAACATCAAGCGGCCATACACCCCCGATACCCAGGGACTTATCGATTCCGATTCGCACACTCTGGTCTTCCCCAATGACATGAAGATCGACAACGAGGGCACCATCTGGGTTTTGTCCGACAAGATGCCTACTTATTTGTACAAGGAACTCGACCCCTCGGCCGTCAACTATCGCATTTTGATGGGCCAAAACCGCGATCTCATCAAGGGCACACCGTGCGAAATGTGAGCAGGGTCTGTGACTTGTGCAATTTTGTATTTACATCAAGACATTATTTGTTTGTTTGTAAGAGTCAGCTTAATAAACTATCGAAATGTAATTGGATCAGTGCAGTGGAGTCTCTAAGCTAGATGTCCGATTTAAGTAGATTGGCGGCCAGTTGAACCTTCTCGCCTGGCTTGAAGGCGGGCATGCCCAAATAGGGACATGTGGAGCAGCGGAAGGCATCGCCCAGATAGCACTAAAAATAAACATTTACAATAAACAATAAGATATTTAAAAGGACGTCAACTCTCTCTTACATTTCCACAGCTAGACTTGGCGTTCTCTGTGGCCTTGCTCTGCTCCTTCTCACTTTCAAGCTCCTCGGCCAGGCCACAGGAACAGTTCTTGCATGCCTTGCGCTTGCCCGTGGTGCTACACACGCGAAGACCAGCCGGGTCCGGCTTTTGCTTGTCCTCCTCATCCAGCAGATCCTCCTCATCGATGAGGTCTTCATCGTCCCCACTAATCTTCCACACGTTCAAGGCACTGGCATTCTTTTTAGCAAAGGATAACCTGGCCGATGAACCCGTTTCATAGCCAGGCTTTTCGGCTGTCAGAGCATCGCCGGCATCTTCGCGGCAGTTGATGAAACCGGAAAGCTTGACCTCCTGAAGCAGGCTACCAGCCGGTCCGATGAAGGACACCAAGTGAAGCTTGCCACTGGGTTTTAGCATGTGCAGCAGCTTTACGTAATTGTCGGTGAGCTGAGCACATTCAATAACAATTAGGTCGAAGCTGGAGTTGGCGTATGAAGCTGAAAGACGAAGTAGAAGTAGATTAGATCTGCTGACTCACTGGATGTGAAATTCGTCTTGCTTACAAAAGGACAGGCGGTGCACATTTTCCAGAGCCACCTCTCCGCCGGTGGCTGCCTTTAGCTGCTCCACTCGCTTGTCCAAATCAGTGCTGTCAGTCCATATGTACAGGGATTTTTGCAGACCCTTGAATTGCTCCATTATTCTACTCGAAAGATCTATTTGTTTTACTATAAATGTAGTAGATCTGGTATTCGGAGACAATATCGATACTTTCGATATGCACCATCGATATATTTCTTATTGCTTCGTACCAGTGTAATCATAAAAGAGCTAGACGTTGAAAAAAATACCAGAAATACTAAATTAAATTGAATGCTGGCAAAAGACTTCAAAAACGACTAAGTACCATTTCTTGCTCATGATTCCACTCAAATTGAAAAACATATACACATTACAAGTTTGGTGTGTCCTTTTAACTTTAAACTCACCAGATATTGTAAAAAGCTATACCTCTTCTACATTTAAATTCTTTAAATTTGTTCCGGGTTATATATAGTGGCAAAATAGCTAAAGTAGCAACACTGCATCGCTGCTTGAAAACATTCCAACATATGGGTTAGTTCCCACGGCCCCTCTTTAAAATGTACAGGTCACAAGGATATTCGAAGAGTTTAAAAAAAATCAATAAAAGCAATTAAAGAAATCAAACATAACAGACAGAGATAATGCTATTTCAACATAAACTCTCTTATTTTGAATAGAAAAATTTTAATTATAGTAAAATAATATTTTTTAAGTTAGCTTTCCTAACTATCCTACGCACGATCAAAATTCCAAGTATGTAGCTTTTTTAAGATCTGATTCTGTCCAGGAGTAAGTCCGCTATAAAAATTAGTTATAAAACAAGCTGCCTGGCTATAAATATGCTGATCGGTCGGCACTTGCCGTAAGTCCCAAACAGTGTTGGAAAAAGCCAGGCATATCGCCGGTAAGAGTGGCGACAATCATAAATAAGCGCCTATCGAAATATCGATACAACATCAACATCCCCACTCAGTTTAGTTGTAGTATTATAAATATAACCCAAGCGCTTAATGCAGCTTAAACAGAAGCCAGCCGCTCCAACCGCTGGTCGCTAGTCAAGTGCTTAAAGGAAACAAATATGTAAATACTGTGTCCAGGGCGCTCACTCGAAATCAGCCACAACAACAAAGCGAATCCGAATCCGAGTCCGCGACGAAGAGGAAGAGAGTGCGTGAGAGAAACGACAGCTGCTGCCCGTGTGTTGGTGCAGGATAACAAATACAAAACATACAATAACAACAAAGCAGTGTCCAAAGTGCCAAACGAATTTGCCAAAAAATAATCGAAAAAGTAAACCAAGAACCCAAACGGTCCAAAGCGCAGCCAACGGCTTCCGAGTTGTTCGTTCATCAAGTTCCAATGCAAAGACCATGTGCATAAATGAAGAGCTACAGCCAATTTAATTTAAACGCCGCCGTCGCCCCGCCCGCCATTGCCTACGATAACGCAGCCGCAGCCGCCGCAGCAGCAGCAGTTGCCCAGTCACTTAATCAAGGCTCGCCCCTTGATCACAGCCATCACCAGCAGCAGCAGCAGCGCCAGGACATGCCGCACTTTGGACTTGGCACTGGTCCGCAGCCGCCGCCGCCGCCTCAGCAGCTACAAGTGCACCACCAGCAGCAGCAGCAACAACAGCAGCAGCAGCAACATCAACAACAATTGCAAATGTCCATGCTGCCGGGTCCGTACCGGCCGCACATCGAGGAAAAGAAGCTGACGCGGGATGCCATGGAGAAGTACATGCGGGAGCGCAACGATATGGTCATCGTGATACTCCATGCCAAGGTGAGAAGCAAGATCGAGTGTAAATATTGTTAAACTATCTCCGGCAATGCACATAGCAAATTGCAAGCACTTTTTAATAGCAGCTGGAGGAGTTTTTATAAAGAAAAATGTTTTCCTTTCAATTAGAGAAGGTTCTTCAAAAATTAAAAATATTAATAAAATATAAGAAATTATTTGCATATTCTTTTTGTGAATGGCTAAGACCCTAAGGTTAGTTAAAGATGGTTAGGTGCGCTAATTTATCTTAAAAAGCGCTTTAAAATTTCTTGCCTTAACATTCTCTTTAACTTCTTATTAAAAGGATATTTCTTACAAGGTTTCGATATCAAAAAACCTAAGATATTCCTGTTTATATCTAAAAGATATAAAATATATTCAGATTTAAATATGTATCTTTATTTGAATGGGATTTAAATAAGTGCAAGCTTTGATTAAACTTAAATACAGACCAGTCAGTACAAATTTATAACTTCAAATAAAAGTAGCAAGGATCCAGGAATCTCTATCCACTTTTCGATAAGAACTCCTTTCCCAAAATAAAATTTCCCCCAATCCCAGACAACTTATCTTATCATCCATTATTCGGAGGCGCTAGTTTCTGGTGTCCACTTTAGGGTGTTACATTTTTGCGGTTTTGCAAAGGCAAAGGCAGAGACAGAATGAAAATGGAATAAAATTGTCGCGGTTGCCTTTTAGCGGTTGGCGATCTTCAAGCGGCCGACTGCCGCCAAATGCGAATCCTTCACACTCGACTGCCCACAAATTGAGCAACGCGAGCCCGGGTCCAGTACCGGCCTGGAGTCCGCAATGACAAATAATTGAAATTAATTACAGAAAATTAACAAAGCTGCATTGCTTGCGGTTTGATTTGATTTGCCGATTTGATCTGGACGCCAATTTGTGCTAATTGAATTCCATTCCTGCACCATCGTGTGTGTGTGTTTGTATCTTTCAGGTGGCCCAAAAGTCCTATGGCAACGAGAAGCGTTTCTTCTGCCCGCCGCCATGCATCTATCTGTTCGGAAGCGGCTGGCGACGGCGGTACGAGGAGATGCTGCAGCAGGGCGAGGGCGAACAGGGGGCACAACTATGCGCTTTCATAGGCATCGGAAGCAGCGACCAGGACATGCAGCAGCTGGATCTCAATGGTAAGCAGTATTGCGCGGCCAAAACCCTTTTCATCTCGGACTCGGACAAGCGGAAGCACTTTATGCTGTCGGTGAAGATGTTCTATGGCAATGGCCACGACATCGGCGTCTTCAACTCGAAGAGGATCAAGGTGATATCCAAGCCGTCCAAGAAGAAACAATCGCTGAAGAATGCCGATCTGTGCATAGCCAGCGGCACCAACGTTGCCCTGTTCAATCGCCTGCGCTCCCAGACCGTATCCACGCGGTATCTGCATGTGGAGAACGGACACTTCCATGCCTCGTCCACTCAGTGGGGCGCTTTCACGATACACCTGTTGGACGACAATGAGTCCGAGTCGGAGGAGTTTCAGGTGCGCGATGGATACATTCATTACGGGGCCACCGTTAAGCTGGTATGCTCGGTCACTGGCATGGCCCTGCCGCGTCTCATCATCCGGAAGGTGGACAAGCAGATGGCCCTGTTGGAGGCCGACGATCCCGTTTCACAGCTGCACAAGTGTGCCTTCTATATGAAGGACACGGATCGCATGTATCTGTGCCTGTCACAGGAGAAAATTATCCAGTTCCAAGCCACTCCCTGTCCCAAGGAGCCCAACAAGGAGATGATCAACGACGGCGCCTGCTGGACAATCATATCCACGGACAAGGCCGAATACCAGTTTTACGAGGGCATGGGTCCAGTGGCGTAAGTATATCCTGTCCTTGCCATTTTATTCAGTAGTTCTAATACTTTGCACTTGTAGTTCCCCTGTCACGCCAGTGCCAATAGTTAACTCACTGAATCTTAATGGCGGCGGCGACGTGGCCATGCTGGAGCTCAGTGGCGACAATTTCACGCCCCACCTGCAGGTGTGGTTCGGCGATGTGGAGGCGGAGACCATGTACCGCTGCACGGAGACACTGCTGTGTGTCGTTCCCGAGATTTCCCAGTTCCGCGGCGAATGGCTTTGGGTATGTTTGTTATTGAAAGCGGCTCCTTGATTAATTCATTAATTAATTGCTCCATTTCGCAGGTGCGTCAGCCCACACAGGTACCAATTTCGCTGGTTCGCAACGATGGAATTATTTATGCCACGGGACTGACCTTTACCTACACGCCAGAGCCTGGCCCGAGGCCGCATTGTAATAATCAGACCACCGAGGATGTGATGCGGACACGGCACAATAATAACAACAATAACATCACAAGCATTAGCAACAACAACAGCAGCAGCAGCAATGCGGGATCACCCGCTAGTGGCAGTATGCAACAGCAGCAGCACCAGACGCTGCCCTCAATCTCAGAAGTGCAATGGAATAGTCACGGTAGCGGCTTGTCCTGAGTGCAGGATTATTGCATTATCGCATATTTATGTATGATAAGTTACTTATAGTTTTTATTAAAGTCCTTAGTTTGTAGATTTATGACATTTCTCATGCTAATTTTCCACCTCTCATGATCCTCTCTATACACCGAATCATCCTATCTAAGATATATAGTAAACACGTATCTAGTGCTAGTTCGGAACCAATAGATGTGTAAATGCCAGATTGCTCTGTACATACATAACTCGAAAGAAAGCTCACTGACACTGATTTGTAAGTATGTGCGAATATACCTACACCCAGCATATAATTCTAGTTAAATATACAAATTTATATAGAAGTCTATAGACGATGACGATTTTTTGTAGCAGCATTTGAAATATTAATGAGTTTTGTTTGCTATGAATTTCCAAAAGACAGTCTGGAGAATATTTTTTTGAAATTAATATAAATGTACCTACTTAATAGACCTGAGAAAAATAGATGTAGTTCAATATTTTAGATCAAAATCGATTAAATCGAAGAAAACTAATTGTGGTTTTTCTAAACCAAGGAGATTTTCTAAACCAATTCATAATGAGATCATTGAGATGATACAATTGATGTTGAAATCGATTTTTTCCCAGCTCTAACTAGTAGGTCGCCATGCTTATAAGAACATTCCATGCTCCCTTTTTGTAAATGTAAGATACCTTTGTATGCTTGTTTCTGTATATATTTACGGAGTTTACTATTTAAAAAACTATACAAAAACTAAAAAAAATTATTAATTTGTATGTTTTCCTTTCTTTTGGAAGTTCATAGCACAAAACATCGCCTAAGAAAACGAATCAAGTGACGATTTTTATTTCCTAAGAACGCCTAATTTAAATAAAAAGACGACCAAAATCGGGGAAAAAATACAACAATTTTATGATCTTTCATTTATGTTCTTGACTAAGCGTGATTTGACATAATTCGTTGGCTTCTTGGCTTGGGGGAGGTTTGGACTGGTTGGTTGGCCGCCTTAAATTGCTGTGGGAATATGGCCCAGTATCGTGTGAATATGTTTAAACAAAACAAGTGCAGTTCTTCCCACGATACCTGCCAACCCCCTTTAGGGGGGAGCCGACAACTTTAATTATTATAGTTCGGTCGGCATTGCTGATGAAAGCTAAGTCAAGAAGCGAATATACGTATTGTTTCCGTTTTGGCCCAGCCAAGGAGTAGAATTTTCTCACAGCCCAAAAGCTGCTGTGAGAATTTTTCACTACCTTTTGTTGAATATTTATGCAGTTTTAGCCAACTGCTGGGGCCTTTTACAGATTTACAATCTTAGAGATTCGCAGTTTTGAATTAATTATCGCTTACTTCCGCTCAGCGGAGAGAAGGTGCGCGCCAGCGAAGCAATTAAACTCTAAGCTCATCTCCCCGTCCCAGTTGGGAGACATATTTCTTATCAGAGTCAGCCAAGCAATAAGAAGCAGTCTGAGACGGAGAGGGAGACGGAGCCCTTGCAACCCCTAAGATGCACTTTTCGGTGTGAGAACGAAAGACTCAAACAACAAACCTCGGTTGCGTGAGAGAAAATGAATTGAAACGATGATGATGATGGAAAAACCACCACCAAAAAGTCCGGGACTCTTAATTGGAACTGCAACCTCTTAAGGTCGCCGTCGTCGTCGTCGTCTTATAAGAAGCTGAATATGAAATTAGTTCGGAATTTTTAATGAACGTTCATTCTTTCCCCCACATTTCCCCGGACTATTCTGACCAAGGTATAAGTGCGATTATTGCGGTTGCTTCTAGAAAGGGGGAGAGAGCGACAGCAATTTCTAAAAGTTCTCAGGACTGCTACACAACCTCATACCTGACTACTAAAAAAAGTTAATTATCTTGAAAAAATCTAAGTCTATACAAGTCTTGAGTCGTTCAGTTCGTCTGTCGACTGCTGTTGTTTTTCACACGCTGGGGAAAAATGGAAATTCTTGCAAAATACAATGCGTGGGAAATCGTTTGCGTGGGAGTCAGCCAAGAAAAATCAAGGGAAACTATATATTTATATATATATAGATATTGTATTCACGAGACTTTGGACACGTACTCTGTTTTAAGCTGCTAAATCCAATGAAATGCGCTCAAATGGTCTTTTCGATTGTGATCACATTGCATTTTGCGCAGTCAAATCAATAATATTATTAACTATATTTTTCCGAAGACGTGTGAGTCTCAGTAAATGTCGTTGATCTGTAAAGATATTGTCCAACAGGATTTTAATAAGAAATGCATTTGTATATTCAAAGGTCGTATGAATGCTTTAACCTAATGTAAACCAAGGCTTTCGGCTTTCGGCTCTCACAGTAAAGATCAAGTGAAAAATTTTGCACAGTTTGATGATTTTCAAATATGTAAGATTATTGTTTTTATCAGGATTACAAAAAAACCTATATTTTGCAATTTTTTTGACATTTTAAACAATTTAGTCTACTTGTTGTTATATTATATATTTCTTAATAGAGACTTCAATTAAATTAAGTTCGCAATCATTCGCTTTTTGGCTTTCGTCTTCATCTAATATCTGCATTACATGGACTTTTAACTTTAGGATTTTCATTTTCATGGAAAAGAAAATATTTAAATAAATGTTTTAATGTTTATTTTGTTTGTCAATTTTACTATATGAAAGAATTCATATTTTACTTGCATGCGGACATGGCTAGATCGTCTTGGCAGTTGATGCTTATATGAATATAGAGGTGAAGGGTCATTGTGGAAAAATTTCGTAATTTAAAAATCATTTAAAAGTGCCTTATATCGAAATATATTAAAAAACAAGGCTATATTTTTTCAAAGAAAAATATATCGATAATTTCTATGTCAGCCATTCGATTTTGTGGTTCGATCAGAACTGTTTCAACATATATACCTTTAATGGAATGTAGGCCAGTCGAACGATCATGATAATAAAATCAATCAAACTGATGATTTGCTTGTTTCTGAGGTCTTTGATTTATTAATAGTAATAAAGTAAATATTTAATATTAATAAAAATACACAGACCCCGGGCCAGCCAATTTATTAGTTTAATTACTAATTTTACAAAATGTTTTAATACCCTCGCAGGGTATTATAATTTTAGTCAGAAGTTTGCAACGCAGTGAAGGAGACATTTCCAACCCCTTACATTTTTTTTTAATATGTACATTTTTTGCCTAAGAATCGCTAACACCTTAAAGGGTTTTTTGATCATAACTTGGCTTAAAATCAACCGATTTCAGTCTGGTTTGGTTTTTTCTTCCTAGATTTTAATGGATAACTTTTCTGCATTTAAAACTCAATTTCTAATTTTTCACACATTTTTGACCATTTTGACGACATAACCCCTTACATTTTTTTTGAAAAAATTGGTACATTTTTTTCCTAAAAATCGCTAACACCTTAAAGGGTTTTTATACCCTTGCAGGGTATTATAATTTTAGTCAAAAGTTTGCAACGCAGTGAAGGAGACAGCTCCGACCCTATAAAGTATATATATTCTTGATCAGCATCAACAGCCGAGTCGATCTAGCCATGTCCGTCTGTCCGTTTCTACGCAAACTAGTCCCTCAGTTTTAAAGCTATATGGATGAAACTTTGCAGATATGCTCATATATGCTCTCACTGCTATATATGTCGGAACGAGCCTGATCGGTCGACTATATCATATAGCTATATGGGAAAGATCGGTAAATTTTAATGAAAAAAATTTTAACTTAGCCAATTTTTACAATATTTTGAGATATGGCCATTTTGTATTATTCTTGAATTTCGGTTTTAATTTGATCAAAATCGGACAACTATATCATATAGCTGTCATAGGACCGATCAGAAAATTTTGATGAAAAAATCTAACTAAGCCAATTTTTCACATATTTTCATAAAATTTGAGACATAGACTTGTTGTATTATTCCAGAATTTCGGTTTTAATTTTATTCAAATCGGAACACTATATCATATAGCAGCCATAGGAATATATATATAAATTCATTAAATTCGTTCGCAACATTTTTCGCTCGCAACATTTCTCGTTCGCAACATTTTTCTTTCGCAACATTTACCTTATGTCAGTACCCTAGAAAACGAAAAAGTCAGAAGATTTTTCTTCTTCTTCTTACTTACTGCAAGGGTATTTAAACTTCGGCATGCCGAAGTTAGCTTCCTTTCTTGTTTGATCATAACTTGGCTTAAACTTAACCGATTTCAGTCTGGTTTGGTTTTTTCTTCCTAGTTTTTTCGTGAGAACTTTTCTTCATTTAAAACTCGATTTCTAATTTAAAAAAACAATTTTTTTTATAAGGTTAATTTTTTTTCCTTTAGTACATTTCATCGTTGTTATTCAGGTTGCACCGTACAGATAGCACCCCGCTGCCCAAATGAAACTTTATAATAAATTGTATATAATTTATTTAATAATAGAACATTTCTATGTATTTGATACAAAACGTCATCAGTACAGATATGCAGTTAGGATATACAAAGAGATAGATGCAAAATGTGTAGATACAAATGCTTATCTATGGATATGTCGGATTGCTTCTTCATACAGACATCATATTTAATACCGGAATGTGCCGTAAAAATACCTAAAAGAGTTACTGCAAAATTTATACAACAAATTAAACAAAAAAAAAATATAAACAATATAAAGATTGGAAATTTGTTTGGTATACTCGACAGCTGGACAAGACCAAAAGCGGAATGTGCAATTACAGCGAAGGAATGGTGGAGTGGTGGGAGTGAGGAGTTACTTACAGCTACAAAGTACTAAGCTTGATAATAAGTTATTGCAATTGTAATTTATAATTATTATAAATATTTGCGGGCATTATTTGTTTAACTAATTGGCTCGAATGGTTCGATTTTTGTTCATATTGGTCAACATCAACGAAATATATGAAGTCAGCAGGTCGTCCATCTTGTAGCCAAGCGACGTCTCACACAGCAGTTTCGAGCCCCGAACCAGATTGCCGATCGTCATGTGGAAATATGTATTGCCAGACGACCAGTTCGAGATGCGTGTAAAGGGATGGGTGACCAAAATGTCCTGTAAAGGAGTATAAATAAAAAATATTACATCAAATTTTTGTGCGTTTTTATTTAGATTTATTTATATTGATTTTATTTTAAATTAAACCAATATAACATAATAACATAAAATTAACAATAATAAAAATAGTAAAAACGATTTCCTTACCTTGGTCACTGGATGTATTAGACTCACGCCGTGTTTGTTAATGGCGATCAGTAGCATTTCGGGATAGTTGGGTTCGGTGGTTTGCTTAACCTCGAAGAAAGCGGAGCCAAAGGTTGGCCATCTAGTGGTAATTCAGCAACAAATAATGTAAAAACGATAGCACTTGTACGACTTTTATGAGACTACGCACCTGTATACGATTTTTAGGAAAGCCACCTTGGCATCTTCGGAAGTCATGCCACCATCCTGGTTATAAGAGGCCACAATCAAGCGCTTCCATTCGCTAGTGCTCTGCATCTTCATGATGTCCGAAGGTATTAGTTCCCTCAACATTTGCCTAAAATATTTTATGTTTTATAATGATAAGTCGGGAATAAATAAAAGATTAGGTTAGCTTACGGTATTGCCTGAAGCTCCTGTTTGTTCTCCCCGAAGCGTACACGGAATACCAGGGCAGCCAGCTTGGATGCCTCCTCCCTCGAACACTTGTGGTAGCCGCGCAACAGCTTTGGCAGTTCTTGGTGATAGTGGAAGATAAGATCGGCATTGCGATCCTTGCCCGGCACTGTGTTCGTCCACAGCTTCTTCATGAAGAAGACCTGGTAGGTGAACTGTGGATTGGCCCCATCGCGTATGGGTCGCGCCTTCTTTATCCAATCCGTCAGATGACGCACGAAATCAAAGAAGAAATCGCCCTCGGGCACCGATATAACCTTATCGGCAATCTTTACAAACAGGGAGAAGCCCTCGCTGGTGCGCAGCGAAAGGCGTTGAGAGATGTT
Source organism: Drosophila nikananu (assembly GCA_008042635.1). NCBI lineage: Eukaryota > Metazoa > Arthropoda > Insecta > Diptera > Drosophilidae > Drosophila > Drosophila nikananu. Next base: position 101,718 of record VNJV01008465.1, read on the forward strand.
ATTGCAAAAGTCCTTGGCCCTGGTGGAGCTGTCCACCTCGAAGGCCTCGTCTGTGTCGTCTGGGAAGTAGACTTTATGGAATATTTGTGTGGTCTTGTGCTGTATGGCCTCCACCTCCACCTGGTGCGGTGGATACTTGCGTTGTCCATGGCGTATGGTTTTTTGCAATCGATGCATTGAGTCCTGGAAATTGTTAACAACAGGTTCGAAATAGTTAATAATCAAATCAAGGGGGTTTAGAAGAATAGGCTATAAAACTAACCTGCGAAATGGGATGTCGCCGGCTGCGCAGGAAAAGCAACAGTTCCTTGAGCAAACCCTGAGAGCAAGCAAATAGACCCGTGGCCAGCCACATCAGCTCCCAGCCACGCTCCTCGGACATACGGTTGCGGTTGTCCGTCAACTGCTTCATCAGCTGGCAGTAGATCTCATCCCGCAGAATCTCGTGCTTAAGCGGTCCGTCGAAGATGTGGTCGGTTATCTCGTTGCCCATCCGCGGCCGCTTCGAGGGCAGATCTCCCATGTACTTCAGTATGGCGGCAAAGGCGAAGCAGGCCTCCTCCGCCAACTCTTCTTTGCTTTGTAGCTTCCGTAACAGCGGTGCTTTGATAGGATCCCTTGCATAGCGCCACAGCTCTTCGCTTCGCTTCGAACTCAACGTGAGAGTCTTCGACATTGTGCGTTTCGGCGGCAACCGGAAGTGATCCAGGGCATATTCCATTAGCGTGTGTGGTCGATCCCTGGCCTCAACCACGCCACCGTTCGATGCCATACTAAGGCGACGTCCATGATGTGCCTCATCGATGTTGAACAGAGCCAGAATATCCTGCGGCGGCTTGCTCAACGTCGGCAGCACATAGACTGTCTCGGCGGGGAAATCGCCACGTTCCTGGGACCGATCGCAGCGTCCTATGCACCAGCCGTTGTTAAGTACGGATTCTCCGCAAGATTCATCCTCGAGAATAATGAGGTCACCCTTGAAAAAGGACAGGAAACTCGTGCCATCCGAAGGAGCGCGATAGTCCTGTAGGGCAATGACGAACTTAGAACTGGAAGCAGAAGAAAGGAAAGCAATTATTTTTCATGTATGAAAGGTAGAAGTAGAGGGGTATTACTTACCGCTTTTTCAGGCCATCCAAGAAGTAGACAACGAGATCCCGAATATCCTCAGCATTGGGACTTTGGAATGTGAACTCCTCGCCACGGACCGTGGACAGGCTAAAGGTTTGGGTAAACACTTTGTTGGTCTTCTGGCTGGAAACGGCGGTAATCTCGGGGAAGCTCAATTCCAAGAGGACCTGCTCCTGATCGTCCACCACATAGACGCCGGTCCAGTTGACCGCTATGATGACGTCGTTTTTGGGAAGATTCGGACCCGAGTTGCGGTAGGCCTCATAGAAACGAGAAAATAGAAGGGGCCACTTGTATTTGGCATAGCTGACAATGTCCTCCTTGATCTTGAGCGGTGCAATCTTGTCCTTGACGTAGTAGGACTTCTTGTAGGCCTGCAGAACCAGGGCGGCCCAACGTTCAATGGCCTTGTCCACGCCGCTGAGACAAAAGTCGGGTATGAAGTTGGGCAGCAGGGTGAATAGGCGCTCCATGGACATGTCGGTGCCGTATTCGATGAAGTATTGTTGCGCCGCAATCATGGCCAGGTCCTCCTCTTTGTCGCAGCGATATTCGCCGAACTTGACGCCCCTTACCACTTGCTGGTAGATCAGGTTGGTTGCCACCTGATCGTGCGTGGGCTCGTGCCAGGGGGCGAAGATTTCCTTGCGGAAGAAGAGCCGCCAAGGGGCATTCCGCTCCTGGGCACCCTGCTCCTTGGCGTACTGTTCGCACTGGGAAATGGCGTCCATGACGTGGTCGCCGCCACTCCCCAAGGAGCTAACCTTGTCAAACAAAGCTATGTACAGCGAGAATCCAAACTGATCCTTTAGGGTTATCTTGTCCGACAGTTGATTGCACAGCTCCCGAGCCGTGGTCGCTGAGTCGGCCAGAAGGGTCTTGGTGTTGCCATCCATAAAGGTGATAGGCAGCATGATGGGCTTCTTCGACTTGGTGGCCTGCAATTCCAGCCATGAAGGGGGCTGGTTGCGGGTTCCATTGTTAAAGGTTCGCTTCAGTCGCTCCTCGCAGTACGGGGCATATCCGGGGGGACCCTCACGGATAAAGGCCCTCAGATAGTTTACGAACTTCTCCGATGGGGCGAAGCAGCCCACGCACAGAGATAGCAGGATCCAGCCCCTGGCATGCGATGATTTCAGTGGATTGTTAGACAGCTGCTTGCAGATCTGGCAATAGATCTCGTCCCGCAGCTCGGCTCGCAAGATGCCATGGCCGATGATGAAATGTAGCTTTTCCAGATTCGATGTGGGGCGAGACTGCAGCCATGACTGGTAGCTATCCGCAGTGTACTCATCGTCCTGCAAACGCCTGCGCACATCCTCGCCCAGTTTGTTTTTCCGCTTCAGAGTTAGCGAAACAAGTTTGTGACGAATCGAGCGCGGCTTTTGCTTCAGGAAGGCATCCGGATCCAGGCCCATGAGTTGAGCCTCTTGAAATTCCTAAATAAAATTATTAAAAGAAATAATTAGAATAATGGAATAGGGATTTATGGGAAGCACAACTATGTGGCTGGCCAAGTAACTCACCTTACTCCTTATGAAGTTGCGTCCCAATGTGGCCGTCACCTTGGACATGACCGAGGTGGTGTCCATTCGATCCATTGTATGATATTTGGGCTCTGGCATATCGCCAGTAAACCTGAGAATGGTAATCCACAGGGCTTGGGCAGCAAGTTGATCGCCTTGCGTGTGCAGCGGCAGCAGGGGATGCTTTAGAGCCTTCTTGGCGTACTGATGATTCACATTGCCCTGGAAGTAGGTGGCGGCGAATTTCTGAAACTTGAACTCCGACAGATCCTCCTCATCCTCGGAGATGTGTATGGGAGCAATGATATCCTCCTGGTTAACGTTCTGGGCATGGGGCAGATCGTTGAACACCGAGGTCTCCCTGCCGCCGTGAGGTGTGGGGGCATCGCTGCTCGAGTCTGGCAGAAAGTCGAACATGGCCTCCACCAGCTTGCCATCGTCCACGGGTTCTTCCTGCTTGCGGGCCGCATCGTTGATAATGTTCATTTTGACCTCCACGCGACGTCGATCCTCCATTTGTTCCTGCAACTCCCGCCGCTCCAGCTCGTGCAACCTGTCCCGGTAATGCTGCTCCGCTATTTCCCGAGCATGTTTGTTGCCGCGATGCAGCAACTCCTGCTCCTCCAGTTTCCTCAACTGCAGAACCTCGGCGAACTGCTTGTGCTCGAGGCGCAGCTTTCGATATCGACGCACGGCGATCATGCGGCGAACATGTGACTGGATCTTGATGACGGCCCACATCTTGTGGCCGTACTCTCGCCTCACCAAATAGCCGCGAGCATGGGCTTGCAGGCCAACAATGTGGCCTCGCAAGTGGCGGAAGCGATGGGATAGAACGCGGGATCGGATTAATGCCTGCAGGCGCATATAGCCCACTCGCATGTTCCGGTAGCGCTTGCGCTGGGCATATCCCTTCCAGAACCTCTGCACGGTGACGACAGCGGCTCGCAGTCGCAGAAACCGCCTACGGTACACCCAGCCCCGAATGCTGCGCTGCAGTATGAGAATCTTACGCGTGAGCACACGATCTCTCTCCTGCTCCAAGAACAAATCGTGGGCGTCCTTTAGAAAGACCTTTGTGTGGCCCAGCTGATAGTCGGACTTGCCCAGCACGATTGCACAAATCCGGGAAGTGGCCGCCTGGCAATCGGTGCGATGGGCTGGCGGCACCCCGGGTATGAGGAAACGATATCGCTCCACAAACTCGCGGAAACCGTGACGGATGGGATAGCCTGCGCGCCGAATTCGAATGGTTTCCATCATACCGGAGTAGCGCAACTGACGGCAACACAGTCCCCGATCAAACATCATCGGTTTCTTCAACTCGTTGGGCTTGATGCAGCGAATGAAGAAGGGCTGACAACTGCACAGCGTTTTCATCAGCGCGTCCAGCGATTTACGAAACTGTGTGGAGAGCGTGGGCGTACGCTTCCTGGTCTCCGCTCCCATCTCGATATCCTGTGCGAAAATTTGACGCAGGAACTTGTTGCCACTCTGGCTAACTAGGTGAAGTAAGTCTGGACTGAAGGTGTCTCGGTTCTTGTCCAGGAATCCACGCGTATCGTAGAAGACCACGCCGGCAAAGTGATTCAGTCCGAAGCTGGTGTTGATATCCGATTTTGGCTTCAAGTAGTTCTTGTGCGCTCCGTGCGTCTTGTGCAATTTGGCCAACATGGTTGTGTCCGTGCCCTTGGGAAAGCGAGCCTCCTCGTCTATCAGGGCCATAATGTTCAGCTGCTTGATGGCTATCAGATCGAGGGCATCCTGGTTGTCCACGAACTCGATATGCTGCCAGTTGATGGCCTCGTGATTGTACTCCTCCTGCTCCAGCTTGAAAATGTGCTGTACGAAGAACTGCTGCAGATTTTCGTTGGCATAGTTGATGCAAAACTGCTCAAAGCTGTTCTGATCAAAGTTCTCAAAGCCAAAGATGTCCAGCACACCGATGGCATTGCGCGAGGTGCCGCGCGGCTTGAAAATCGCCGTATTTATCTTTCGTACAATGTGTACGAAAAGTCTTCCGTAGATGCCTTTGACGAAGGCATCGCGCACATCCACAGATTGGTCCCGCGACAAGGTCGATACTACCGTCTCGCCATGGGCGAAAAGTGTGCGTCGTGTCAGGGCATCGATCAGCGGCTGGATGGGCAGTCCCAGGAGCCCGGCCACGCGCTCCACATTTATGTGCTCCGGTATCTCGGTGGCATCGAGGTTATCCACCACCGTCGCCTTGTACTTGATATTACCACAATGCAGCAAGGCAGCGAGTAACTTGATAATCTCCCAGATTTCCTGGTCGGAGAAGAGCAAAACCTTCATCGCGGAACGAATGTCGGAGAATTCGGCAGCATCGTCACGGCCCTCGCAGGTTATACTGTTGCCTCCAGTCAAATATCTACGTTAATAATTAATAATTAACTTAATTTGTATAACATTTGAATAAATATATGTACGTACTTGTAGTCCGCTGCCATGCCCAGATCGAGACGACTCTTCTCCTCGGACGATAGGCCAGCCAAAATGCAATAAAATACATGGTAATTGCGTTCGCTATGGTTTTGGGAAACAATGCGTGATTTCTCCAACAGATACTGTTCGATTTTGGCTCCTTCGATGACACCGTTTGCGCTAAAGTGTATATCTATGTACTTTCCAAACCTGTTGAAACATTCAGTTGTTCAAATGTATAGGAATATATATATATATTCTACTATTTACCGAGATGAATTATCGTTACGTATGGTCTTGGCATTGCCAAAGGCTTCCAGTATGGGATTCGCCTCAAGGATCTGCTGCTCGATCCAAGAATGCTTGCCACTGATGGCAGCCAGATATTGCAGTATTAGCTTTGTGCTCTCCGTTTTGCCAGCCCCCGACTCGCCAGATATCACGATACACTGATCCTGGCGGTAGCGCTTCATGTGCGCATACGCATTGTCGCCGATCGCGAAGATGTGCGGCGGCAACTCCCCAATTTTACGCTCCTTGTAGAGCTTGATCTGGTCGGCCGTATAAATGGGCAGGATCTGGTAAGGATTAACGGCAACCAATATGGAGCCGGTGTATGTCTGAAATGACAGGACAGGTATACATTATTATAATTTTTGTTCCTTAAGTGAATCTTTCCCAAATTTAACTATAAGTATATCAAAAACAATTGTATTATTGTTTATTATGAAAAACTTGCTAGAGAATGAAATATTTTTACCGAATTGGGGGTAGCTTTAGCTTCTAAGATCTATGAGACATAGTCAACTATAAGACCTAACAAATATGGCTAAATTGAATCGCCTGTTGATGCTAATCAATGTTGGAAGTCAGCGAAGAAAATGTGTCAATATTAGTTAGTTTGATATATTAAGCTCTTAAATATAAAAAGCTAAGATAAGAAAATGAAAACCCAAGTATCTATGCAATTACTTCTTTGATAAATTACTAAAACCGTTTACTTACATATATCAGATTCTCCTTGTAGCGTATAAGCAGATTCCTCAAAATTCCAGCCTCATGCAGATCGCCCAGGGATATCATGTCCTCCACACCCTGGACGGAGGACGCGTGCATGGCCTTGATCCGGCGCTCAGGGGCCAGCCACACCTCGTCACCATCATCGTCGCGCACCTGGATGCGTCGACCCTCCGCGGAGATGACACGTGCTCCAATGGCCACATCGAATTCTCGCCCCGAGGCGGGCTCTATCCAGATGTAGTCACCCTGTAACATGAATTTGTACCGTAATTACAATTCTTAAACATTGTTTTTTTTTTTTTAACATTTAACGATTTTACAATTTGACATTCAGTTCCCTACGAGGCTGCCACTGCCGCATTCGGTTGCCATGGACATGGGGGCAATAAAAACTTTTCATTGTTTGTTGTAAGAATCACTTGAGCGGAACGTAAAAAATAGTGATACCAGGGACAGAGGTAGGCCATTCATGTACATTGGTCTCTGGATATATACACATGAATTTATAAGCAATCGGTATTTTTAGGTTTCAAGAAAAAAAAAGGCTGGGATTTTGAATCAATTTTATTTGGAATTAATATTGCGCTTAGGAAGTTCAATTTGCTATGAAATGTCTTTAACAAAAATGTAACCTATTAAATACATTTATTTTCATTTCAAAAATATGTTATCTCAATCTCTTTAAAGATATCACATTGAAATAGACCCAATAAATGTAATATATTTTTTTAATATTTCATGTCGTAGGTTTATTATAAAATGGAATTTTAGAAAATAAAATTCTAGTTCGATTTGAACTTTAGGTAATCCAATAACCAATATCCATATATTCCTCTCCACCACTGTACCCAAGAGAGATGTTGGGGTTTAAGTGAAGCATGGCTTACACACACACATACCGGCGAATGAAACTTCCGTTCGCTGCTACTGCTAGTTGGTTAATGTTCGAGCAAGAGAGATGGGACACCTCGATAGGGAGTAATGATCACACACTCTCGCCAAAATGCAAAGTCCTCTCGTTATTACAGGTACTTACACGTGTTACAATCACCATATTCGTCCTCCTTCATTTACTGTTCCTGGGTTGGCATCCAAATAGAAAAGCCCGGTTGCTCAACGATGCTCGCCTCTCGTATTATTTTCTGTTCCAAAAGAGAACAAGTGGAAGAGTTAGACATGGAGCCACAATAACACATTCAAGTTAGCGCCTCCGGCAGTTAAAACCGGCTTTGGAATAAAAAAATTAAGGTGAAGTTTACGGTAAATTGAAAGAATTCACAACTTGTCGCTGTCTTCGCTGTGGTCCGTCGTCTTATTGTCGCTGCTGTTGGTGTTGGGTCTCTCTTCCCAGCTTGAAGTAAACGTCTTTCTTTTGCCATTTGGCAAACGCACTCTCATCCCCTAAGCCCCCTTCCAAACTATGTATGTAAACTGACAACTCATTAACAAAACCCCAATAAAAAATTAGTCATCAGTCTCTAGCACATCCATAAAAATCATACTTTCGATACTTCTTTTCTTCTGCTCGAGCTAGGGAAACCGAACCCAGCTAACCTCTACGTGACTGTCGATCTTTCAAACTATAAATATGTAAGCCTTTAGACATGCAAAAAAGGCCATCGCGACATTTTCACTTTTAGCTTCAGTCAAAATAAAACGTTTGAATGCGAGAACCACCGGAAAAAGCGGGCTCACACTAAATCGATGGTCTCAATGAACGATTTTGTTATGCAAATTATTTGGGTTTCATTTAAAAAATTTACTTTCATTACATTATAAGGCAAGGTGGACTGTTGAACAATATTTTTAGTTGGGCTAGAGAAAACTTGGACGTTTTCAAAGCTCAATTAAAAATAAAAAATAATAATACATAATTTGGATACGTTTGTTTGGTTATATTTTGGAAGTAAATAACAGTCCTAAATACGATAGTAAACAATTATAAAAAAATATAAATTCTATATTATTTCCATTAAACATGTAACCAAATTTATATTTTTAATAGACTATCAACTTGTTTTCTATCATACATAAATCATAAATACATATTTTTGTGTTGTAGTTAAGGGTCATATAAAACTTTAATCATAGTCTAATTTAGTCTAAAGTTTAGTGTTGTTCTATATTTTATTTATAAAATTAAAATACAATTTGTAGCAAGATCGAGAGACATTAAAAAAGAAGCTCCCACCACTGTAGCTTAAACTGATTCATCGCGGCTTCGCAATGGCAGCAATATCTGGATCAACTTAATAACAGAACTGCCTCTTTTTAAGCTAGCCATGAATCAGATTTTGAAGCTGGGCGTCATTTCTCAGTCGGTTGCCAGCCAAACCGACTTCCAATTGGACACCCCATTCATCATTTAACACATGGACTAACGACAACAGTAGAAGAAGTATCAGGTAATATATATTTACTCATTTGGAGGTGTCTTTCCTCCTCTCGTCGTAGTTGCAACATGCCAGCAACCAAAAAAGCAGCAACCAAATTTTGTGGCACACCGAGTGAGCCGGCGGCAAGTACATATACACCTATACATTCATATGTATACCAGTCTGGTTACGCTCTGCCGGCTAAAATACAAGTCTAATGCACACGGAAACCGATCCAAAGTCAAACTCTAGTTCTCACTTGTACATTTATACATGGCAACGTGAATTGTTGGTTAGAGTTCAACCATTTAGTTGGTACATATTGAATATTGAAATTTCATATATCTAAAACTATGTAAACTATGCTTATGAGCAATCATTGGTATATTTGCACCTACTGATGCAAAATATCACAAACTGTTTATTATTCAGTTCAAAGTCTTTAAAAAAGCCATTTAGTCAAGAACAGCGGTGAGCACACAGTTCGCGGGTTTAGTTATTTATTTATTTTTTAAGGGTCAGTGGTGCTACAAAAATGATTGTATTATGTACATACTATACAGATACGATGTAGTTAACATGGATAGAGTAAGAATTAGCTACGCACGTTGGTAATTTCCTTTTTTTTTAATACATACTCATACATTCAAAAGAAATATGTACATATTACAATTAAAATTTTCAACTTAGATAAAATATATCTAAAATACAAAAATTGGTAAATTGATGAAGATTTTACCTTTGCAAACAATTTTAGAAGGCCACTGTGACTATACACAGTCATACCCGAATTATTTAAAGCTGATTGCTTAATAATGCTGCTGTTATCAGCGACCCTTGAGTGCAGGTAGAGATAAGAGCAAAAGCAATAAACAAGGTGTAAATTCGGGGTGTGCAGCCACACATACACACTCTGTCTCTGGTCATGACTAAAAAGTTTAGCACTCGTCTAAGAATTTCGTCTCAACAGATCTCGGACTGTGGGGCATCCAATGACACACTGTTCAATAGTAGCTAGTGGCACGTATCTTAGTGCAAGCGGGAGCACGAGCAAAGAGCAACACGTGAGTGAGGGTTTTGAGTGAGTTTTGTGATTCAAGAGTTCATCGAGAGTCATTAGTGAAAGTTCATGTGTGGTTTGCCACGTAAAATTGCTCTGCTAATGCCATCTACTATATACTATACATTATTTAGGTACCCATGCACATGATGATGTAAATAAAGCAATATTGCAAAAGCAATTTTTACTTTGTTTTCGCAACTTTTTACTTTGACATTTGACTCTGTGCTGCTGGCGTTATTTTTGAGAGATCTTTGCAGCACCGACAACCCGACAAGTACAAATTCCAGCAGCCTTACTTGGAGATATATAATATAGAATGACCGATCTAACAGTTTTTTAAGCCAGGCAATGGTATTTTGCCTCGCCTAGTGATGGTGCATGGAAAATTATTACCCGATCTTATAACGAACGCTTTCTATGCTAGTCAACCGAATTATTCAGTCCTCTTAAAATGTGTTTTAAAAACAAACCACATACTCACACACGAATTATGTTCATTTTTATTTTACTATGAATTTAGAGAAAACCTTTAAAAAAAAAAGTTTCACCAAACAAACAGAAAGTCGCGAAAGCCTCCAGCAACCACAATAACAAATGAGCCACACAAACACAACACTGTGGAACCTAGCAGCCCGAGTGGAAGCGCAAAAAAGGTTGCGATGGGAGAAGAAACAAACCCAAAGTCAGACCCAAAACCGGCTAATGAAAAGCGTTTATATGAAAAGGGTTTTCCAATTGTCCACACACACGAAATGTCCCGTTGTGCAACCGCAGCAAAAATAACAAACCGGACAAACAAGTGTTGTTGTCAATAGGAGAATTCTTGGCCGCTGGAACCTGGTTCAAGCTCAAGGAGAGAGACAGACAGAGAGGAAAAAGAGAGTGAACGAACACAAGTGTGCGAGCAGAAGAACGAGCAACAGGCGGGTGGGAAAGGGAAGGGGCTCGCACCCATTGAATTTGTTGCACTGAGCCGCTCTTTACGCATCCTCTGTCCCGCTCGCTCCTCTGCCATTCGGCAGGTGTCTATTATGGTATCCGTATATGCATGTGTGCGCGAGAGAGTGGCCTGTGCATGTTAGTACCGTTCTAGCCAACGAAACCTGAAGCGTAGCTATAATTTGGTCAGTCGCTTAAGCAATAAAAATGCATTGGAGCCACGTCTTCGTCTCAGGAAATAAAATCAATGATAATTAAAATGAGACAGTGGGATGTTTTAGGTGACCCTTGTCATTATCTCTTGTCTGTTGGCTTTTCTAGCTTCACACTCACACAAACCGACTCGACTTCCAGGGTTATTGCACTCTTTTTTCCAATCACTCTATCTTTTTGGTTTGCCCCAGAATATTGCACTCTCCGCTTGGGCAGGAAACTGAACTTATTTTGGTTTTAATTAACACTTTGGCGACTTGGAAACGAACCCGACGAAAGCGGGACATTCTTTTTTTGAAAACAGGTTACATAAATAGGTCACGCACCAACGATCGCAGGAAAATGCAGCGCGCCGATTGCTTTCTATATACAGTCCCTTTAGTCCGTCAATCAACAGGTTAATAATAAAGTGGCTTAAACTTTTTGCATTCTGACTATTGTATCTCCTGGCTTCTTTGCCTCAGTTCGTAGTATAACTTACACCGAAAAAGAACCGAATACGCCGAATACGAATACCGAATACGATAATACGATACGATAATATATCAAAATATCAATATATCGATATGTACCCTAGATCGGTGCTGCCAACTCATTGAAGAACTGTCAAAATAAACAAGTCTACAAGCTTATAACAATGGTGTAAAATTTCCTATCGGTAAGTAAAATGGGGTGAAATTCCGAATCGGTAAATAGTCGAATTTCGAATCGGGTAACTTAATGGATTGTTAGCTGTCCGCATTCGGCGTTAAGTATTCCTAGCTTTTCTTCCTAAGAAACGAAACGCCAGATCAGTGCGTTTTTCTATTATATCCCTAAATAATCTATATTATATTATTATTATAAGACTGTTATTTTATAATTTATTCTTACATTATTAAAACCATCGAATGGATAACATAAGTGGATAAACGGATGCTAGCACTCAATCGACGCGGCGACTATTAGCTCCTATTCCCGCACAACCGTTGAGTGAAATTTTGAACTGGAATTTTTTTTAAAGTGGTGTCGAACTATCGATGGCACTCGATAGTATCGATTATTCAGCGTGCTGCATTAAAGTTGAAAAACTAGCATTAAGATTGGAAATCAAAATTAGGTTATCCCTATATTTCTGAATGAAGAAAAATCAGTATATATGTCGATAGTATTGCTGTATATGACAGTTATTTAAAAAAAAAAATTGTAGAAGCTCAGCAATACTTTTAAAATGTTTTTTTTTGTTGTTCCTCTAATTCAAATGACTTTGCCTAAAATTCTTGAAAACATTTTATTTGACCTCTTTCAAGCGCTGTTGTTTTAAACCTTAAAAACCTTGTTTACCTTGTACAACAATTTATAGGAATATAGGACACTACTGAACCGCCTAAGTACATATGTATATGAATATATACAATATTAAATCCCCGTAATTTGATTATTTTAAAATTTTTTTTATATATTTTGTTTTTCCTTTTTTATTAAACAAAACAAAACAAAAAAGAAGAAATTACAGCATTCAACTCAACTACTTGACTTTTGTCAATCACTTTCGTAGCTCTAGCTCAATAAGCCTAAATCTATTCGCCTGTTGATGCTGATCTAGGTGAAAGAATACACGGAAAAGTGTTATGTATGAACTCTGATTTGAAGGCTCTCTAGTAAAGCATATTGAAATACCACATTTCGTGACGTAGCATGCTTCTTATGAGTGGTATCAGTGAAAAGATTGTGAGAATGGCCGGCAGTGCTAGGTTTTATCAATAGTTCATGTTTATTGAAAGTTTCTTTTTCGTTAGGGTGGTCTCTGTGTAAGCGCATGCTCCACATGTGGGCAGCAAATACAAAATGTTGTTTCGTGTGTCTTTACAGTGTAATAAGAATATGTAATTTTGGATAGGGGAGTTAGCAGAACTTCCAACGGTTTCCGCACTCGTTGCACATGACGAAAGTGGTCATAGGCTCGTCGGCGGAGCGGGTCTGCAGCTGGTTGTAGGTGCAGTTGCGCTTCTTGCATTTGGCGCACTTCAGGAGATCTGTCTTGGTGCCCTGCACAGTGGCCAGTTGGGCATCGTTGATGGCCTCCTTCACAAACTTCTCGCGCAGCTTCTTCATCTCATCACTGGCCATCTCTTCGGGTGTCATCTTCGCCAGCTGCTTAGCAGAAACAGCTCCGCACATAAAGTTGCCCCGAAGACCCGGATTCTTTGGATCCTTAAGGTTTGCCACGCGCGATCTGATGCGGTTCTTGTACTTCATATCGGTGTTCTTGAACTCGGCATAAATGGCGTCCTCGAGCTCGGCTGCCATCTCCTCAGGCTCGCCGCAGCCCTCGGGCACCTCGCCGATCTTTAGCGCCGTGGCCAGCATTTCGCGGCACTTCAGACGAACTGCATCCGTCATCCCGCCGGAGGGGAAAGAACTCTGTGACGACGAGGGCTTCTTCTCCTCGCGTTTATCCTTCGACGAGCTACTGCTGCCCGACTTACTGTCCTTACTGGAGGAAGATGACTTTGCGGCGCTCGAGGGTTTTGCGGCATTGCTGTTGCTATTCGACGATCCATCCTTGCCCGCTGAGTTGTGGTTGGGCGTTACCGGGGCCGGGCTGGCCAAAAAACGCTTCCAGTTCTTAATCAGGGTCTTGGCCAGCGCGATTACCTCGTCGTCCTTGCTGCTCTTTCGTAGCTCGTTCACCGTCATGCCGATGCGCGTCTTGGTCAGTATGTCCAAGTTTATATTGAGCGTCTGCAGCGTCTTTAACAAGTCCAATGCCTGATCCTGTCCCTGTTTGGGGGGAAACAAAAATATTATTTAATATGTGCCGCTCCCGCCAATGTGCGGTTGGTTCCCGGCCTCCCAACTCACTGCGCCATCACTCGACGTCGATATCTTGTCCATCTTCTTCTTAATCCGGAAAACTTCGTCCTCTACGCTCATTTTGGTCGCCTGAATGTGCTGGGTAAACAAGGTGACAGAACAGAGGTTAGGTTGCTTTTCATTTGGCTACCCCCTTGAACAACTAATTCGTATGTTATGTTATGCCGGGATTTAGTTATTACCTTTTTCCCTCCAATAAAAGTTGTTTACTATTTTTTTTCGTTCTGTATTCGCAGAACAGTAGTGCTGGAAAACGCCAAAGTTAGGGTTGATATATATAACAAATATCGATATTGCGATATTTGGATTTAATATTTTTATCGTACCTTAGAAAATTTATTTGAAAACCTGTCGAAAGTGGTTTAAAAAAAATAACAAAAGTTACCAATAGTTTTCATGATTATTTCAATGAACTTGTCAGTGCAAAAGTATCGATAACATCGATCTGCAATCGTTGTCCAGCAGAGGTGGCCAACTCAAATATCCAAAAATAGCTAAAAGAAAAAACAAATTTAAGTATATAGCCGTAATAATTTTTAACTTAAAAATCATTTAGTGCTATGCAATGCTGTGCTCCCTTCTGTTTGGTCGAACATGTTTTGACTTTTTCAGCAGCTGAGCTAATTTATTTTATTTTTACAAATGAATTGCGAAAATTTTATAAAGCTGACTACTTACATAAGATATATTTTCTGAACGCAACAAAACTCCATAAAAAAATCCGAGCGAAAAGAGAAGAATAACTTCCTGACTTTTTGCTTTCGCGGCGGAAAACCAAACAGCGTTGTGAGATCAAAAAACTTAACAGCTGTGATTCCCAAACGCAATAAATGAATATATTGTAATTTTGGTAAACTATCCATAAGACAGACAATTTAAAAGCTAAACATGTTTCTTAAATCATTGTTCTTTTAATGGATTGTTTCCCTTTGCAGCTTGAGGAAAAAATATCAAATAAAAATATCGTTACTTCGATATTTGGGCAAAAAAAAAATTCACGATATAAATATCATCTTTAGAAAAATATCGATACTTTGATATCTATTTGACATCCCTATTTCCTACTCCTTTTCACTGGCGTTTGCGCGACGACTTCAAAAATTCTTGTTCAAGTTTAAGTAGTGATTTTAGTTAATTAAAAAATTAATACAAAAATTGATATTTCTTAAAAAACAAGGTGAGTAGAATAGTTTATAGATCGTGGACATAAGTTTCTGTGAAATATTAGTCCTTAGTAAGCTAAAAACGTATAAAATGAAAAAAGACAAAATTTTAGCATTGTATTATCTTATCGGAAAGTTACTGTGTAGTATACGGCACAACTCGTTTAAATGAATATAAAATTTTATTACAAGCTTATTGCATTATATTCTAGAATTTCGGGTGAGCTTTTGCAAATAAGACAGTGAGTTATTTTAAAAGGCACAAGAAAATCCATTAAATAAAACACGTTTTCGTTGAAAAATTGTTCGAGTGTGCATAAAATTCCGCAATTTCATTGAAATTTATTTGGTCCTCTTTGCATGAAATTCGTCTGTCTTCCATTTTGGCTTTGCATTTGCAGTCACCGTTATGTTTTAGGGTTGTCGAAGCGCCAAAACGCGCTGCAGATCAAATTTCTTCGTAGTTGGTAACATTTTTTGCGGTTGTTGGCAACCCTGTATTACGCTTTTGTGTTAACTTTCCTTTTTCCTTCATTCGTAGATTTTTCGAGAGGAAAGACGTTGTGAAAGGAACTGCTCTACGCGTTTGTACGAATTTCTTTGTAAATTTAAAAGCTGGTGAGTAAAAATTGTATTTATCAAGCGGAATCAAACCCTAGTGCAAAAAAGCATCCAGTGCCAAAATTTCCATTAAGAATTCTTTAAATTCGTGTTTTGTTTGTAATTTATGACAAATTGCGAATATTTATTCGGTTTCCAGTTGCTTTTTTCATGTTCCTTGTGTACGTTCATTTGTGATTTTTTTTCGGTGTCAACTTCACTGTGTGTGCATGTATCGACGCGTCTCAAAGTTGCGTTTTACTCGGTTTGCTAGAAATTTCTCATGTATTCTTAAAAAATTTCAATCAAATCTTCAATCTCCGTTTTATTTGACGTTGAGGAGTATGGTCCAGGTTTTGTGTTCCCGATCATTCGTATATTGTTTCGGCGTCAGGGTCTTCTAGTTGTTTGTGATAATCTGCGTGCGTGTATCGACGGGTCTGTGAGTTAGGTTTTGCTCGCCTTGCTAGAATTCCCTCCCATTGATGTCAAATTTCCGTTCGTTTTTTTTCTCTTTATTGTTATCAAATAAATTTTCTTGTTTCCTTTTTAAACGAGTTTCTCAACATTTTGTTGCAGTTGAATGGTTGTTTTCTTTGGGTCAAAATACAATATTTCAAAAATTTAGTTAGTTTTTATTTCGAGTTTCCCTTTTTTTCCTTTGCTTTTTTTTTGACATAAAATTGTTGCCCTTTCCGTGTGGTAGTCATTGATTTTATGTACGTACGAATATATATATTTATATATCTCATATAATTTATACAGTTTCTAATTATAGAAGCAAACAATTTTACAGGGATATCTCGTATTACCGTATTAAGATTTTGGTTTCTCTTCCAACATGAATTCTCTGAAAGGTGTCTTCCACCTAAATATGTGGAGGCCTTGTAATTCTACTTATTGAAGGTTAATATATTTGTTCCAATAGTAAGTCAATTTATTTTTTTTTTTAATAATGCTTAAAGTTATGTTTTGTTTTCAATGTGTTCAGTTAGGTTTCGTATAATAAAAAGTAGTATAATTGATGCATAGTATATAATTATTAAATTTAATTTTTTAAAATAGAATTTGCATCAAGAAACACAAGTACAGAGGTTTTTAACACTTACTAAACCCTCGGTTATTTTTATTTTTTGATTTCCAACTACTGAGTTAATTAATTGTTCGTTTGGTTTTTTTTTTTTAATATTTTAATGTTATTATTTAACAAAGTTAAAATAATAAAAGGCGTATATTTTTCAATGAAAATGTATGTACTTTTTAACAAAACAAAAAAAAAAAAAGATGCATGAGTCTGCAAATGCTTTTACTGTTTTCTCTTGTGAAAACTATTCTCTTTTTAGTAGTGCTTTTTTTCTCTTGAAGAAACAATCTAGCTGTGATGTTCTTTTAAATATTTATTTGCTTTAGGATTATTTTATTCTCCTTAATCACTGGATAGCAACTGTTTAGTGGGTATGATGATTAATAAATGGGTAACAACAAAAAAGGGGGAAAAATCAACGACATTACATCAACATTGTTCGTTGATGTAATAAAACAATGTCTGTGAAAATCTTAAGCTTATGGTTCCATTGCAAACAGTGATTAAAATTCACAATCAGAAGGAAGTATATTGTGAGTGGTCTGCTTGCCTGACTCTCTGACTAGTTTATACGAGGTGGTCATCTGCTTGATCGTGATTTAATGGATAAAATCTGATTAGTTGGCCACGCATAAACTATAAGATTGCTTTCATGTTCTCTTCATATATTTATGTATATATGTGTAATTTATTTTTCGTTTTTCCTTAGCTTGTTTTTGTTGCTTTTGGCTTATATGGCGGCTACAATTGGTTTTGTTTCATTTTTGCTTTTCCTTAAGGGTTTGTTGTCTGTTATATTTGTAATTTATAAGATTTCATTTTGGTAACCTACTCCCATGCCACAACAGCTCCTTCTACGTTTCCCCGCATTAGTGTGATTGGAGAGATAAAGGTTTTAAGCCAGAGTGGGGAACTGACGCTCGTCGTTCACCTTGGGTGCTGTATTCTGTTGCCGTTCGAACCGCTTGTTCGGCCCTGGTCCGCTGTTGTTTTGGTTGTTGTTTCCCGGACCACGACGATCGGTGGGCGGCCGATTATTGGGAGCCGACTGAGCACTGCCGCCCTCATTATTGTTATGATGCTGCTGCTGTTGATGGCCCGATGAGGCACCATCCCGCTGACGGTCAACGCCGCGGTTACCGCCTCCCTCAGTGCGTGGCCCGCCGCCACCAATGCCGCCCGGACGTGGGCCTCCACGTCCACCGCCGCGTCCTCCAAAACCACCGGGTCCGCCGCGGCGGCCGTCGTTAAAGTTAAACTGAATATCAAGGACGCGTTGCTGGCGGCCCACACGCTGGGGATACATGGCAGGATCGTATTCAAGCTCCTCTTCGCTTTCGTTCTCTTTCTTTTTGTTGCTGGTCAAGACCACCATTTTCTTCCATTGCGACGTGTCCTCACCTGCGGGGAAACAATTTCAAATTTATTAACAATCTGTTCAATATTGGCATTCGGATATTCTAAACAATATGAACACACACACACACCTTCTCCGGCCTTGCGTATGTTGAAGGTTGGCTTGATGCGCTGCCCCTGTTGTGCTTTCCACTCGTCCAAGGTCAGCTCTTTGGTCTCTTCCTCGGCGGCCGTCTGCTGCTCGTTCTGTTGTTCATTGCCAGATTCGTCGGCCTTGGCGGCACCACCCTCTGCATTGTTCACACTGGTCTCGGTTTCGTTCTTGTTCACATCGTCGATAGCCTCCTTGACAGAGCCCCAATTGTGGGCACCAGCTCCATCACGCTTGTCAACAGCCTTTACGCCTGTGAATGAAAGTTAAATATAAATGAATTAAAATATTTCATTGCAGGTACTACTCGCTCAAAAAGCTTCACGTTAACTAAGTAAACCTTCAATTTTAAGGTGAGTAATCGAAATCAATTATGGATTGTGAATTTAATAAAGTATTTAATTGCAGGTAGCAAATATCGTGGAGGACGTACTCTCTAAAAGTTTTACGTTAACTAAGGAACCCATCAATTTAAAGGTAATTGAATTTAAATTTATTTCTTTGTAAAAGTTATGTTATAACAAAATTGTCCATAATAGAAGTTTGATTTTATCTAGTTAATTTTTGTAAATTGTTGCAGTTGTAATTTTTAATTCCCTTGGTTTATACGTATGTTTTAACTTAAACAACGAACTCTTCGCAGAAATGCTTTGCCAAGATATTTTGAAAAATCGGCTTCCTACATGCTGCTTATCGGGACAGGGAAGAATATAGCGCCGAGAGCCGCAAACTATTTTTAACACGCTTTCTTCTTTCTATTTCTCTGCTGTGCTTCTGCTGTGTGCTTTTTGTATATTAGGCTATGCTAAATAATTTTGGATATTCCAAAAATGAAATTCTCATAACAGCGGGAGGTAGATAAGGGAATATAAATTTGAGTGTATACTCTTGGTACTTTCCAACTCTAGTTTCTGATCAATTGTATTGATTTTGAATGATCAATAAGCATCAAGAGAGAAAATTAAAAAATATTTATATTTTAATCTGAACTTTGTAATTCTGGAAACCAGAACACGTGGGGTGGTATTTAGTCGTTGATATTTATAATTAATAAAACTGATTCTTAGTCTAGATAAAAAGTTGAATAAGTATCACTTAAAAGATTTAACACAGAACAATTTTCGGAATCTTTTTACCCCTATGGAGTAGACACACAAGGAACTAAATAATTGAAGGCAATAAAACTACTTTTCTCCTCTCCTTGCTATTAACGTGGGTCTTTAGGTTGTCATGGTAAATGACTTGGTTTTATTTGTTATGATTTATAGATTTAGCTTAGGTTGTTGTCCGTTTTTCCCTTGAATTTATCTAACTCACCTGTTCTGTCTGATCCCGATTGGCGATCGAACTCGCGCTTCCTGTTCTGGCCATCGTTGTTGCGATTTTGACGCTGCGGCCGATCGCTGCCGGCTCCTCCCTGGCCGCCTCCACCAGGTCCGCGGTAGGGACGCGACTGCTGACCATCGGGTGCTCCTCCTGCGTTATCGCGGACATTACGGCGATTGTTGCGCTGCTCCCGAGATTCCACATTGCCGTTGCCATTCTGTTGACGGAAGTTGGTACTGCGCTGTTCTCGTTGTCCTTGTCCTTGTCCTTGACCGCTACCAAATTCACGTGTACGGTTGGCGCCACCTCCTGGCCGAGGAGCACCCTGTTTGTTGTTGCTGTTGAACTGTTTGTCGCCGGACGGGGCAAGCTTCTTGCCATCGGTCTTGCTAAGAGCGTTGTTGGGCTTGTTCTCCTTCTCGGCCTGGTTCGGTTTCTTGGCATTGGGGGGTCCTCCGGCGGCGTTGTTATTCGCCTTTGTCACCTTGGCGGCCGTTTTGGTGGCCGCGGTAGCGCCACCTGCAGCTGACGGCTGCTTCTTCTTACCAGCTGCTGCTGTTGCGGCGGCGGAGGCAGCGGCCGTCGGCGCCACAAGATTATCTAATGGATCGCTGACATCGTCGTCCATGAACAAGAGCTCATAACGATTTTTCCCGGCGCTGTCCATGATTTGGTTGGTGTGAGGTGGTGCTTAGCTTGCTGCTATTGCTATTCCTGCAAGAGAATTTTACACAATATCTCAATTGATTGATTTTCCCTTTTCGCTCGACCCCCCCAGTTGGTCGTCTCTTTGGTTTCGAATTTTCCGTCACGAAAGGTGGTTTGAATATGTTTAATTTCTGCACGCAGGGCGGATAAACAAACAACTGCCCAAGTAACTTGGATTTTCGAAATTTAACAGCAGCTTTTATGCCAATTTTTCTTACTTTTTCCGTAGGTTGTTGGTGGCTGTGCTGCTCTCTAACCTTAATTTTCAGCGTTTCTTCTTTGCCTTGCTGCTAGTATTACCTACGCACACTGGCGCGCGCGATTTCACACGCACATGGGTTCCTAACGCACACACGGAAAGGAGCCAGCAGCGCGGCCCACATGTGTTCTTGGTATACATAGAAAAACAGAAACTCGCGTTTTTGTCTTGCCGCTGCGAATGGCAAGTTAGTGTTGAATAATGCGGCAGTGGGAGTGAGATGGAGCAGTGGGGCAGCTGTGTTTGCTTTTGTATTTTTATTTTAAGGAGTAAAAATTGTTTACAAATTGCTTAAAACTGTAGCAAACAATTCGTAAGAGTCTGCAACAATTTCAAAATTACGTACATAAATCACTTGTTGGATTTGCCAACTTTGTTTATTGAGCATTTTGAATTATTTAAACTTTGGCGCCAACCCGCAATATTTAAATGTCGCGGTTCTGGAAGCCTTCTAGAAGTGTAGGTTCAGTTGTTCGGAGGAGATTCGTTTTGTTTTGAAATTACTAAAATAATTTATATTTGCTTTGTCCTTGCAGAAAAACAACCGAAAATGTCCGACTGGGAAGATGAGGTTTGTACTTCTTCATATAAACAAATGAATCATAACTAAAGTAACTCATTACAGCCTAAATCTGGTCGCGGTTTTGGCGATAAGCCGGCCGATACTCAGAAGGAAGTCTCCGGATGGAGTGACGATGAGGGTAATGATAATAGCGGTGGAGCTGGTACAAAACGATTCGGCGGCGGTGGAGAGAGGGGCGGCTATCGCAGGGGTGAAAATTCCGGAGGATTCCGAGGACGCCAGGACAACGAAAATAGTAAGTAGAGCGGTAAATTTATGCCCATAAAATTTTAATCCTAATACATAATTTGGTAACGAACAAAGGTGATATGAACCTTAAATGTAAATGGTAGAACTAATTTTTTATACGCACAACAAGGCAATACACCACTTTTTATATATATATGTATGTGGGGAATACGGTCCCTCCATCAACTAAATTCAATAAATTGATTATTTTAGACAATATTTTAATTTGCTAAACGCGTTACTTTTTTTTTTTTGTTTCTCCGCTGTGTTCTTCCATTTTGTGTTTTTTGTTCGCGCAGCCCTTAATTTAGCCACGAAGCTACCGCCAATTCCATCTAGCTGTAATGAGGATGTTGTTATAGCTTTTATAGACCATCTTGATCTCTGCATACACAACACAACTATGGACGAGGTGCGCGAGCTGAGAGACTACCTGTTTACAGCCTTTAGGCATTTGGTGAGCTCCGAATGGGTTCGCATCGAGAGTCTAGATCGTGAAGAACATGTTCGAAAGGCGCGAAAAGTACGCGAGGCTGCCGCCATGATGGACAATTTCATTATGGACGTAAATAGCCTTCTGGGCGAGAACGATGTGGGGACAGCACAAGAGCACAATGCAATTGATCAGTTGAACCGAATAGACATTAATTGGGAAAATGTCCCAATTTTAGATGAACAAGAAATAGTTCTTCCGCAAACGGTTTCAGAGAGTTCCCGGTCGAGAAGATCAAGCAATGCTATTAGGACTACAGAACTAACTCGCTATAAAGTAAAACCCATAGTAGACATCTACGAAAAGTCCCGTCGAATGAACGAAGAACAACAAAGTGAAGTAACTCCTAGTAGACAGCAAGAGAACTACATCGAGGTGGCTGTTTCCGAGTCACCTCAGACCTATGGCGCTTCCAAATTTTCCAAAAATTTAAGCACAGATCTTATAAACAGCCACAAAATAAGGGGAAGGAAGTCTCAAAACATTGTTGTGCTGACGACCAGGATGTCCTGGCCAATTGGTCCACTTTTAGTTTGGCCAGGTTATCCAAAATTCAACCATAAAATCCATTCTTTTGACGAAGTACCTATGGAGCCACCCAGTGAGCCACCACGAACTGGCAAAAGAACTCCGGACAACACAAGTAGCATACAAACAAGCAGACAAATTGAGGGGATTAGGCACCACCGCTCCCAGAACCAGGACCTACAAACACCGGACGGAGCTTACTATAGTCGGTACGATGCGACCCGTGATGAGGAGGCCACTGGCGGCGGTATCACAGGCGTAGAAGCGGCTAATCAAGCATCATCCAGCACGCCGATAAAACGACACAGCGAGCTTGGGTACTAAAATCTAATCTTGACTATTTCCATCTTTTTTCCTCTTACCATCTATGTAGTCTCGATAATTTCTTCCTTCCTTGCTTTGTGCTTTATGGCCGAATGATCAAACATTCAAACTACGAAACATACAACGAAATTTCTTTATAGAAATTCAAATCATAATTTAGTTTTGTAAAATATATGTATGTTTCTGACAGTTTGGAAAAGTGTCGACAGATCGACTTACTAAATCAGGATCCTGCTGTTCCTATCAATTAATATTCATTGTTAAAATACTGATGTCCAGGTCTAGAGAACCTAGCAACTAATAGTCCCTGATTTCATAAGTCTGCATGAATTTTAGACATGTGAAAACATAAAAGATTACTTTTCATCATAATTTATCCTAAATTTCGTAGAGTCTAATATATCATATATTTATCAAATAATATCGATTAATTGGTTTTCGTATGATCGATACAGTAAA
This sequence comes from Drosophila nikananu, assembly GCA_008042635.1. Taxonomy (NCBI): domain Eukaryota; kingdom Metazoa; phylum Arthropoda; class Insecta; order Diptera; family Drosophilidae; genus Drosophila; species Drosophila nikananu. The sequence goes on from VNJV01008465.1 coordinate 124,551, forward strand.
TTGCAAAAATCCCACGTATTTTCCCAATTGCATATTTTTTTTCTCGTTTTGGTATGGAATGTTTTATTTTTATTTTAAGACAGTTCATTGATTGATTTAGTTCTCCTTTCTGAGGACACCGCACTCTTCCTATTTCCGTCTCCTCTGTCTCTCAAAAATAAGATATGCACTCGTTCTCTACTTATACACCTACTGTCCGATCCACAGCCTTTCGTTGAGTTCCAATATGAACTTATCAATAATTCGTGGCGGAGGAGCAGGAGACCCAACTATGCCGCCGGAGTTTCCAATGTCGATTATCGACAGCGGCACTCTGATGATGTCGGTTGATAATGAGGAAACGGCTATCGTCGATGCTATTACATCATCATCCGAGGTTCGTTTTGGCCGCCCTGGTGGAGGTATACTTGCCTCTACGCCACTATATAGTTTCCGACCCTTGCTTCCGGTCATCAACGAGGAGCACCATAATGTGCATCAACCAGTACAGCATCAGCAGTTGGTCACTGCGATACCTAGGATGCTGACACTTAGCCCGCCCACAAATAAAACAGCCTTAGCAGAAACATTGGCTAATCCTCCCTCTAATTCGGGTACGCAACGTCCTAACTGGGCCTCGATATTTCGTCCGCGCGATCAAATTATCAACTATTCGGAAGCTGCGCCAAGGAGGCCGGTACAGAGGAGACGTCGTCGGCGTAGGTCACGCATTCCAGCTACAGATGCCAATATAGTAGAAACGCCACAAGAAAGAATTCATGTAGAGGAGCAAGTGGTGCCTACAAGCAGCCAGGAGACAACAATTTTTATGGCTAATTTACTACAAAAAGCTTCAGATTCCGTTAGTCCTTCAAAAAATAAAACAAAAGCTACACCCAAAAGTGCCAACAATCCGGTAACGGATCAGATGGAACTACGAGAAATCGAAAAGAGTCATGGACCTTCAGATCCTTCAAATTTCAAAAGTCAAACAATCGAAGAGTCGTCGACTCTTCAACAGGCAAGATGTCTTTTGGAAGGCACTACTATGGATACTGCCACGAAGGAAGTGCTGCTTCTTTGCCCAGCTCCTGCTGCTTCTGAAGAGGTACCGCAGACTCTTCGAAATCGTACTGAATTAAGTGACATAATATCTAATGAAAAAATAAGGGAATTGGATTCTACAACGAATATATCTGCAATAAATCTGGAGCAACCAAGCTTCCCAACGGTAGAGCACATGGAAATTGATAACGCCAATTTGAGCGGTTCAGCCATTGTTACGGATGTGCAGGTATTATGTGGGCCGACGGCAATGACAACACATTGTAATCTACCCGACGATACATCCAAGCTACCCACAGAAGTAGTAGAGCTGTCAGAATTTGGGTCCAGAAATGTTGTGGCTTCCGAGCTTGCACAGTTGGGGGAGAGTCAAGCTGATAATTCACTATATCATCGGGAATCAATTGAGGACTTGAGTTACATCGTGCAGCATGTAGATATGCTGCGTCTAAATATCGATCGTCAGAAGGAGCTGTCGTTGACTAGGGAGCGCCCTGAATTCAAGTCTGAATTGTCGATGCCGGCCGTCAAAGTCTACGATCCCAAAATTGTTATTAGCATGCCCCAAACTAAGATTCATCTTATTCACAAGGTGTTGGGTGCCCTCGTTAAGCAGCCTCAGGTGGATATGCGGAGTGCGGACTTCATTCAGAATCGCAGGGATGCGGCGGTGACGTTCCGGCTATTGCTCGATCTTAAGGCGTCCAATATTATAAATCTTAGCAAAGATGGTAAAATCTTTTCCCTGAAATAGCGCATAAATAGCAGGAAGTACACTAATAGGTTATGTTATTAATAAAACATAATATATGGGTTAATCCGATTAAAAAAGAATGACTCGATTGATTTTAATTTACTTTGAATAAAAAGTATACCCAGATTTTACGTTACCTTGATAAATTTCCGTATCGTTAATACAAATATAATTAATTTCCTTTTAACTACATACATTTATGTTTCGCATAAGTAAGGTTTTATAATGGTTAATATGGTTAATATATCTGTATCGTTTAAAAAATATAATTAATATTTTCTTTTAACTACATAATTTTTATAAATGTACATTCAAGTTTGTGTTGCGCCTAGCATCACATAAATGGAAAGGATTAGAAGAATAGGTTAAGTTATTAATAAAATATTTAAGTTAATATGGGTTTATTCCATTATAAAGAATGACTGGATTGATTTTAATTAAGTTTAAATAAAAAGTATACCCAGATTTTACGTTACCTTGATAAAGTTCCGAATCGTTAATACAAATATAATTAGTATTTTCCTTTAACTACATAATTTTTGAAAATGTACATTTAAGTTTATGATGCGCAAGGATTATAAGAATAGGTTGTTTTTATATTGGAGTATTGGTTAAATATGAATAAGAAGACTATTCTTTTAAATTTAGTTGTAATAAAAAGTGTATTCAGATACGCTACGTTCTTATCATAAATAAAAGTATATCAGTTGTATTCCTATTCTTCTTGTTTAATTACCTATAATTTTAGTCAGACGTTTGCAACGCAGTAAAGAAGACATTCCAGACCATTTTTCCGATCAGTATCAACAGTCTTGTCGATCAAGCCATCTGTCTGTTCGTCTGCCCATATCTACGCAAAATAGTCCATCAGTTCGAAATACTAGATAGTATTTTATATGTTCTCACTACTATATACTACTATGTCGCAACGGGCCAGTTTGGACGACATTATCATGTAGTCCCTGTATTTGGCAAACCTGCGTATTAATTTGGAAATTCTTATATATTCCAATTTTTAATTACTTGCTGCAAGAGTATTTAAAATTCAGCTTGCATAAGTTATCTTCCTTTCTTGTTCAATGTAGATTTGAGGTTTATATTGCTTTATTCGTATGGATTTGGTTTTTACTATATAATTAATTATTTTTAAATAATTCATATTTTTATACAAAATCAATTGCACTTTCTTCTAGGTGAAGAACGCCGTGGCGGCCGCGGTGGCTTTAATCGCGAGCGCGGTGAACGTGGGGAGCGCGGTGAGCGTGGAGAACGCGGCGAACGTGGAGAACGCGGTGAACGTGGTGATGGAAACGGCTTTGAGCGCCGCCGTCGAGGCGATGATGACGATGTTAACAACAATAAGGACGACTTTGGGGAAGACGGAGAGAAGAAACGCGAGTTTTATATCCCACCAGAACCCAGCAACGATGAGACTGAAATTTTCAGCAGTGGCATCACTTCGGGTATTAATTTCTCCAAATATGACAACATTCCTGTCAAGGTAACATTGTTATTTTTCTTATGGTGAATAAGTTAACCATTTTGAATACCTTTAGGTCAGCGGAGAAAATGTGCCAAAGCCAATTGGTAAATTTGATGATGCCGGTCTCCGTGGTATCGTTTACGAAAACGTAGTGAAGTCTGGTTACAAGGTGCCCACTCCGATCCAAAAGGTCTCCATACCAGTGATTGCCGATGGGCGAGACCTAATGGCGTGCGCGCAGACGGGTTCCGGGAAGACGGCAGCCTTTCTTTTGCCTATCCTTAGCAAGCTACTGTCTGATCCCCAAGACTTGGAAATCGGCAAGCCGCAGGCTGTCATTGTCTCACCCACTAGGGAATTGGCCGTTCAGATATTCAACGAGGCGAGGAAATTTGGATTTGAGTCATACTTGAAGATTAGCATTGTGTACGGCGGTACGTCGTTCAAGCATCAGAACGAGTGCATCACCAAGGGATGCCATGTGCTGATTGCCACGCCGGGAAGGCTGCTTGATTTTGTGGAGCGAACTTTTATAACATTTGAGGATACTCGCTTTGTTGTGCTCGACGAGGCCGATCGCATGCTGGACATGGGCTTCTCGGAGAGTATGCGCAAGATTATGACACACACTACAATGCGTTCGGAGCACCAAACACTTATGTTCTCCGCCACATTCCCGGAGGAGATTCAGCGTCTGGCAGGAGAGTTCCTCAAAGACTACGTTTTTGTTACTATTGGCGTAGTGGGAGGGGCATGCTCGGATGTCAAACAGGAGGTGTTTGAAGTAAATAAGTTTAACAAGCGTACCAAGCTTATGGTAAGTCTGCTTTTGACCTATGTTTTAGAAAAATTAATTAATTTATTTTTTTCCAAAGGAAATATTACGAGAGAATGCAGATGGTACCATCGTCTTTGTAGAGACGAAGCGTGGTGCTGATTTTCTGGCTTCTTTTCTATCTGAAACCGAGTTCCCCACCACCTCCATTCATGGAGATCGGCTTCAGAGTCAACGCGAGCAGGCCTTGCGTGATTTCAGGACTGGCAAGATGAAGGTATTGATTGCCACTTCAGTGGCGGCGCGTGGCCTGGGTAAGTTACTGCTTGTTAAAATGTTCGATTTATTTTATATATTTAACGTACTTTATATACTGTCTAGATATCAAGAATGTGAAGCATGTGGTTAACTTCGATTTGCCGAACAACATTGCTGACTATGTCCATCGTATCGGACGTACAGGTCGTGTGGGCAACAATGGTCGTGCCACCTCGTTCTTTGACCCAGATCATGACCAGTCACTTGCTGGTGACCTGGTCAATACGCTGGCGGGATCTGATCAAACTGTCCCGGATTTCCTGCGTGCGATGAGTGGTGGCGGCGGTGGCGGTGGTTACTCTAACTCTGCGTTCGGTGGGGTTGATGTCCGCGGTGGTGTAAGTAGAGCTCTATACCAAAAATTTTATAAGAACAAGATTAGTAACGCCGATAAGAGTTTTTGTTTTGGCGCTAGAGTCGGCTCCGGGGTCCTAAATTCTTTTCAGGAGCCAGAAAAAGAGAGGATCTCACTGCTTTCTTGTAAGCAGATTGCAGGCTGCTGTATGCGTGCACGCGAATTCTCAAGCTTCAGCGTTCTTAATCTTGTTGCTATTAGATTTTTACCTATATACCGTCCATAGATATATATATATATGACCTAAATATTTTTTCTTTATGAAGGGTAATGCCATCACATGTGCAACCAACAACGAAGAAGACCAGGATTGGGACTAAAGAGGAAGAGAAGGCCAATAGACGAAAATTCAAAGAAAAATTGACATTTTGAATCAAATGGGGTGGTGTATATATAAATAATATGTATTAAAGCCATTCGTTTAAGTTTTTAATTTCCGAAATGGAGATTATAATTTAATTAACTAAATATAGAACGCGATTCCTTAATTCCTTGTATTATTGAGTCAGTTCGGTAAGGTTTTTTAAACCACGGATATACCTTTTAAATCTATACCCTGTATAATCATATGTTTGCACTTATGTACTCATCCTTGTTGGCTTTGTTTCGTTGTTTGTTGTTTGTCTTTCCTTCTGTCTGCCTTCCTGCTGTTCTCGTGCTCTCTCCCGCTCTTCAAGCCGGCTTTTCTCAACGCCTGCCTCGCCCTGTGACCGCCCCCAAAAGGAAACCGACATCGACCAACAACAAATGTTGCTTTTGCGTTTGCTTTCCTTTGCAGAACAAAATCAATAACGTGAGAAACTCACCACGGCTCTAGCCATGCTCTGTGCGTTTTGGCTGTGTTCTCAGTCTCTGATGGCATTTCGTAGTGAGCATTTCATTCGACGCGTTTCCATATATATAGGGGAAAAAACCTAAAATTGTTTAATAGCTGTTTTTCAAACTGAAATTAGTAGTGGCAATATTTATTCCGACCGCCTGAACGTATGCAAACGTTATATTTACCATTTCCACGGAAAATTGTTGACAAGACTCGCGTATGAGTGTGTGTGAGTGTGTTGTGACTGTGTTTAACCTAGATACAAGAAGCGATTATGAAATAAGAAAAACCATTTGGAATTTTATTTATGCTTTCACAAACGGGAAAAGGAGAGCTATGTATTTCATTTTTCCTTTGTCTGTGCGGCGAACACAGTAGTAGGGTTTTGGGATCGGACGGGGGTGGCTTCCATCCGTTCCCAGCAACTACAATAGCATCTTTTTAGCCGGCAATCTCTTGACATTTATGTATTTTTACCCTTGCCAACTGCTAAGTTTTTCTTTTTCCCATACCGCACGCGATTTCAGCTTTTACCAAGCAGTAGCACACTGGTTATTGGTTGCATACTTCCTTGGGTCAGTTGATTAAATTAATAAAACTAGATTTTCCCAGTAGATAATGAAGTGGTAACACGAAAATGTTCTTAAAAATTTGTGAGCGTTTCTGAAGTCCTGCTAAATGCTTGGAAAGGGCACCGAAATGAGCGTTTAGTTAATTGAAGCAGACATACATTTATTTCACGCGATATGTCCAGTTTAAACTAGCTTCTGAGCCCCCTATAGATATTGAAAACGGCGAATCAAAGCTGTAAATCGTATTAACAACAATAATTAACAAATAATCATCGAAATCTATATATATTTTAATCAACATCAGAAACTGATTAAGCATGAGTCAAAGTTTTGAAAGTTTAATGCACGGCGAAGAAGAAAGTGGCAGAGATGGAGCGCCCTACTCGGAGCACCAGTCCTCAGACGATATACAGGAGTCAACTGCAACAATAACAACGACAACAGAGACTACAAATGCCGGCGACGGGGGCGGTGGCGGTGGCGACGAAGATGATTTCACCGATGACAACAATTTTGAATCGAATTTGCGACGTCGCAAAGGCAAAATAATATCCTGTGCCAAGGAAACCATCGAGAACGGTGAGTGCAAAACCAAATATGTATTTAACTTCAAGGCATTTCAATATATACTGGGTATTAGTTTTCCAAAATTTGGTCAGTTGTCTATGGTGATTCTTGTAATTTTAAGAAATATAAAAACTTCTACAAGAGTTCAGATCTCTCTGCTTAGCTGTTGTATTGTCATGGCTTTGAAAATGTTGAATAATTAAAAGCAGTAACAAAAGTCAAGTTTACGTTAATTGTCCAAAATTGTCAAAAAAAATATATTTATATTTTCTGGTAAGCTAATCATTGAAACCAGAAAGCCGGAAATATTTCTAAAGTAATAATAAATTTCAGGTTTAAAGGATTAAATGACTTCGTATTTTTGTTGGGATGAATTAGATGTTACATGCATTTATTTTATTTTAAGCACTTTCTTTTTTAAAAGCCCATCATAGTTTTCCCCTACGATTAGTAGAAAATTAATAAATGATAAATAAATGATATTGACTTAAGTAATGCAAATTTTATAAATATAATTTCTAAGCAATAACTCAAGGGAATTCCTAAGGAGTTAATTGGTCTGTTACAGTATAACTTTCATTAGTTTATTAAACTAAACTTACTACAACTATTAAGCATGTTTAACCATTAATAGATAGAAAAAAAAATTTAAAAAAGTCAATTGAAACTATTGATTAAAGTCAACTAAAAATGTTATGGTAGAGATTAGGGTCGGCCAAGTTTCGTTTACAATTTCAGAAGTGGAAAACTATTATGTATAATAACGATGTAATAATTATACATACAAAATTGTACGTAAGAGCTACAGAAAGCCAAAAAACTCTAAGTGATATATGATAATTAAAACTAACTCATTTTTCTCCTAGAAATAGGCAATTAAAAACAACAATATTAGTTAATTAAGTGCAACAAATAAGTATTCATATTTGATAAGGATTTCGTTTCGCTTATAGTCCCAAACAATTTTACTAAAATCCCACATAATCGCAATTTGTTAGCTGCTTTAGATTGCACAACAGAATTAACAGCGTGCTGTGGCGTTTTTAAATAAACCCACGTCGGTAGCTCGCCTCAGGCTCCAACTCGACCCTCAATCAGCCGCCCACTTTGCTCGAGGGCGTTCAGGAAGTGCGCGGATTTACGTGTTGCCAAAATAGCAGACATGACTTTTAAACTTTGCTGGCAATCTAGGACAACCGACAGTGTGACGTGGTAAACTTCCACATGGGCCCCACTCGACAACTGGCCTCAATGTTCCATTAGCACCCACCCATTTGACGAGAAATGCATTGCGTGCGTTAGACATTAGAAGAAATTTGACGAATGGCGCTTGGAAGCTCATCGATTTTTACCGAGTTCGTTGTACATAGCGTCTGGTAATGGAATTGAATCCTACTTCGTCGCTCACATCAATCGTTGGCTTTGCGTCCCCATTTCTTTGCTCAGTGGGATCGCCTGCCTGTCTGTCTGTGTTTTCACTCGCTTTTTTGTTTGCCTTTGTTAAATATTGTTCCCCTGCCATTTCTATCGCTCTATCGGAAGCGATGGCTCCTCGAATTCTGGGTAATAGTGTTAAACAATATGATTCAATTAAATACTTTATGAATACAAAAATTAAGGTAATTGGTTTGCACCCCAGAAGACTAATGACTTTAGCAGAAGGTGTAGGATACGAGGAGTATGTTAATCGTTTGAGTACCTTTTCTGCTACTGTCTATCTAAAAAGTGTCGGCTGGTATCGCCGACTTACACAGACAGACTAAAATATTACCTTAATATTAACAAACCTCCCAGCCAAACCACGAGCGTAACTTATGTCACTTTAAAAGAAACGTACATACTTTTTTAAACAAGTTACCAACCAGATCTTTTCATATTTCCAAAATCCACTTGGTATTCCCCAAAGCCTGGCCAAGATTGAGTACAAAAACTTGCTATGCAAATGCGTGGCAAGTGTCGTGTGCACAAAGATACATCTTTGCAATAAGGCATCTACCAGGATAACTGTCTGAATCGTCCTGCCCCGGGCATTGCTGTCAATCTTCTTCTTCTCCGCTCGTGCAGGATGTTTGGTGTGTATTTCCATCCGCTGCTTACATAGTTGCAATATGCGAGTACTTTTGATGATGTGGAAATTTGAAGGCGAGAACTCGCTAAGGTGGCAAGTGCATGGTGGATTCGTTTGGTTGAGTTGATTTCTAAAAATAGTAAAGATAAATTCTCCGGCATAGTGCAAATAGTTATTTCCGGAGAGCCTGTTAGTAGCATTGATTGCCTCTTATTTTGATGGGCCGCTTTAAGCTGAAATTAATTGAGAAATTTTTGGTACATAAATATTTTCATACTGATTTTGTTAACTAGTTGCCTTCAAATGGCTTGCGGCTTCTGTAATATATGGTACATTGCTATGCCAAAGACAACGCTATTTATTTGATAAACTTGACGGTATTCGTGCTCGGCTTACATTGCTGTCCTGACAATGCTCATGTAAAATCTTAATCCCTAAAAAGAGTCAGTTTCCAAAACACAAACAAGGGAGGTGAATTGTTACCGTTTTCCATCATGGAAGGATTTAACATTAAGTCGTCGACCGACGTCATTCCGCCAAAGTTCAGTTGAACTGCTCCCACTTTTCCACCTTTTCTCTTATAAAAAGAAAAAAAGATTGAGTCGGGAATAAAACGAAATGAACTCTTTGTCCGTATTTATAATGTATGGACTTGATTTTTCTTACAAGTGTATTGGCCTTAATGCAAAGTATACACAACGGGAAATTTAAATTGTTACTTATTTGCTCATATGTCTTAGCTTAATGTTTGCCGGAAGCAGGAAGGCTTTAAATAAATCCGCTTTGCATCTATCACACGCGTTTTCAGTCAGCTTGACGTTGTTGATTAAATTTAAGTCGTCTTATTCCTTCATCGCGCTTATCCAACAAATTATGCGATGCTGTGGGCCGCTTCCTATTTCATTTCGGCGACTAAGAGATGGGTGGAGAGTCTGCCTTAAGCCGATTTCATTAATTATTCAACGCACTGTCCCCCCGGGGGTCCTCTACTCGTGCTGATTTAACTGACGAAAGCATTGGCTAGCACTTTCTTGTCGGATTTGGCGTGGTTCGGAGAGGGAGTCGTCCTTGGCAGTCTTGACTGCTGCCTGCGTCGACTATCTAATGAATAGTAGCTTGGTTTATGTTGATGGTCTGTACTTCATGTCCTGCATTGCTCGAAAATGGTTAATTTCGTATTAAATTAAGTTAACTAGATTTGAGACCGAGGGTCTTGTAGTTTTTGTATGTTTTAGGTGATAAAGCTGATTTAGCTAACTGAACCGAAGAGAAAATCATCAGATAAAAATGCTTTCGGGACAGTTTGTTATCTGTAAATTTGTTTGCTTAACGAAAAGATACACTTTGGCAAATTACTTATAAAGAAGTTACATTATTACTCATCCTTGTTCACGTTAGATTCGTATCCCTAGAAAAAAATACCACTCCTTGTTTAATCAAGTCACGTTTATTGAACTGATTTGCTCACATCTGTAGTTGTTTCTTACATTTTATTGGCCTTACTGCGATTGGCAAATTCCATTCTAGGTTCACAACAAATTACATTAGACCCTTACCATTTTTTTTCATTCTCACTCCCTTGGCTCAATGCCTCAATTCCCCAGGATGTGAGCAATATTACCAGCGCTCTATGTGTCGCAGTTATATGAGCAATGCGTCCTAGGGTGTGCGGATACCATTGTGGTTAATCCTCCAATGGATGTAGGTTTAGCATACCAAAAGTGGCAGTTGTAGTTTGTGCATTGATTGTTTATAGGTTTTTTTTATCCTTCTAGGCCGGATTTTTAGATAAATTTAAACAGCTAATTTTCCATGTAAGCGCATTTTTTTCCTATTTGATACATTCAACATACATATTTCAGTGCCACCGTCAAGCTCGGCATAATTAAGTGATTACGCATTACGCGATTTATTCAGCTGCGCAAATATTCCCGCATACGTTGGCCGTGATTTAAGGTTTTGCTTCGTTTAAAATTAGTTTCAACTCCACCAAACGAATATATTGCGTTTTTGTTGGTTTATATTTAGAGACTAATTGGCCAAGCTTTGCTTTTATCCTGCATCTGGCTTAGGGTTTTATTACTAAGAAGTAGGAAATCCCACATTACTGCTCACGAATTTTTCAAATTGAGCTTGCTATAAATACTGTTTGGACTCTCTTCCAAAAATAACAAATGTCATCTTCTCTGTCGATGTCTAATTAATTATGTAAACATTTCCTTACTAACACCAATGGAAATACCCAAGTCATTAGTGAGTAAGGTCAATTTTAGACGAGGAAAGGATTTTGGGAATAAAAGGATTTAAAATATTTCAATTGGTACTTAAGCGGCAGGGTTAAGTAATACTAAATCTCTTCTTGGAAGTCTTTTTAAACAGTATAAAGAAATATTCTGTAAAGGAGAGTTCAAGGATATGCTAAGACCATGCCAGTGTATGCCGAAGCAGCCATCTTACCGACACATTCAAATTCATTAGAAATACAAAAGATATCGATTTTTTGAAAAGCCCGCCTGTCTGCAACCCATTAACGATGATAACATAGAAAGTTGTGGGACCGTAATGAGCTTGGTGAACTTGAAAGGAACCTACCATTATTCCTTTCTTATCAAAGGCAAACATTGACAAACAACCAAAGAAACATTTCAAGTCTTTTGAAGGAGGGCATGTGTTATTAGCGAAATGTTAAGTAAACACACTGGTGGAAGTCCGAAGGTCACGGAGGTACTCCTCTGCTATCTGCCGTCGTGCAGCTCTACAAATTTACGTTTTATTTCCTGCAGTTTCCTCGTTTTCAGATTCAACTTCTGACTTGGGTTGCCAAGATAGAAGCATATTTAATAACGACCATGTCGTTTTGCAACCTTCGTTTCACGAAAGAACTAAAAAGTAAAGGACAAAAATATGGTCCAGTTTCTTATAGTTTCATTAAGGAGACAGTTATTAGGTAATAAACTATAGTGTTTAGGGAGCTTTAAAATGATTCTAATGCTTCATAACTGTTATATAACTTCTTATAACAAACTGCCAAGTAAATAGCATCCTAAGTACCTTAAAAGGAATTTAAAAAAAACACTTGATTACTTTTAATTTGCATCTATTCTCTGTTGTGCATTTTCCAGCTTCCCGCCAATTACGCCGCAAAGTGCCCTATGCCGGTCATTTGATGACGCCGCGACGCCTCTGGCTCAATAAAATTCCCACACAATGTGACGTGGTTATTGAATTTCCCGAGGATGCACCTAACGAGGCACTGCGCTGGCTGCTGGCACGCATACGCTCCCAACCACCGGCTGGTCTGGGTCTATTGGTCCAGGTCAAGGCGCACGAGAGCACGCGGAGGAATGCTTTCTATGTCAGTGCCCCTGTGAATGTGTAAGTTGATTCCTCCTGCAGGGGTTTTTCTTAATTAAAAAGTTTCCTTTTATATATGTGTATATGTGTTTTTATTTTAAATTAAGCGTTATGTATACACATAGACTGGCAGCTCCGCGGGCTTCGTTGCATTTACTGCTCAGTGGCCTAATGAGAATATTATATATTTTTATACCAGTTGCAGTGTATTATAATTTTAGTCATAAGTTTGCAAAGCAGTAAAGGAGTCATTTCCGACTCTATAAACCATATATATTCTTAATCAGCATTAACAGCCGAGTCGATCTAGCCATGTCTGGTGGGAAAAATTTTTTAAATTTTTGTTAATATTTTTAAGGGTTTGAATTTAAATTAATTCATTTTAAAATACATTGAAATTCAGTATGTAGTTTTATTAGCCTTATAACTTAGAGCTGTTTTCCGAATTCAAATTGATGTAGTTTTAGCTTAGTCATGATATTTTAAAGCTTTTGTTTTGGCAAAATTATGGAGGGTAAATGTAATTTGATAGATAAACGTTAAACAGAATTTGGTGAATTCATAATGGTCCAATTGAAACTTGCAAGGGGATACAACCTTCGGCTTGCCGAAGTTAGCCTCCTTTCTTGTTTAAGATTATTTTCTTGTAATGGAAAATGTATTTTAATCGGTCGAAACTATGAATAATTGAGGGCATCATAAAATATTTACGAAATTGATAGGTTTCTACATCTTTTAAACCTTAAACTTTTTTTTTAAGCAAATGATTATTTATAGTCTTAGTAAGATCAGTTTTCAGAAATTGTTAAATTAGCTTTAATTGGTAATGAATACATATAGGAGTAATTTTTCCAAAATTCTACAGAAGTAAATTCGTTTAATGAAAATATCCAGTTAATCAGCATTTCTTGTTTATTATTATCTATAAAGATCATTGAATAACATTAAATAATTTTCTTTTTTAACCCCTCACTGCAGACTGTTTAGAGCCGCCGAAGAAGCCCGCCTGCCCAAGCGTCTGCGTCCAGATCTCGGCGGCGCCCTCAGGGAGTTCACTACCCGTGAGAGTCATTGCTTCCAGCAGCTGCGCGGCGATGTGGGAAGCACCGTTCTGTTCACCTCTCAGGAGCGTCAGTGGCTAGTGCTGCAGGTCCTACAAGGTCTACGTGCGGGTTGTAGTGACATAGATGCCCTGCACGGTCGGGCAGCCGTCGCCGAGGGCCAGAGCATAATGGCTGCCTGGCAGGATTCTGGACTGATAACGCAGGTTTTCCCGCTCCACGAGCCCAGTTCGTTGACACAACTTCAGACGCATTGGGTTAAGCAGATATTTGCCCCGCAACCATTGGGTAAGTTCTAGTTGAACTTGGAGCTATGAAGAAAGGAGATCAAAACCGAAATATACTCTTAAAAAAATCTTTTCTTTGTACACATGTTAATATTTTTATTTTACAGATGACATTGCTGCCTATTTTGGCGTCAAGGTGGCCTTATACTTTGCCTGGTTGGGACATTACACCTGCGCCTTGGGCGTTCCGGCTGTGTTTGGCACTATTCTTTATTTCATTTTGTGGGGCAAGGGTCAAACGGCTCAGGATATGGGGCATGTCCTCTTCTCTCTGTTCAATGTGGCATGGGCTTCACTGTACCTGGAAGCCTGGAAACGATATTCCGTGGAGTTGGCCTTTCGCTGGGGCACCTTATCAACGCCCCCAGAGCTGCTGGAACCACCCAGGCCCCTCTATAAGGTAATTGTTATTACGGCATTGTATATATAATTAATAATTTAAATCGATTGCAGGGTCCTTTGGTGGAAAACAATGTGACGGGTCGCCTGGAACCCAAGGAGGCGCCTGCGTGGCAGCGTCGAGCTTTCCGCTACCTGGTTAGCTTTCCCATCATAGGATGCTGCCTGTGTTTGGTCTTTGCTGTTATGTTTCTCATGTTGCGTTTCCAGGTGAGTGGGTAACAAAGAATAATATATACTGGATATTTTTAAAGGTGTGTTTGTGTAAAATGATCTAAAATAAAATAATATACCCTTGCAAATCTTGATCCCCCTCGAAGAACAAACAACTTTCGGAAGATAGATAGATAGAACAGAAAATATCCTAAAATAGTGTGAAAAAGTATTCAATTTAAGTCAGACTATTTTAATTTTTAATTTATCAAGCTTTTCTTCATCAAATATTTGTGTTTTTATTAGAAAAGCCAGTAGAGAAAGTTGGTTTGGATTTGTTCTAAATATTCACTGCGCAATTAATTAATAATTGGGGGTCCCTTCACCATAACGTGCTTTGTAGTATTTTATATTTGCAATAAACTCATTAGCTTTAATGTTGTTTATAGGCCAAACGATGCTTTATTTTTGTTTGCAAGGGTATGTGGTGAGCACTTTTCGATCACGCCGTTCGTGCTTCGGCTAAGGCCATTCGCACGAGTGTAACACGGTGCGTATAATTTATTTAGTTTTCACGTTGAGCAGCTCTGCAATTTGTGTGTGCGGGTATGCGTGTGTGTGGGGGGTTCGTGTGTCGCCTGTTTATCAATTATCGTACACTTCGTTACCTGTTCACCACAGTAGTAGTTTTTGTAGTTATTGTTGTTCCTGTTCCCTACGCTTCACGACGAGCTAGAAAGCGAAATAAATACAATCGTTTTAACTACCTTGCATACACCACGCACACACAAAGTTGTTTCGACTTCCGGTTGTTAGCCTTGCTGCCAAGCATTAACGTGGCTCCATTCGATGCATTTTACACAAAACATTATTCTTAGTTCTTTAAGCTATCTGTCATGCATTTATTTAGAAAACTCTGGAGAGAAACTCTGCAAAATTAATTGGATTATCACTCATCTCACGCATCTTTGAATTGATTTTATATTTTCTTTAATATTTTTGTGTTTACTTTCTGTTGGTTTTTTTGTATTGTTGTATACTTCACAGGATTGGCTGGATCACCATAAAATACCAGATCGAGGAATCGCTCAATGCATGTATAATTTGCACAAGGTTCTTATTCATTTGTATCTTACCTTTGAATTATTCAGTATCTATATATCTATCTGTATTTATTTTTTTTCGTTGGGAAAACATATTTCAAGAATCTGATTATTGTCAAAATAATTACATATTGAATAAACAGGATCACTAAATACTAATAGAACCAATTTTAAATAAGGGATCTAAGAAAATATTAACGTTTCGAATATTAACCTAGAAGGCTAATGTATAAATCAGTATTAAAACGCTGTGGTAATAAGTCGATATCCAGTTTAACCATCAAATGCACCATCTGTCTTCCTTTTAATTAAATTACAGGAAATACATTTAGAAAACAATTTTGATATTTCAATAATATCTAAACCAAACTGCGATATTAGAAATTTATTTATGATCCCGATGAATAACAATTAAATAAATGTTTTATTCAAATTCCTGACTTTAAAAACCATAATTTAAATACTGTAAACCTTCTCCTTCGAAAGAGTAAAAACTCTAAAATAATATAACATTGGGAAATGTTAATTTGAATCTTATGCATTTATATTGTTTAGTCAAGAAAATAAATAATATTTAGTATTTCAGTCCCTGGGGTCAAGGTTGTGGAAACTGTTTTGTTTTCTCCCACTCTGGCACTGTTACCAAGTACATTTTCATTAAAAGTTCTCCCACATATACGGAGATTGAGTGAACTATTTGTGTAATGACCATAAGTTTGCCTATTTGAAATAGTAGTCTTGCTTTGCGAAATGAGACTAAAACTACTCAGATGTCAACAAATAAAATGCCTTAGGAACTGGTAAAGAATGGCATACAAATGCAAGATAAAAGGCCAGAAGCATTTGAATGCATATTAAAAGTCAATTCAAGATTTCTCCTAAAAGTGTAAAGCCTAAAAATATACCGATTATTATTCCACATATATTTGTATATGATTTATCCGACCAGTAGTCAAGTAGTATTTTTAAGTTCGCTTCTTAAAGCTAGGCTTAAGATATTACTCAAAAGGATGGCTGCTAATCAAGAATTGTAACTCCTATAAATATACATACAACGGCTAATGAAATCCAGAATAAATTGCACAGTTATTCCTAATTGTGTTATTAATCCTTGAGAATATAACTCGGAAATAATGAAATCAAATTGACTGCGTAAACATTTAATAAGCAAGGAGTAGTAGGAGAATGAATAATAAGTGCAGGTTAATTGGGGAAACACAAGGCGGAAATAACAGAGTTTAATGGAAAACTCAAGGACCAATGGACTGGGCTGATTTATTTCAATTCTGTTTCGTTCTATACGTTCTTCCATAGGACTGGTGGGACTCCAAGTTGCCCGAGGATAGTGTCTTATGCTGTCTCAGTGTCATACCCAAGGTTTTGCTGGCAGGAGCCATTACTCTGATGGACGAGGCCTACTTTAAGTTGGCCGTTTGGCTCAATGACAGAGGTAAGTTGTTGAATTTGTTTGGGCTAACTTACTAAATGAGTTCATAATATTCCAAAACAGAAAACTATCGCCTGCAGTCGAAATATGAAAATCACTTGATAGCAAAAGTGGCTCTTTTCCAGTTCGTCAACTCTTTTCTATCTCTTTTCTATATTGCCTTTTACTTGCGCGACGAGGACAAGCTCAAAGAGGTGTGTGTGTGCTTGCTACTTGACCTTATTTTAGGATATCCAAATATTCACAAAATATCTACTTCTCCTAGCAATTGGCTGGCCTGCTTATCTCCCGTCAAATCATAGGAAATCTACGCGAGTCGGCCATCCCCTATTTCGTTGAACAGTGGAAACTGGCGAAACTGAGCTTCAATATGTGGGGTGCCCTGAGTCCCACCCAGAATGTTACTCGCAGTCTAGCGGAAGAGCTGGCCACGGCTGAGGCGGAACTGAAGGCGGAGGCCAGTGAAACGCCCACAAAGACGCATCAGCCGGAGTCTACCAGCAACCGGAATATTGGCCAGGCCGAAATCGAAAGTTCGTTGTATAAGGTAAGCGACGCCAGACTTTGTTATTATTGAGTTTTTGCCTGACTTGTCTCTTTCTTACAATCAGTACGATGGCACCTTCTCGGACCACTTGGAGATGCTTGTGCAAATGGGCTATGTGGTGCTCTTTTCGGCCGCCTTTCCGTTGGCTGGAGTTTGTGCCTTGGTTAACAACCTGATGGAGATTCGATCGGATGCCTTCAAGCTGGCCCATGTTCACCAGCGGCCATTTGGGCAACGTGTAGCAAATATTGGGACCTGGCAGAACGCCCTCAGTATCCTATCGCTGGCCGCTGTTATCGTCAACTGCGCCTTAATTGGCCTCTCTGGGCAGGTGTCCAGGCTGTGGCCGGGTTTGACAACAGCGCAGACCATAATTTTGATTGTGACCCTGGAGGTGAGTTCTGTAAACATTTTGGTATTCTTCAGAAGAATTCTTTTTAAAGGGGTTTACTTTTCCAGTTGAAATTCTAGATTTTTACTTACATATTTATGGAATGAATTATTTATTTTGCTTTTCGAAATCACAGCATATTATGTTAGGTCTGCGCCAAGCCCTCACCTGGCTCCTACCAGAGTTGCCCTCCTGGCTGGCAGCGGAAATCGCGCGCGCCGAGCACTGTCGCCGGGAAATGCAGTGCAAGGGTACCTCACCACGACCCACGCCTCCCACCCCGCAGTCGACCACATCGACGCAGGAACAGGAGTGCGGCGGAGTGCCAACGGAGAGTGGCGCGGACAGCACCCGGAATCAGTCCATGGAAAGCCAGGTGGCCGAGGACATGCTGCTCTACGGACAGGAGTTTGCTGGCTACGGCCGAAACATAGAGGCAGACGTCAATATTTATGAAAATCGCGATTCATCGCCCGATTCGCCGCCCTCGCAGGTGGGTGATAAATTACAAACTCAGAATATATTTGCATCTAAAACTGATGGGTTAATCCTTTCAGACCAGCACAATACTGATTAGGCCGCTGCATGAGTCAACGCCACCGCATGGCGGTGCCTCCCTTACCAGCTTACATCATGACGGTAATGGCGGGTGAGTTTCGTTTTCATTACAATAATAATAATAAAAGAGGTTTGCTTCCTGGAAACCTAAGTATATTGCTCACGCCAATGTGCCGGGGTTGGCAGTAAGGACCAACTCCCAGCTCAATTAACATGCACAACACTTTCAACTGAAGCCAATTCAAATTTTTTGTATATTAAAGCTCTTAATAATTATATTACTTAAACTATTTGGATTACTTTCAATTCTTTTCTTAGTCAGTAATTAGCTTTTAGTTATAAAACAACTTCAGATGCTGTATGTCTATACGAATTTCCTATTCTACTTCCATTCGACCTCCTTGATTTTATTATTGTTTGAAGTTGTATATTTCACAAACTTCCTTATTGTTCTCTTATATAAATATATACTATACTATCTAATAAATATAAATAATTATCATACATTTTAAACAATTCTTTTTTAATAAAATTTCTCAATTTTTTCTCACTTTCCTCGCACGCTTTATATGTGACTTCACACAGAGCTTCCGCCAGCACGCTAGCGCTGAGCGCTGCCTCATACGCTGCCCGGCTGCAGTCGATGCATATTCAAGAAATACCGCCATTCCGAAAGAAATCCAGCGATTCCGCTGATCATACTGGCAGCAGCACCAGCAGCAGTCCCCAGCGCACAACGATGCGACAACTATCGGCGCAACGGGATCCCCAGCAGACGATCCCAGAGATACCACCGTACAAGACGCGCAAGATATCTGCAGAGAGTGCTATGCATCTGAATACGAGCGTAAGATCTGAACTTAAGGCTGTTTCAGGCCGAGCCCCCGTGTTCCAATTCGATCAAATGAGAGTTTAGTATTCAACAATGTAGATAATTTGTTAAAATATACAGAAGAAACTTTCAAGTATGAAAAAGGTTACCACCCTGATCAATTTCAATTCAAAAATATCGTAAAATTTGAGGCATATTTACATTTAACTCAGCCAAACTTTATTGTTTATATTTTACATTTAAATTAATGAAAAGATTAGATTGTTAAACTTCAACTCAGCATATTTTGATCGAAATGGAATTGGTATCACTAAATAGTTTATATTGTACACGGGAATTTCACAATAGTTTCCATAGTAAAATGATGTAATCTGTAGCTGCTCAATGTACTGTGTGTGCGTCTGTAGACTCTAGCATAAACTGTCAAACGCCTCGATAGTTATGCCCTTACTAGCAGTCTAAAACCCCCCTAAAAACCGCCACTTTCACTTTCAAATTTCTAATACTTTTCTACAGAATTTAAAAGTAATGGATAATGTATATTGTATTTTATATGGATTTATATTATTGGGATTACTGGGATACTTAAAAAAAATATATTAACTTCAAAAGGTTAAGAATAGAGAATAGAAACTAAATACTCGAAGTATAACATAAAAGTTTTAAAGTTTAGGCATAACTAATCAATTCTGATTTAAATTTAGTTAGTTTCTGATAAAAATAACAAGTTAACCTATGCCCTCACTCCACACTAAAGCTATTTTGGGGCAGCAATGACTTTAATTCTTGAATAGCACATTATATGAAATGCACTTCCCCCACTCAAAGAGTTTACATCACTTTTAAAGGAAATTCAATACCTAACCGAAACTTCCGCCCGACTTTTGTCATTAAAGGACAAGCTACACATAAAGCTTCACGCACCAGAATGGATGTCACGTTTAAAAGTCAACGACAATGTAAATCTGCATAGAAGCATTGATTGCATTGCAAAGGTAGCGATGAGATACGTACTACTCACATATATTCGCATTCATATATATAAAAACCGGATGCATATAACTAAGAATAATGTTTTGTTACTTGATGTGTCTTGTTGGTGTGTTTTTACTCGACAACAGCAGGATTCGTAGAAATGTATAAATAGTCCTTTCATATACAGTTATAACCTTGTTAAATATCGCTTTTATTGGAACTGAAGTTGGGACAGGGGGAAAAATGCAACCAAATTTGATTTGGCATGGCAGAAGCTTCCGAACACACTAACCATGCTGGCTTCTATATCACTCACCCATAAACTCACTAAGAATGGCATGGACTCTTAGCATCATACACCCACACACTGATAGACTCTTCCCCGAAAGCTTTTGATGTCTGTAGACCTCGAATATTTGTGTATAATTTTTGTAACTATTGAAAACAAAAAACTAACTATATTATTTTAACTTACTCAACCCTAAGGAGCTCGGGAACACGTCTGGTGCTGCAGACATTCTAAAGCCAGCTCCATCGTGGTGCAATGTGGCCATGAAGTCCGGCACTACTGGAATACCACCATCGCAGCAGCAAATAGTCGCTTCGTCGTCATCATCATCGGGAGGCGGTGGCAGTGTCTTCAGTCCCAGTGGCGCTGGGCCTGCTGGAGCTACCGGCGGCGGTATTCCCAGTTCCCAGTCGAGACCCAGCGTCGGTGCAATGTCCAATTCCTCATCAGGTTCATCCCATAAGCAGCAACAAAAGCTTGCTAAGGAAGAGAAAGAGCGCGAGAAGGAAAAGGAAAAGGAAAGAGCTAAGGAAAAGGAAAAGGAAAAAGAAAAGGAAAAGGAGGCACAGGCTGCAGCAGCCGCATCTACATCAGCGGGAAATACAGATGACGAAGCTAAGGGTAGGTGCAAGGTTATTAAAAACTACAAGATGTGTGAAGTTACCTACCAATAAGATCCCACATTACATAAATTATCAAATAACTTTCCTGTTTTGTTGTTTTATAGCCGCTGAATTGGCTGCTAAGAAATCTCGACTTAAGCAGAAGCTGGTGAAGAGTGCCAGGTCTGTGGCCATATTCTCACTCAAATTGAAGGAACGAAGACAGCGAGAGGCTGAGAAGGCAGCCACCATTGCCGTAGAGCATGCCAAGGTACGACTATAAAATAATATCAAAAAACATCCCTATTAAACAACTCCTTTTTAAATTTAAGGCTCTGGCCAAGCTGCCCATGCCTCAGCCAGTGGGCGGCGAATTGTCCCTAATACCCATCGAGCAACTAATACAAATTGATGACATCAAGCCTTCCCTCAAACCCACAACGGCATCGGGAACGACAGGACCGACATCTTCGAGTCAAGCCGGATCTTCTATGTACCACCACCAGCATCAATATCCGCCACAGCAGCAGCAGTATCAGTATCCGCCTTCACATGCACATCCGAACACGGATAATTAAGCTTATAACACACAACGATTTCGCACACTTTGTAAATAGTTTTCGACACACCCCCTCTCACCCCATTAAGTCGCAACTCGACTTTTTCGAAGTTACTGATGATCATAGGTATATGAGCAAATTTGCTGAATGTGTGTCTTGTCCAGGGTTGGAAGCAACTAATTTATTACATTTTAGAATAGCAGTAGGCGAATTAAGTTACTCAATTGACAAGTGTTGAATGTTTTTTGTAAAGTAATTATGTTCCAACTTGAGCCAGTTTTGTATCGATAAAGTTTAAAATATCGTCTTTTGAGAATCTAATAGACTTTGATTATACAAAACTGCGTAATAAGAAGATTATGACATTCCCAAGTATTCGGCATTAGATGTTTTGCATCTGAAATAACGCAGCTAAAGAAATAGTCCTTAAGGCTAGTGCTCAGATCGATGGGAAAAAATAATTAAATTAAGGTATCAAAGATGTCGAATATTCGACTTCTCTCCTACAAACCAGAAAACGAACGTATAATTTTTGTATAGAGCCCAACGAACTTGCAATTACGATTAATTATTAATTAATAGGTTAAATTATGTTGAATAATTTGGTTGCAGATGTGCTTCTTAATAATCTTTTCACATATTGCGTTAATATTAATAACCCATCCTGACTTTAGGAATGCGGTAAGGGAATTCAGTATATGGAAGGTTTCCATGTGTAATAAAATGCATCCACAATGCACAATGCATATATTCAGGTTACTGAATGCTACTCCATTTCATTGAGAACTCTATACTCTGGTCGGGGAGATATTTATCCCTGAAGAAAACTAAAATGACAAATGGGTTTTATCAGCAATTGACCGAATTTTGACAATCGAATTTTAAAAATTATCCAGCAAGCTCATAAAGGGTTTTAGGACTGAAAGGCTCCCTGGGAAGTATTCTCTTTCTTAGAGAATGTACTTTGTTTATTGTTTTTAGCAAAACTAAATTTTTTAGAAGTATTAAATTTTTTATAAAATTATCTTGTTAACAAACACAACTGACTGAGCAGCAAGAAGTTAACTTTCTCTGCTGACAAAAATGTGTCGATCTGAGTACTAATCTTTAACCGAAATGCAGTTTAAAAGGAAAAGTTGTGAAACGAATTTTTTGTTAGCATATTAGAAGTTAATGTGTTTTTGGTAGTAATTGTTGTTTAGAGATTAGGCGCAAAACAAATTTGTTGACAAATGTTGAAATAGTTACGATTTATATTTACGTTGCCAGTGAGTATACATAATATATTAATTACCAAATATATTAAACTTTCGCAAGCAAAACAACGTAAGCCATTACACGATCAAAGACACACTGTGAGAAAGTATCGTCCATTGTTCCTTCCATATACAAGGATAACGTCTTCGCACTCGCTTTTAGCTACGATAAATCAGTTCAAACAAAAACGAAAATACTTTAGGAACTGCAGCTTAACCTCAACGAAGCAAAATAAATATTTTCAGTCGTTTTACTAAGTACTCGCTTGATCAACGAACTTCACCGTTTACAAGTAAACATTGCTGCACTCGAAACACTCACGACAAGAATATTTGTAAATATATTTAAGTAAATAATTGTAATTGAATAGATGTACGCAAGGTACACTAACGTAATTATAAGTGTGCTCTTGTGAAAAACAAAAAACAAGCCCAAAGTAAAGCAATTAATTACAAATTTACAAGAATGCGTTGTAACTGATGGGAGGATTGGATTGAGAACTTGGCTGGGCCAACGAACGATGTGTGGAATACTTTTAGGATAAGCTCAAATTATTCAGGCTACTCTCACTCTGATGTATGGCAAACTTGGGTTAGTTGAGTTGGTTCGTGGGATATACAAGAAATGAACTTAAATATTCTGTAAAAATAAATTTGATATATTAATATTTAAGAGACAATCCTATAAATTTTAGCGCACAAGAACTGGAGGAAAGCAATATATACCTTTATGAATAGAAATGTAGAGCTCTGATTAATCAAAATACATCCTGCTTTGTAATGGTGCCCTGGGAATTTCTGTGGCAACAATTTTTAAATTCATTACTACCCATAACAGATTGGATATCAATAAATTCCGATTCTAAATTTTTTCATGGCAGAAAATTCACCTGTAGGTGACAAAGAAACATTAAAAAAACCAGTATGCAAGGCTTTGTGTATTAAATTTAAGGAATGCATACAATTTGCTTAATGTTTAATTTAAATCTTAGTGCACTTATAAATCTAGCTCAAAGTTAACATTCACCTTTACCAAGACCTAAGCAATCACTAGCATTCTGTTTAATTGGACAGATAAATATGTAAATCCTGTACGCATCTCAGATAAGCTCTCGCCTCAATTAAAAGGGTCAAGGATAATGGATAATTCAGGGTTAGCTGTGGAAATTTTCCAGAATTGATTGCACTTGTCACTTGCATCTGTCTGGCGGTGGGTTAATCATTACGTTTAAATCAAACAGAACAGCTAGTCCACCACAGAACTCGATGGGTACAAGTGTTTTATTTTGTTGCTGTGCTTTTTTTGCAACAACATTTTTCATTTTGTTTTATAGCCAAGCTCAACGAATGCTGGACGCGGGTCAAGTCAACTCCAACTCCAGCCGAAAGGGTCTCTCGCAACTCCACGTACAAATCTGTTACCTCAGACCCCATGCCTTGTTCATCGCCATCAACACTTGTCATTGTTGCAGGTGAGCCGAGCTGCCTGATTTGAGTCGACTGATAAAATGACTGGGCTGAGTAGTCGTTGGTCATTTGGCAGCTTAACAAACGCACATCTCACGTACGGCTAATTAACGCGCGCTTTAATGCCTCGCTCCCGTAATCCCCAGCCCTCTCGGCCCATTCCCTGGATGACTGACTGTCACCCTCCTTTGTCCCGAAGGCACGAGTCGCCTTACGAATGCATTACGTCTGTGTGAGTCTGTACTATTATTCAGTTGAATTTTCGCCAACTCCGCAGGTCTACATAGCCGGTGTGAGTGTTGGTCGCATGGAACAGGATCAGGGACCAACTAGTTATAAGACAACGAAATAATTATAAAGATTTGTTTAATAATAAGCATTTAATGAGGTTTGTCAATTGTTAGTATTTAAATGCTTTCTGGTTCCCTATTAATATATCTGGTAAATATTGAATAATTAAGCTCTTAGTGTACCAGTGGAAGGACATGATATTCCCAGGACACTCCGGTGAAATCCATTGGCTCTTTTAGCTCCCTAAGCTCTTTCTTTATGTCCTTTGGGAGGCTTCTACAATAATTTCCTGCGTTCAGCGTTTCTTGAAAGTTTTTACAAACTATTAAACTTAAACCTGGTATCAAAGAGGTTGCAAAAATAACTCCACATCCCTTAACCGAGACAGCCAAAGCAAATCATGTGTTGCTGGCAAATTCTGGCTCATTACTACAACGGTGGGGTTTCTTTTTAGAGTAGATATATATATATATATTTCTACTAGGCTATATAAACATAAATTTTTAAACAACAATATCACTACTATATCCTAAAACCTACCTACCATATCCTATAATACGCTTACTTAATATACGGATACATACACATTTTTAAGAATTAAAGAAGGTTAATGTCTGTCTAAAATTTTTGCAATAACCAAATGCAAGGATTCATCATTTGAAATGTATTGCAGTTTACTCAAAAATGCCAAAAGTCGAGAAACAAATAAAGGAGAAAAATGATCAATCAAAATGTCCAGCTTGGACATAAACAAAAGCCATGCGAAGAGGTGACATCAAAATAGTGGTTTCACGACGAACCGCGAAAAGCGCTGCCGTGTAGGAAACCATAACGAGCTTTAGCTGGAGTACTTGGCTCACCGGAGATCGCGAAGGTTGGCCAGATGATGATGGTGATGTATACTGATGGAAACAGACAACGCTTTATGAGCGATATTACGGTAAGATAATGAGCAGCACAACAGGCAAAACTAACAACTTTTGGGGCGGGGCGGTGTCTTGGGACACAGGTTGGTGAAATCTCTCGGAGCGGAGTCTGTGTCTCCAGCGTGTGCACCTGACCCGAAAATGTTTCACATTGCGCGAGTTACAGTTAAACGCCATTTTTCCATTGAATTTCGGGTGTTACCTTTTTGAAGATCTCTGGCTCCGACGACGAGAAAGCGAGTCTGCGAGAGACTGTGGAGCTGGGGTCCCATCCAGTAGCCACCAATTTGTCTGTCCGAAATGGTTGGATGGGCCATTAATATGGGCAGCGATGGGGAAGGGAACTGGAGAAGGAGGAGGATTGGGATGCCCATGCCCTCGAAAATAAAATGAAACGACAGATACGGCCACGCCTCGAGGGCGCAACGGTAAATGGCCCCCAAGACAGTGTTTCGGTATTTGCGTTATTTTTGCTTTTTTTTGTGACTTTTCAGTTTAGTCAGAGGGGCGAGTTGCGAGTTTTGAGTTTCGAGTTGCGAGTGGCGGGTCTGACCCATGGTTTATTCACCTGTGGCCATAGCCACTGAGAGCTTAAATTAAAATTAAAATTGTTATAACATTTTGTTGGTGTTGACGCCGCTGCTGTTTATCTTAATGAAACTTTTTAAATCACTTTTAAGAGCTTCGCTCGGTTTTTTGTCGGTCGGGGGGCTATAAAAGCATACGCTGTATATAGCACATATGGAGTTCAGACCCTCTCGGATCTCTTTGATTTAAATGCATTTAATTTTGAGGCATGTGAAAATTAATTACATTTAATTAGCCCGGGCCCCATCCCGTACCGTTCCGAGTCGTTTCATTCCATTCGCTCGGACACGAGCTGCCGTTGCTGTTCGCTTTTAATTGTTTGATAATTTCAATTTTCGTTTATCCGATACACAGGCCAGCCACCAGGCAAAGAGCAAACTAATAAAAAACTTTTAAGTCATGCCCAGGCAGTGGGTCCGGCTTTATGGGGTGCCCTTCTCGAAAAACGAGTAGAACGATCCTAAGGTCACACGATACTTTAATTCAATTTCAAACGAATTGTACTTGGATATCGGCTTTTCTCAGGTAACCAAATTAAACGGAAGCAATGTTCTATTTTCGTAGTGCTTGGCAAGCATTGAAAGCCACCTTTAAGTCTTATTTTAATTTGTATTGGATTTTATTCGAGGGGTAACCCCTCTGAGTGTTTGCCCTCGTAATCAAATTTAATGAAATCTGCTTTCATAAGAACATAACAAATAGTTGAGTGTAAATGATTCCTTTAATGGAGTAGTTAACATTATTTTGTGACTGACTGATTATCGGTTTCGAACTTTAAAAGAAGAAAGAGTGCTTACGGACTTGTAGACTTTGGTCTTGGGAGTTCCAGCAATTCATATAAAATATATATATAATTGTATATCAATATAAACTAATAATACTATAACGGGACTAATTAATAGTACATTTTTCCTTCCCCAAATATTTTTTAACTCTTTAATAAAGTTTCAGTTAGCTAAGTAAAAATAAATTGTAGGTATATTAAATGATATACAACAGTAGAATATAATAAATATATGTATGTATATACATAATTTTTTCAACAAGATCCTAGCAACATTAAGAACGTACTGACACCTCTCACTTCCCTTAAGAAGCATTATTCCATTATAAATGTGATATGTGCTATGTGACGCACTGAAATATGGCCCCTGGGGTTAATGTCTAGCACTTGGCTCGAATCATTTTTACCACTGCCAAATGGCAATTACTTTTTGTTCTCGAACACTTCAAATGGAACTTGTTTTTCTCAAAAAGCCGGCAAGAACCAAACTGAAATAAAAAACACGAGGAATGCTTTCATATGCAATTAAAGTAAATTTAATTAAACTGCGAACGGCGAGTAGTAGTGGAGAGCGAGTGCAAGTTAAGACCTGCTGCTGCTGCCACCTAGATCCGCGAGATCTCTCATCTAGTGACAATTTATGGCACAGTTTGGCATTCGTATAACCAAAACGTGGTCAGCAGCCGGGATCGCTGGCGCGCCGAGATCTCTTCATTGCGGCACGCTGAAAACTGTCAACAATTTTGATGAAAATAATTGGCGAGCAGCTGTGGGCGACGACGATGGGCCCCAATTACGGGACTGGGGGCGATAAAATGCGTACGTGTTCATAAATATTGTCAATTAGTGAGGGCTTCGGCTCAGCAGCTGAGCAGCAGAAGATCGGCCAGAACCGAGCCAGGAGCCAGGGCTAATTGCAACTGTAACCGCAACAGCAGCCTGGCTGGAGGAAACAAGTTACGCAACAGTCATCAATGGGGATTGAGTTACATTTACGATCGGTCGGTCAATCGGGCGATCAGGCGATCAGTCGGGATGCCTCCTAGCGGCGGCTGGGTTGATTGATCAAACGTTGACAATATGGCACTTACGGGTGCAATCAAAACGAGGATGGATTGCTTGGATAATGCGCCCGCAATATGGGAACTCTCCCTGCCAGGCCCATGTCCGCGTCATTATTTTATAAAGCGTGCTAACTGCATAGCAAAGCGTTGCCATTGCCCATTGCCTGGATGCCGCTTGATTAGCTCTGCTCCCGAGTTTGCCCGGGGCGCCCTGGGATTGATGAGTGCCTCTGGTCACGAGCGATTGCAGATTGCACATTCCTCCCTCCGGGCATTTTTTGGCTTTGCCAGTTAATCCTTCAGTTAATTAAATTAAATGTTGCAAGTGCTGCTTTGGGATTTAAATTGTTGAAGAAAAAGCAAGGAGCCAGTCAGTGAGTTATTGAGACGGTTGCCTCGTAAATTGCCACGTCGATTTTATTGGTCACAGGGAGGAAATAATATAATGTTACACAAGTCTGTGAAAACTGTGACTTTTTTCGTCATGAGTTATTTTAAATTTATGCGAATAAAAACATTTTTTAAGGTTCTTTTTTTTACAAAACTTATTTGTTTTGCCAAGAAAGTTTTCTGATATATGCTTTGTATTTTAATAAATATTTTTGTAAGATAAAAACCTATATATTTTATATTAAATAAAAAATAACTTAATGAACAATTTAGAAGCCAGTTTGCTAAATGCTAAATTCATATACATATACATTTTTTGCAGTAGATGCAAATGTAAATGAAGAAATCAAATAACAATTTAGAATTTAAAGATTTTTTCATTTATTTTTCGCACCTTAAAATTAAAACAAAAATAAAATTATAAGTCGTCGATGGCTCTATTGATGTAATCTGTAATCTGTTCTCCATGTCGTGTCGTTAAATTAATAATGAGGAAACACAAAGTTGCTGGCTTAAATTAAAGCAAAGGTTTAGATAAAAACATATTTTGTTGGGATAAGGCTTTTCAAGCATATAATTGTCTTGACTAATTTCCTGACCTACTTTTTAGTTACCTTCTGAAATCAGACATTCTTGCTTTTCAACCAAGAAAGTGTGGGCCATAAATGCACTTCGCATTGACAAGCGCTTTAGTTCCGGCTACTCAGGCGGCAAAAACGTATTAAATAACTAAGTCAAATAACAGAACCATAAAAGACACTCCAGTCAAGATGCGAGGCTGGGTGTTAATCAATTATACGTCACTGGAAATTCGAAACCCGATAACCGGGCCCAAAAGGCACAAAAATGGGTTGTGATCGAGCGGCCACAATGGCCAGCTTTGTCCACAAACAGACCATGCCCAGTGTCTCGTCCGCAGAAACGGTAGCTTCTCGATCAAATGAAATATTGCTACACAATATTCGTCTATTTTCCTTTTGTTTTCAGCCCGTTTTTATTGGGATGCTAATGAAAACGACTATTGCATTGTCGCCCCAAGAGGGGCTGTAAAACACGAATAACTCAGTTTCAGACTCGTGACATTTGTAAAATATTTTAGCAGCCCAATAAACCCAATTTCACAGCTACTAGTGCGATCACGCCCGATCACTTTCGAGCCATCGGCATAGATCCATGGGGCCTGTGTGTGTTCGAAATGATAATTGCCGTCTAATTGCGCCAAAGGCTCCAAGATCGAAGACCGCCGTGGGACAGAAGCTGGCTTTATGTCGGCTTCACATTTTTTGAGCCAGGCGCCGCTGGTTGACGGTGAAAATGTAAGCGTTACCTGGTTACATGTGGCGAGGGCTGACATACAGACAGACGGACAGACGGGCAGCCGAGCTCTGGTCCTCCGGATGTGAAGCCGTGAGGATGTTGACGTTTAACTGTATCGCTAATTGGACGATTTTAGTTTTTTTTTTTTGCTCCCCGCGTGCCAATCCGCCTCCCAAACATTGTGACAAATGACAACCAGCAATGAGACATTGACGTCCGGCAGGCAGAGGTTGACTTCCTGTAGCGGCTAGCCGCAAAAGAAGCCCAGCTCAACGGTTCAATAGGAATGTAGGTCACATTAAACCGCGCTAATTAATGTCAAAACGCTTTAAGCTCCTGGCCAATGCCGTTTTATTTCATTAAAATTCTTCATTAAAGATAATTTCTTGAAATAAATAGCGGTAGGTTTGTCACGGATTTCAGTAACTTGGAAGGAGACGATCAAAATTTTAAAATTTGAAGTTTATAAAAAAGAAAATAAAAATATCACGCGGCTTAATCTGTATCATATTTTTGATGTCTTGTAACTTAAAGTATGTATTGTAAATATATTGCATTTAATACAGTCCACATAATTATTTGTATATAAGAAATATTTTTTTGTATATAACTATCACACATTATATCGTTTTATAGAAATTGTATTGCAACATTAAAATATCCAATTATATAGGTAAGGGTGTTTTTTTAAGAGGAATATAACTTAAAATTACAATAAAAAACTATGGATTTTTCGATTGATTTTATTTATCCAAAAGATAAGCTTGTGATATTAATTTTTAAATATGATTTCTATATTTCGGATGTGGAAGTCAAATTTTCAATAACTTTTTTCCTACATTTGTGGCCGTAAACCGGCTGCCTCAGTCCAAATGTTGAATATTAATTTAATATAAATATAACTATAAATAGTTAAATACAAATATTTAATAATAAGTTTAAAAAAATGAATACATTGAACAGTTTCAAGGAAAACAGCTTTATTTCCTTCTTGCTTTAGGTTTATAATTTTTTTGTTTAGTAATTCAACATTTTCTAGTCGATAGACTACCAAAAATAAAAATAAACTTACTTTTGCAAGGCTATTTATTATATTATTGGTTGAAAAGTACCCCAAAACAACTTTACTTTATAATCACTTTCCTTTATTAAAGGTGTCCTCTAGCCCCTGTTGAGCTCCCATAAGATTGACGTGAAAATGCTTGAAGTTTACCTTAAAACAATGATTGAAATGCCGGCCAGATGCCTTGGACGGATTCGAGAGTCGAGAGTCACTTTTGTTCAGCTTGGCTCACTAAATACATACCTTCGTCTGGGGTCTATAAACTGGAGTTATCCAGCACCTGCTGTCCTCAGTCTGTGGTTCATTTCACAAAATCTCGGCTTCTGGGTAAAACATTTTTTAATAAATATTATAAAATGGGAGTTGTCTGCTGCAGAAGGGGGACACAACTAAACAACATACAACAAAAATCGTTTACCAGAAAAACAATTAAACAAAAAGAGAAACAAAGTGAAAAAAACTAGGCAAAGGAACGCCGTTAAAGACCCTAAAAAATGTCAACAGTTTTTTTTCGCCGCTCTTCAACTTGGAAGCTGCGCCCGGGCGGTGAGTTGCCTCTGATCCAGCCCCATGAACCATGGGCATCCATGGGCTACACGAACCGAAACCGAACTGGAATGGGACACGGGCTCACCCCCTCGGCTGGCGATCCAGGCCTGTCATAAAACAATTAAGTTTAATTTTGTCACCGTGCCCCAGCCCAGGCCCCAAGCAGCACCCATATCCCAGTCTCTTTGGCAATTAACGCATGCTTCATAGTTATTGTCGCTGTTTACTTGGGTAATTGGGCACCTGTTGCCTGTGACGACAGCGCAGGGACCACAGCCAGTCAGTCCCCCTGAAGCACTTTTCAGGGGACTGGGATGCTGCATCGTTTTTCATCGGAAATCGCTGGATTACGACTACATTTTCCTGTCAGTGGTGTAGATTTTCATTCATTAGTTCCCTGTACATTCTTACCTTTCTATTACAAAATTATGGAGCCCTTTGTACTAAAATACAACAAAAAAATATTTATTTTATATTTAAAATTTAATGTGTAAGCAATCTGTATTAAGGATGCCTTGATTTAGTTGTTGTTTCCTGTTAGCTCGCGATATCTTTTATTGTTCCCTGGTTTCTTAGCGAGGAAACTATCTAAAAATATCCCAGACATTTTCGAGTTTTTATGATCCTTTTTTAGTTGGGAGTGTGTGTGTGTTTTTTATTATTTTTTGATAATAATTATGGTCATTTGTGATAATTGTGGACTATTGTGTCATGTCTTGTAGAAGCCGGTGTTTTACTGCCCCCTTCTTGGTTTGTCTTGAAGCGCACTTTAGTAATAATTGTCATTAAGATAATTAGTTTACTGGTATGTGGCTTGGCCGCCGGCCGTTGGAAGATTTTTTAGTTTATTAAATGAAAAGCTATGGCGAAACACGGAGGCAGCCGTAATCCATGGATTTACGATGCCAGATAAGACAGCGTTTAGTCCCAGAAAAGTGAAAATCATTTTCCCAAAAGGGTCGTTAAGGTTGACCACCAACCGCGTGTGTGTGATCGTAAAAATTTGAAGGGAGAAAATATTTAGTGAATGAAAGTATTATTTGTCTTTAATTGTGTGAAAATTTAAGGCAATTATGAAAAAGATCGTGGCGTTAATGTCCAGCTTCCCAGACCCGGCTCGATCCGATTTATTCCGAGAATGCCCAAAATGGTGACAACAATGAAAAGGCCTGGCCCGGAATGACAACTTCCTGATGAATGGCAATCTGAATGCCATTAATCGCCTTTGAAATGGTCGTTCCTTTTATCGCGCCACCCAAATAGTTTCCACAAAGAACTCTCATAATTAAATTATGCAAATTTCGCACTCTCCGTTCGGCGGCGCCTTCAAAGCCAGGCAATAAAGCACAAAACCAAGCCAAGTCTAGTTAGTTTTCGTGTTTCTGGGCGTTTCCTTTTGAGGAATGAGTCGCCCAGAGAGACTTGTTAACCTGTCACATCGTTAAAGATTTGATTGATTTTGCTCAGGAAGCCAAAAACATCTGGGCAGTCGCCACAAGATCTTAATGAGTGAATAATGTAGCGCATTTAAATGTGTGGCGGGAACACTGAAGTCTGACGCGAAAAAGTATTTCGTAGGTTTATAGAGCAGGCACTGTGAGAAATATTTATTAGCCCCTTTCCTTTTATTTAAAAACATGGGTACATTTTTAGCTCAAAATTGGGAACTCCTTCAGTGGTTTTTTGATCGTAACTTTGCCTAAACTCTGCGTATTTCGGAGTGGTTTGTTTTTTTCTTCTTAGTTTTTAATGGATACCTACCATTTCCGCATTGAAAACTAGATTTCTATATTTTTTGACAATTTTGACGATGTAACCCCTTTCCTTTTATTGAAATTTTTTTTTTAAATTTTTGGCTCAAAAATTGGAAACTTTTTCAGTGGTTTTTTGATCGTAACTTTGCCTAAACTCAACGGATTTCGGAGTGGTTTGGTTTTTTCTTCTTAGTTTTCAATGGAGACCTTTTCTGCATTTAAAACCCGATTTCTATTTTTTGACCAATTTTTGACAATTTTGACGATGTGACCCCTTTCATTCTTCTGAAAAAATAGGTAAATTTTTGGCTCAAAAATTGCGAACTTCTTCAGTGGTTTTTTGATCGTAACTTTGCCTAAACTCAACGGATTTCGGAGTGGTTTAGTTTTTTCTTCTTAGTTTTTAACTTTTAACTTTTTAACATTTAAAACTAGATTTCTATATTTTTTTTACAATTTTGACGATGTAACCCCTTTCCTTTTATTGAAAAAAATTTGTACATTTTTGGCTCAAAAATCGCGAACTTCTTCAGTGGTTTTTATACCCTTGCAGGGTATTATAATTTTAGTCAGAAGTTTGCAACGCAGTGAAGGAGACATCTCCGACCCTATAAAGTATATATATTCTTGATCAGCATCAACAGCCGAGTCGATCTAGCCATGTCCGTCTGTCCGTCTGTCCGTCTGTCCGTCTGTCCGTCTGTCCGTCTGTCCGTTTCTACGCAAACTAGTCCCTCAGTTTTAAAGCTATCTGGATGAAACTTTGCAGATATGCTCCTATATGTTCTCACTGCTATATATGTCGGAACGAGCCGGATCGGCCGACTATATCATATAGCTATATAGGAAAGATCGGTAAATTTTAATGAAAAAAATTATAACTTAGGCAATTTTTACAATATTTGAATAAAATTTGAGATATGGTCATTTCGTATTATTCTTGAATTTCGGTTTTAATTTGATCAAAATCGGACAACTATATCATATAGCTGTCATAGGACCGATCAGAAAATTTTGATGAAAAAATCTAACTAAGCCAATTTTTCACATATTTTCATAAAATTTGAGACATAGACATGTTGTATTATTCCAGAATTTCGTTTTTAATTTTATTCAAATCGGACCATTATGTCATATAGCAGCCATAGGAATATATATATAAATTCATTAAATTCGTTCGCAACATTTTTCGCTCGCAACATTTCTCGTTCGCAACATTTTTCTTTCGCAACATTTACCTTATGTCAGTACCCGAGAAAACGAAAAAGTCAGAAGATTTTTCTTCTTCTTCTTACTTACTGCAAGGGTATTTAAACTTCGGCATGCCGAAGTTAGCTTCCTTTCTTGTTTGATTGTAACTTTGCCTAAACTCAACGGATTTTAGTGTGGTTTGGTTTTTTCTTCTTAGTTTTTAATTAAGAATTTTTAATTTAATTTTTTACAATTTTGGCTTAACCTCAACGGGTTTCAGTATGGTTTGGTTTTTTCTTCTTAGTTTTCAATGGAAAACTTTTCTGCATTTAAAACTCGATTTCTTTTTGTTGGCCAATTTTTGACGATGGTTTATAATTTATTATAATTTATCTATATCTATTTTATTTTACATTGGCAAATTTGAATATTTTTTCACCCTATTTCTGCCAGTCCATCTACACAAG
Source organism: Drosophila nikananu (assembly GCA_008042635.1). Classification (NCBI taxonomy): domain Eukaryota; kingdom Metazoa; phylum Arthropoda; class Insecta; order Diptera; family Drosophilidae; genus Drosophila; species Drosophila nikananu. Next base: position 158,972 of record VNJV01008465.1, read on the forward strand.
CACCCACTTTAGGTAATCGCTCATTTTCTAGCACACAATCAGGCACACGAAGGCAGCAACAGCGGCAACCCCAACGAACCAGTTTGCGTTGGCGACAACTTTGCATTCCCCTTGACGAAAAAAAAAGATTTTGTCGAACTCTTCGTAGATTTATGACTATTCTCCACACAATTTCTCAATAAGCAGATCATCGTGCGTTCTTGCTCGCACACCGAGTCTTCTCGATCTCGATCCCTCTATCTCCTTCGCTCATTAGCTCACAATGTGAGGCGATTCCAATGAAATGTGTTTTCGAATAAAATGGTCCATGCGATGCGATCGAATTTAAATTGAAAAATTTGATTTTAATTCTTGCATTTGAAATGTGTTTTCATTAACATAATTAACGCCGAATTAAATGTTTAGTATCTGTCGCCCTCTCTCGCCGTCCCCCGTGGCTTGTTTTCGGTTAAGCTGTTGTAAAAATAAATAAATTACATTTTACAGCGAAGAAAGTTCCCTTGAGACTGAGACTCTAAGGGACGCCACACCGTTGACAGCCATTCGTCAGTCCATTAAATTTGTGTGTGTTTCTGTGGTGCGTATTTTTTGTTTTTAGGATGCATTAAAAGTCAAACGATCTCGGGCGTGTTTGTTTCTTCACTTTCGTGTGTCTCCCTCGATTTGGGGGGTCCGTGGGGGATCGAAGACGCTTCGGGACGCCGAGAGGTCTCCCCCCTTGATTTATGCTTGTGGCTCATTTATATTGAAATTTGATATATTTAAGCACACGCGGTTCATTTTGCAAAAGCCGCCGGCTCCACTTCGTATTTTATATTCGAATTAATTGAAATGATTGTGATCTACAACATCGTCGACTCACGGGAGATTCACATACAAATATAGCATCTTCGGATCGGTATATATCGCCATGAGTATCGCTTTGTCTCCTTTGTCTTTGGTCTCGTTTCCATCCAAATAAATTATATCTCCGGCAGACAATAGTACAACACCTCCTAAACGCTCTTGATAGATGGCCAGAGGCCTCCTTAAGTTACAGTTTTAATGCCTTGGCCTGACAAACCCATAAATGTGTTTGTGGGGCGTGCAGATCGTGGTAGTTTTGGGGTTGTAGGCGTTTATAGTATAAGATTTGCATTGAGTTATAGTCTCTTTTTTATATTTTAAAGTTTGCTGGAAAAACATATGTAGTTTAAAATACATTTTGGGGTTGAAAGCAAGCCGACTATTTTATTTTACAAGTTTTTTTTTCTGTGTTTTTAAACTCGGAAATAATAAAACAGTTCGTACCGTAATGTTTTTATATTTAAAAGGAATTTAAAGTGATTTAGCTCTTTTGCAAATTCAGCCTTTCAGAGCGCTTTCCATCCTTAAAAATGTTAATATTTATACCAAACAAATTTTATTCATAAACATTTATACTTTAAAAATTAAACTAAACGAAATTTTTTTTATACCTACTAATAAAAATTTTAAAAATATATTTTTTTTTCCAAATAACCAAACACCAGCCATATGATGTGTTCGATCGAGTTTTAATAAGTTTTCAATCCTTGTTTAAAATAATATTATTTTAATTTGGGATTATTACAAAATTCTTAGTAAATTTAAATTTATTTTATGATTTTGAAAGGAACTCGTATCACTATATGTATACTTTTAATCTTAATAAATAAATGTAAAGGAATGCTAATGGTTTAGTTATTACACAAAAGTTGGACTTAATAATAAGAAGCAGGGAAGAATCATTGCATACTTTTGAGATACTATCTCCCTCTCTCTCCTGTTTACTAAAAAATAATATTTAGAAATTGATCCTTTTTTTCCTGGGATATCCGATTGTTTGAAATCTTGATATGTGTAGCAAATATTTGAAATTCAAAAGTCTTCTCAGAAAATTCAAGCAGTCTAAAAACTGAAAACCCTATATTCGTACATATGTACATATGTAACTAAGTTAAATTAAGTATTTTATTAATTAAAATGAATTATTATTAGTAAATTGTTTTTGTTTTTTGTAAAAAAAAAAACACAATCGAAGAGAAAAAAGTTGCATTTATGATCATTTCCAGATATGTATTTTATCCGTTACCCTAACAAGTTTGAATGCAAAAATCATGGACCCAAGACACATTTGTCAAGCTACACAAAACGAGGCTCACATTAAAGTACGACGAAGCAGGAGAGGCGAAAACAAAGGTCCAGTCAGCTAAGCAGTTAAAACAAACCTGAGAGCAGATCAGACCATCCAGTGGGGACCGGAGGAGAGGCCATCACTGGGCAAGTTGATCACCCGCTGACAGAAAATCACTTGGCAACGCGGCTGATCATTAACCGATAACACATGACATTAAAGGGGTTCACAAAGAAGAGGTTTTAAACGCACACAAAATAAGATAAATACCGACCACCCCAATGAGGAGGAACCCACCGAGTCGGACAGAAACGAGCAAACGAGCGGAAAATTAATAGTGTGAACACATGAGGGGATAGGAGGAGCTGGGGAGATGGGGCACCTGGGGGAGCTGGGGGAACCGCGGGAGCGGGAGCAGAAGGATGAGCGAGCAGCAAGGTAGATCTCTGGGCATCTGAGATAAGTATCAGCTTACATTGGAGCCGGGTCGCAGAACGACGCCGGACGGTAGTAGGGAGTTGGAAATTTGTCAAAATGTCAACGGGTGAAACAGTTTTGGAACAGTTGAGCCGGCGACTGGATATGCGGTGAGATTCGATGGATGGGATGCCCTGGTTCGGGACTGCGGCTGGGTGGGGGGACCTCTTATGGGGCAGCCACGTAGCTTTTGTAAAACAAACCATTAGCAGCTAATAAACATTAGTCATGCGACAAAACAAAGTCTCTGCGTCTGTCTGGAGGGGGGAGGCCCGAGATCTTACGGTCTCGATGATTTAGTGAGAGTAATTAAAACTTAAGTTTCCTTCGCTTCGCATATGTAAATGATCTCGCGGAATTCCACGAAAATCCAACCGAACCGAAAAACGAAATACGAAAACGAATAAAAGAGTTTTTCAGCTAAGGTTAAACAAGTTTTGGTGTTTGCTCCTCTCCACCGGGTTCCATATATCCATATATATCCACATATAATTATAATGAATCGCCTGTTTAATTGAAATTTATGCAGGTCGTGGGTAACCGAAGCGACCAGCGCGTGTTGACAGTCCGGGTGCTATCAATTATTAGTCCGAGGACCTAGACTTTAAGAGCTGGCCACCGTTACACCTCGCCTAACTGGCCATCCTGATGGTATCGTTTTGTAAATGATCGCCTACAAATTGTGTACAAGATTGTGGAAGCTGGCACATTAGAAACTCGATTCGTAAAATGGCAATTACGAGCGGAATCCACATCCTTGTGAGTCACATCATCCCAAAGTTGCCGGATCATGTAGCTGTAAATGTATACCACTTAATTCTGCCTTTCTGGCACTTTCCTGTCCTGATTTCTGGCCGTGTGTCACCACCGGCTTAGCTTAACTCCTCTCCGGTACTTTGGAGTCCTCTTCTGCACTGGCTGGTTATTTATTAGCTGTTCATCCTATCACAAATCACCTGAAGCATTTTGTTCTGTACATTTTAATGGTGGCTACTGATTCTGTGCAAGTGTAAGGAAATCGACTTGGTCTGAAGCCTTTATTTATTTACAAAGAGGATGTGTTTATGGCTTGCGTTGTCAAAATGCAGCGGTGTTTACTTCAGCAGAAGATTTTCGTTTTTCTTTTTTTTTTTCAAAGAACGCACTGATTTGTTATTACATTTAGTATCATTTTATGATAAATTGGTTCTTCAATTCTGTTTGATTTCTAAATTAATTTAATTTGATTTGTTGTATATATCTTATATTTTAATATTTTCCCTCCATTATATATACACCATTGCAATGCATTGGTAGTCAAAACAAACTCTTAAAAATCCAATCCCTTAGCACTATAGGTTTTTCTTACTCTTAACCGATTTCTTAATATTTAACCCTTACTATTTGCGATAGTTTTAACCAAGATACATACCATATAGTTGAGCAAAGATGCACTGACCATTCGTGTCACCTTTAAATATGGTCGCTGCGCATGCGCATAACCGTAAGATTCACACATGCCTGGGAAAGAGGCGAGGATGTCCGATGGGAATGTGAATGTGAATGTGGATGGTGAATGCGAATGTGTTTGGGGAACAAGGGAAATACATTTTAAAAATTTAACGATGCGCACATTTTATTATCGCAATTAATTACAAAAACAACGCGGCCGAAATGAAATCTTAGTCACTTTATCTGAGCCCAAGGAGAGAAAAGCTGAGAAAGATGGGAATGAGCGGGACAGGGCGAACGGTGGAGTCCGCAGAGAGATCCGAGCGATCCGAGGGCTGCGATAAGCTTTATGATAGATGAGACTAGTAAAATGCTACTACCAAATGGTTCTCGGCTCGGAGATCGCTGCTCCTGTCGTAATTGGAGGCGCGACAGTTTGTCTCAGCAGTCAAACCCGGTTAATGGGAGAGCGCCGCGCCGGAGAGCGACGAGTGCAGGAAACCTGTTTCTCGACCAATTAAATTCGAGTGAGAGAGATCGAGCCAGGCTTTAGGCCTGGCCAAGAGATGTCGACGGCTGCTGCGGGCCATCAGGCCAAGACATTTCGAGTCTCGACGCGCACCGCGACAGTTCCCGCTCCGAAGCGTCTGCGTCAAGTCTGAGTTTCGGTTTCCTCGGCGGCCCACGTACGATTGATTCTTCTCCGATCCGAGGAGTGTAGAATGGGTTTTAAGCACGCCATGCTGCAGCGCAGTTACGAGCTGTCGCCCTCCCCGGCGCGCACACCACCCATGCCAGCAGCCAATGCCGTCACCACCAGAACCACCCACGAGGCAGCTCCTCCGGCGGCGGCAGCTATGCCGCCCGTTCAAGTCACCGACTTTAGCATCAGCCGGATACTGGGCAAGGAGCGAAAAAGTGTCCAAGATGCAAGCACCAAAATCCTCGATCTCTCCAAGAGCAGCAGCCACATCAGCAGCAGAGGCAGTGACCTAAGGACAGCTCAACCAGGAGGACTACCCGCCGCTGGGCCGGTGTTGTCCTCACCCTACGGCTGCTACTCCATGTTGCCTCCGGATCTGGTGGCCATGGCCAATGCCACCCAGTTCTATGCCAAGTTCTTCCCGCACCTGTTGCCCGCCTATGCGGCGGCAGCCGCAGCAGCAGGACTCAGCACTCCGCCCACTTCGCCATATCAGCAACCTCTCCCGCAGCAGCATCCTTCCCAGCTCCAGCCCCAGCAGAAGCGCTACTTTGCGGCCTATGTAATTAATACTCAGCATCAGCATCAGCAGCAGCAGATCCGTGCCAAAGGCACTGCCTGCACCCGTCTGGACTGCCAAGAGTGCCTGGATTACTACCAACGTCTGCAGGCAGGCTACAAGCAAGCGACGCCCCTGATCTCGCCGGCTGCCTCTTCAGTGAGCAGTTCCAGCGGCGTCCTGCGGCCAGCCAGGGAAGTGGCCATGACTGCCGTCGGAGGATCCGCCACCAGTAACATATCCCTGAGCTCCGTCACCAATCTGAATCTGAGTCTGAACATGGCTCAGACAGCAGCTGTGTCCACTGTCGTCGGCAGCAGCGCAGGACCGATCGGTGGCTACAACACAGCTGCCGCCGAGGAGATCAGCTACAAGTGCAGGATATGCGAAAAGGTCTTTGGATGCTCCGAAACGTTGCAGGTGAGCATTGGGTAAACTAGAAAAATGACCATTGCCAAAGAAATATTAGGATTTATTTGATTATTAGTATTATTACTTGGTGATCGCATAGAGTAAAAAACTAAACCAATTCCCAAACAATATAATTTGGAGAAACCTTTCCTTAAAAAAATCTAACGATAATGCTCCAGGGGTATAGGAATTCAATTATTTTAGTCTAGATCCCTATTCTTATGACAATTACTTAAAAGATATTTCAATTAAATAAGCAACTGTTGGTTAAATTATAATTTAAATATTTTATATCATTGTCAAATATAGTAAGCAATCTAAAGGTTTTAAAGGATATCTTGATATTTACCATGTACCTTAGATTATGAAGCTTATTTCTGTTAAAAAGTTGCGAATCGGCAAACCTTCTTTTTAGAAGAAGTAAATCGAAAAATATCACAGAACTATTACATTTTTGTTTTATTAAAGAAGTAGATTAGTAGAATAAATAAAATTAGAGTCCGAGGAAACTTATTTTTTTTTGCCCAATCATAAAGATTCATTTAACTAAGGAAATAAATAAATTATCCCTTTAAAAAGTTTTTAGAAAGTTTACCACCTACAAAAAATCCAAGTATAAGTTATAATCTAGAGTATGGTCATATAATTTCCTTAATTTTAACAATAAAAATTAAATAAAATAAACTGATGGATATTAAACATGAAGCAAACGAACTCATAACTTGAATATTACAATTTACTTATTCCAATTAATCAAATCAAAGAAACGGATTAACGACAAATTCAAAATGGCGAATTCAATTCTTGAATACTTTTACATGTTTTTAAAGCATTTTAAATAAGCTAGCTGTTATTTTTTACCGATCATTTCTGATCCAAATATTTCACATCAGTTAAATATTTATTATTTCGTTAACGAAGTCGATTCAAAACATCAAGCTACATGTATTCGAAAAAACATATTTAACCTTTCTTATGGTCATATATAAAATTAAATATCGTTTTTCCAATTCTCCAAGTGAATTCTCGAGATCTTCAGTAAACTGGTTTTTCCACCAAATGAAAAGGGCGGGGCTTAGCCGATGGAGAAACTAGGGGCGGAGCCTCGAAGTGAGCAAGATACAGAGAAGAGAGCTGAGAAGAATTGAGTGCCTTATGCAAATATCAGCAACTGTAGCGGGTACCTCAAAATGGAGTCTTCCGAAAACAGAGGCGAGAACTGGTTTTACGCATGGGTGCAGGGCGTTGCTACCAGATTCGTTAGAGAGAGAGAGTCTTATCGGAGCCGCACAAAATGGCCACAAAGTAAAAGTATCAGTTTCAGCCAGTTCACACTCAGTTTATTAATTTAAGAAAATACTTTGTGGTAAATTTGCTTATCTTTTACCATAGTACACTTAAGATTTGGAAATTTATGAAGTTTCTGTAAAATATTGTTAATTGAAACTACATAATATAATTTATTTAGAGGATTTAAAAGCTGAGTAAGTTCCAAGCTAATAAATATTTATATTATTTCTCTCTTTTAGGCTCACGAGAAGACGCACAAATCGCCGCGTTACGAATGCTCGGATTGCGGAAAGGGCTTCTCCCAGTTGCGGAACTACAAGTACCACCTGTCCGTGCACCGCGGCACCAAGGAGTTTGCTGCCGAGTGTCCCGAGTGCGGCAAGACCTTCAACGATAAGGGCTACCTCAGTAGCCACATGAAGATCCACCGGAACCGCAAGGAGTACGAGTGCCCGTACTGCCCCAAGTCGTTCAACCAACGGGTGGCCTTCAACATGCACGTACGCATCCACACTGGCGTTAAGCCGCACAAGTGCTCCGAGTGCGGAAAGCGGTTCTCCCGGAAGATGCTCCTCAAGCAGCACATGCGCACCCACAGCGGCGAGAAGCCCTACCAGTGCTCCGTGTGCGGAAAGTCCTTCGCCGACCGCAGCAACATGACGCTGCACCATCGCCTGCACTCTGGGATCAAGCCATTCAGCTGTCCCCTGTGTCCCAAGGCCTTCACCAAGAAACACCACCTTAAGACACACCTCAACTACCACACTGGTTGCAAGCCCTACGTCTGCCCGCATCCCAACTGCAACCAGGCCTTCACGCAGTCCAGCAACATGCGCACCCACGCCAAGAAGTGCCAGTATCGTCCACTCGACGGAGCAGTCTCTGCATCCCTTCCTGCGCCGACGGTGAAGTCTTCCCAACAACTGCAAATGCCGGTGCCGGCCACTTTGGCCGTTGCCATGGCTACGTCTCCGGCGTTCGCGATGCCAATGCCACCACCACCTGGACCACAGCCGCCGGCCCAGCAAACCCTGCTTAGCAATCTGAGGACATTCTGAAGGTCTAAAGGTTGCACTAGAATATATGGAGCATCGGGAGGTGCTGAATCTACCAAAATTGTAAAAATAATTTTAGTTTGTTGTTATTCATTTTAGATCTAATGTTCATTTACTCATAATATTTAATTAAATGTAAGTAAATTCCGAGCTCTTATCTTTATTTAGTTATAAGCTTTATTACTAACCTGGTACCGAAATGGTTTTATGTTGGAAAATAAAAATTAAAATTCTTGCCTTACATTTTGCAAGCCATCTTTTTTTTATTGGGGACGTAAGTCAAAAGAAGGAAAAGTAAATAATATATGAGTAAGGAAAGTTATTTTTGATTACCAAGTCCTTGATTTAAGAAAGGAATATAAAGAATATATATCTTAAATGAATACATATATGTATGTATAAAATATATTGGTATATCATTTTTAATTATCGAAAACGTTTAAGTATAATTTTTATAAATTATACAAAAAGTTCTTCTTAATTTATTCGACTCTTTCAAATCAAAACTTAGGTCCAACTTCACTCAAAAAATGTAATTCAATATTCCCAATCTAGTATTCATATGATTTACTTTCATATAAGTGAAGGCGTTAACAAATAACGTTGTTTCAACTTCAACCAAAACCGAGTCATTCAGAATTTATAATTGTTTTTCAAGTTGTGTTTCAAACAAATAGAAAGAAAGCACTGGTTTGTATTCTTACAAAAATAACTTCCAACTAAAATAAATTGTTTTCCATTCCTTGTATACATATATTTTTAGATTCTTTATGATCTATAGAGAACCTTCAAGGAAGTTTCAATAATGGCTAACCATACCACCGTAGATGTGAACGATCTTATAAATTCAATGAAGCTAAGAGAAAGTGCCGAGTCGTTTATGAGGCTTGATCGCTACCCTCCTTATTCGCCATTCTATGGGGTCATGGGTGTGGTATTTTCCAGTGTATTCAGTTCGTTTGGAGCGGCGTATGGCACTGCTGTTGCTGGGACCGGGATATCAGCCACAGCCGTTGTGCGTCCAGAATTGATCATGAAGTCGATTATACCGGTGGTAATGGCCGGAATTATTGCCATCTATGGTCTTGTGGTTTCTGTACTGCTGTCGGGCGAACTAGGACCTTCCACTCAGTACTCGCTACCTACTGGATATGTGCACATGGGGGCCGGACTCGCTACAGGACTCTGCGGTTTGGCTGCCGGTTATGCTGTGGGAGAGGTGGGCGACAGTGGGGTGCGACATATCTCTGAGCAGCCACGCCTCTTTATTGGAATGATTCTTATATTGATTTTCGCAGAAGTTTTGGGCCTTTACGGACTGATCATCGGTATATACTTGTATACTGTGAATATAAGGACATAAATATGTATGTAAGAACGGATTTAGGGTATTAAAATGTTGTTCACAAGTTTTAAAAAGATACATGTTCTACCCCTTTAATTAATTTCATGTAATCCACCAAGCTTTGTGAACCGAGTGAAATAAAAATTGTTTTCTTACTTGTCTTTAAGCAGAAAAGTGAAATTAAATTAAATTAGTTTTCCTTATTTTAACGGTTGACACTTTCTAATCGAGAGAACAGTTTAAATTTGTTTCTTAAAATATGTTCAATGTTTGCTAAATTATTAAAATATATATTTTATATATTTCGAATCTCAAATGATGTATATTATAATAATAATAATTTTAAATAATTTGTTTTTTTATCCCGCATCATATGAACACAATACGTGCAACTATAATTAATGCATAATATATAAAAAAATAAATTGCTTTTCAGGCAATAAGCCAGATGAAAATTGCAAAGGCTTCTGGAGGAAATTTTCTGTGACATTCAACGACAAAAAAAAGCTAAAATAACGTAAATTTTACTTATTTTCCAAGCTAGAATTCCCGATAGTCGCTAGATTACAATTTATCTTGTCTTATGATCTAGCGACGCCGCCAAATCTAGCGGGAAAACGGCTAAATAGGCATTTTATTAAAACTGCTCCGGTCACACTGTCAATTGGCGATTTTTTGTTAGTAATTATTAATTTTACGCGAACGGAAAATATAAATAGGAAGAGCCACAAGCATTGGGAAAACTCGAGGAGTCAAAGGAGGCGACGCCTAAGCTGCAAGGCATCAGCCGGCAGCCAAAACCGATTTTGAAAAGCTTTCAATCCGGCCAATTTCATCACTAATCACAATTTCATCACTGCACACGTGTCTGAAGCTTTGGTTCTCCGCTCCTATATCAAGTCCAGGCGATTTCCGGACTGCAGTATCGAGACACCGGGAAGGCTTACAGTGATACGAGACAGGCTGAGCACGTCAAAAAGCCAAACGCAGGAGGAGGAGAAGGAGGAGGTGCTGCACGGAAGTGGCGGCGGTGGCAGTAGCATAGTCTTCTCAGCCATGGACGAGTATTGGCAGCAGCTGACCAACGGTGGCGTTCGTGGAGGAGCAGCCACCAATGGCCATGGTCACGAGGCAGCGGCGCAAGCTGCGGGAAACAGCGCCAGCGGAGCAACTACAAGCGGCAACAGCAACAACAACTATGTGAACTTTAATCAGTTCATTCAACAGCACAACCTGGGCGGAGGATCATCGCCCACTCCCAGCGCCGGAACAATGCAGCACCCACTGAGCAGCGGCAACAACACGAACTACAACATCGGCGGCGGCGGAGGAGCCTTCGGGCTCAATCCGCCAGTGGCTTCGGTTGGGAGTTCCAACAGCTTTGGGCATGTGAGTGTGCAGCAAATCGGATTATTATATATTTTTATTTATTTAAAGTTTATGTCTTATTGGGCCAAGAACGTTATATCTACACATTATAATCCTGTTCTTTTTTCCTCAGCTATATTCACAGCCCATGTTTCCATCTTACCAAAATGGCGATGGCACCGCCTCCTTTGGTAACAACTATGATGACACCTTTTCGAATTTGTATACACCGTTTGGCAACAACCCCTTCGACTTCAGCTCTTCCAAGCTGCAGGCCTCAGCCCCCGAATTTGTGCCCAATCTGGCCAAGCTGAGTCTAAACGAGGTGCCGGCGGAGGCGGCAACGACGCCAAACGGGAACAGGAACATCACTGCCAGCCAAGAAACTGCCATTAGTGTGACAGGAACAAGGGCGCCCCAACCGGGGAGAAGCGGTGGTGCAGGAGGAGGAGATCCTCACCACCTTCGCTTATCCGCCAACAATTATGAAAGAGATCGCGGTGACAGAGACGCGCGACCGGGAGGTACCAGGCAGCAGCGTCGCTCTGACTACCGCGACGACCGGGAGGATCGATACGAGCGAAACGATCGCAAGAAGCCCCAGAAGCAGCAGCGCTACGACAATCATAGAAGCAACAAACGAAGGGACGATTGGAATCGCAACAGGGACCGCATCAATGGCTTTCCCCGGGCCGCCGACGAGTTGGACACGAGCAACGAGAGTGCTCAGCCGTCGCCCGAAAAGCAACCAACGACGCAGCAGCAGATCTCTCCGCGAAGAACTTTGCCGCCTCCACCGGCGGCAGATAATGAGAAGCTATCGCAGCGGGAGAAACTCATACGCGATATCGAGCAGCGGCGACTGGAGTGCCTCGTGTGCGTGGAGGCCATCAAGGCGCACCAGCCGACGTGGTCCTGCCAGAACTGCTACCACGTCCTCCACCTCAAGTGCACTATTACCTGGGCGAGCAGCTCCAAGTCTGATGTCGGCTGGCGGTGTCCCGCCTGCCAAAATGTCCTCCAAGAGCTGCCGCGGGAGTATCTCTGCTTTTGCGGAAAACTCAAGAACCCGCCGGTGTCCCGGACTGAGCTGGCCCACAGCTGCGGTGAGGTCTGTTGCCGGATCGAGGGCTGCAGCCATGCTTGCACACTTCTATGCCACCCGGGCCCGTGTCCACCCTGCCAGGCCAATGTAGTGCGCAGCTGTGGCTGCGGCCGCAGCTCGAAGACCATGCAGTGCGCCATGAAAGAAAATCTCCTCTGTGGCGAGATCTGTGACAAGGTGCTCAACTGTGCCGAGCATCGGTGTGTCGCTGAGTGTCACGCGGGCAAGTGTGCTGCTTGTGCGGAGCAGGTGGAGCAGCACTGTCACTGCGGCAAGCAGGAGCGCCAGGTGCAGTGCACGCGCGAGAACCAGGACAAGCGGAGCTACTCGTGTAAGGAGAGTTGCGGGAAGCCCCTGCCTTGCGGTAACCACAAGTGCAAAGACTCCTGCCACGCGGGCAACTGTAGGTGAGTACATCCACACTGGTTACCTCGTTTCGACGTTTTCTAATATCCCATTCCCCTCTCTAGGCCTTGTAAGCTAAGTCCCGAACAGATAACCAGCTGTCCTTGCGGCAAGATGCCGGTGCCGGCGGCTCAGCGCTCGAGCTGCCTAGATCCCATACCAACTTGCGAGGGAATCTGTTCGAGGACCCTGCGCTGCGGCAAGCCAGCGCATCCCCATCAATGCGCCAGCAAGTGTCACCTGGGCCAGTGCCCGCCGTGTCCCAAGCAAACGGCTGTTAAGTGTCGCTGCGGCCACATGGATCAGATGATCAAGTGCCGGCAGCTGTCCACTCGGGCAGACGATGCCCGCTGCAAGCGACGCTGCACGAAGAAGCGCAGCTGCGGCAAGCACAAGTGCAACGCGGAGTGCTGCATTGACATCGATCATGCCTGCCCGCTGCCCTGCAACCGGACTCTGAGCTGTGGCAAGCACAAGTGCGATCAGCCCTGCCACCGAGGCAACTGTCCGCCGTGCTATCGCAGCAGCTTCGAAGAGCTCTACTGCGAATGCGGGGCCGAAGTGATATATCCGCCGGTACCGTGCGGCACCAAGAAGCCGCTCTGTAAGCGGCCCTGCTCCCGATCGCATCCTTGCGAGCATCCGCCGCAGCACAACTGCCACTCTGCGGCCACCTGTCCGCCCTGCATGATTTTCACCACCAAGTTCTGCCACGGCGGCCACGAGCAGCGAAAGACTATTCCCTGCTCGCAGGCCAACTTTAGTTGTGGCATGGCGTGCGGCAAGCCCCTGCCATGTGGCCGTCACAAGTGTATCAAACCGTGTCACGAGGGCGCCTGTCAGAGTGCCGGCGAGGTGTGCCGTCAGAGCTGCACTAAGCCGCGGACGCTCTGCGGCCATAAGTGCGCCGCTCCCTGTCATGAAGGCGCCTGTCCCGAGACGCCGTGCAAGGAGCTGGTAGAGGTGCAGTGTGAGTGCGGCCACCGCAAGCAGAGTCGCAGCTGCCAGGAGCTGGCCAGGGAGCACAGTCGGATTGCCACCGCCCAGCTGGCCTCCTCCATGGCGGAGATGTCGCGCGGCAACTACATGGAGCTGAGCGAAATTCTGGCCCCGGCCAAGACCAGCAAATCGAACAGAACGTAAGGGATGCCCAGAAGTTACAAACATTATTTTACATAATAATATTTACAGCTTGGACTGCAACGAAGAGTGTCGTCTGCTGGAGCGTAATCGCCGCCTGGCTTCTGCTCTGTCATCGGGCAACCCGGACACGAAGCCAAAGTCGCTGACCAAATACTCAGAGTTTGTCCGCGGCTTTGCCAAGAGGAATCCGGCTTTGACCAAGAGCGTGTACGAGACGCTGAGCGATCTGGTGAAGCTGGCCAAGGAGAGCAAGCAGCGGTCGCGAAGCCACTCCTTCCCCACGATGAACCGCGAGAAGAGGCAATTGGTGCACGAGCTATGCGAGATATTTGGCATTGAATCGGTCTCATACGACAAGGAGCCCAATAGAAATGTTGTGGCCACGGCCCACAAGGAGAGGGTAAGTCGAAATAAAAATGTATTCCAAAGTTAAGTTTAAACATTGGCATTATCTGTCTTCTTTCAGTGCTGGTTGCCTGCCACGAGCATCATGGAGGTGCTGGCTCGTGAGTCTGGACAACGTCGAGTCCCTGTGCCCAGCAACAATGCATGGAGCTTAAAGAAATAGAGGAAATCTATTATAATATAAAAGTAAATACTGTTGGACGGAGGAAGGGAGCCTAGAATGAAATATTAGTCGAGCCTAAAACGGAGGCAAACCGAAAGAAAGCTCTATGAGACGACAATACCATTACACTAGCGAAGCCGATATTGCAAGTTTTGCCACCGTATATTTTGTAAATTATAACGAAAGTTAGCTAAAATCTAGAATGCATAAATATGTTGAATATTGAATGGATACACAGAGGCAGAGTTATGGAGAATCTTGTTAACCAATTCTGTTTCATGATGAATTTATCGAAAATCAAAACCTTCTGAGCCCAAAACTAAATAAGAAAAAATGTATACTGGAGGGAAAAATAAATAAGAATACAGAGCAGAGGGAAAAGTGGAGTTTGAATTATTTATTCGGCAAGCCAAAGTTTATTTAGCTTTGCAGTTTGCCATTGAATTGATTTGATTGCAGAAATCTTACTGGTGGCTTAAATGTTTATAAGAACCACCAACGTTTTGTCTTATTTTTGATGCTTATCTGATAATTATGCAATTATGCCATGGAAATCAATGGATTATATTCTGTAAAAATTGTTTTTCTTTTAATTTTATGCAATAACAATTATTAATATAATCTCGAAACAGTTAACAGGTAAAACACAGACTATTATAAAGTTTCAAAATGACTACTCCAGACCGTTCCTTTCCCTGGGCTTGCCAGTTCACTTGCTCCGGCTAATCGAGTGCTCCAGTTGGGAATTAACCGCCTGGGCGGTAGAGGAATTCTTACCGTCGATTGACATCGGTGAGCTGGCATTACCGGTATGGAGAGGGGTCTTTCTCAACGTGAACGAGGTTTCCTTCTTTTGTGATATTGGCCCTAGGGGCTCTGAAGGTGGAATAACTCGCTTCTTGCCGGCGGACGCTTGCTGCTTGGGCTGGCGGAGCTGCTCCCAGTCCAAGGCCATGCTTTTATGGATCTCCTCTCCGAACACCAGGAAGGGTTTATTTGCCTGGCTCACAAACACGCTCACCAGCTCCGTGATCTGTAGCTCAATCTTGGGCAGCTTGGCCGAGATGGCCTTCCGCTCCTTCTCCTCCTTAAGCAGCTGACCCCCGCGATTGTTGAATCGATTCGGATTGTTCGCCTTGGCCACCAGTGCCTCCATGCGTGCCCACAGCTCAGCCCGATGGGCGTAGAGCTCGAAAAGCTTCTGGTTGCTGCTGTAGAAGTCCTTAAGGCCATCCAACTCCAGCTCGTGCAGTTCCAGGATCTCTTCGCTCTCGCAATCGGTAAAGTAGCTGGTGAAGAGCTTGCGCTCCTGTGGGCCCGTCAGGGTGAGATCCCACCACACCTTGATTTCAGCTCGCACCTGTTCTATGTAGGTCTTCAGGTTTTTACTACGGATTGCTTGGCATCGCTGCAGCTCCACCAGAAGCACATTGTATGTGCCCTGTGTGTATGCCGAGGATTCCTGCACCCTCCGCTTGGCAAGCTCGTCAGTCTCTGGGAGCCGTGTCCACAGTACTTTAATCTTCTGCCGCATGGCGTCGATGTGCTCGTAGAGCTCATGGACCTGTTGAGCGTATTTCTTCTGCATCTGGCGGAGCTGCGACAATACCTCGTTTTTGGGGAACTGATTTTCCTGGCACAGAAGATGCACCTCAGAGTCTGTAATGGGAAACAGTTCCAATGTCTTCATATTAGTCCGGATGCTGTCACGCAGCAGATCCATCTCCTTCAGGCGCTCCACTCGCTCGTGGCGCAGCTGCGCGAGGTGATCCCGGAACGCGTCCATTTCTTCCGGCAGTGGCAGAGGATCTTCCGGTAGTGAAAGCGGCATCTCGTCCAGTTCCTCACAGAGCTGATCCTGCTGCAGCAACAGCTCACAGATATCGGCGCGGCGGCTGGCCAGCTCCTCGCGCAGGTGCTCGATGCTCTTGTTCAACTCCAGGTGCTTGATGACCAGGGGAACGCCTTCTGGTCCCTCGTAGATGTCCACCGTCTTGTTGAGCAGGCGCATGAGGTCATTGGCCTCTGCCCGCAGGCCGGCGATGTCGTCGAGGATTGTCTGCTGCTTCTCCCGCGACTCGTTCAACAGATCCGTGTAGAAGGTCAGCACGTGGTCCCTCAGCCGCTGGAGAAACTCGTCGCAGGTCTGGGGGTCGAAGACGCGCAGCCACATATCGTGCAGAAGGTTAACATGCTGGCCGGTCATCTCCAGGATCTCCTTTTTTACTGCAATGGAGCCGTCCGTATCCATAATTCTGTATTGTGTGCCAAATGGAGTTGGATTTTGAAAGAAAACAACTTGTGTAGGTGTACTGTTGAAGTAGAAGCTCAAACTGAACTGCTTTAAAAAAAAAAATAACTTTTACATTTGTATTATTATTTTTTAATACCGCCTAACAGATAATCAATACGAAATAAATTTGATTTATTTTTGTTTAAATAATATATATATGTTTATATAATCGTTAATATTTAAAGGTAAACAAATTATAATTATTGTTTGAAAGAGTGTCAGTTATCCCATTGGCCATCAGAAGGTTGAGCTTTTGTCAGGTGACTTTCAATGCTGCCAGTCAGCGAGAGAAATGTTGTCTTATAGCAATCGGAAACTGTCAGCCAATAAAGGCATTTAAAAAGATATTTTCTATTATTTCATACCGATGTTTCAGGGATAAGGGGTTGCGTTGCTAAATCAATATTCTTATCACAAATGTTCAGTTAGCAAACAAAATTAAAAAAAGGAATCGTTTTATAAATTTTAAAGATACTCCTTTGTTGAAGGATTACTAAAATTGTTGAAGAAAAGGATGACATTGTGAAGTGTTTTCCTGCAGCTTCGGGAAAAATGTGAAGAAGTATTAGAATTACAAATAAAAAAATAGAGTGTCCCAAAAAAGATAAAATACGATAAAAGATAAAAAGCGTTTAAAATAAAATAACAAAATGTCTAACCTTTCGCTTTACATTTTTTAAGAGTTGCATTGAAAACAAACCTTCATACACGTTCCGGTAAATGGTATCTTAAGACCTGTCTTAAATTTCATTAAGATCTGTTGAGTAATTGTTGAGAAATTTTGACAACAGCACAGTTTTAAATAAAAAATGTTTAAAGTTTTGCAAGCTGAGTAGGGAGTGATACCCGGATCTACTTGAAATGTAGCCAGTATATTTTAAAAATGTTTTAAAAATATTAAACATAGATTACTGAAGTGGCTAAGCCCATGTAATCCCCTAAACAAAAGTCACAGTCACGCATCTTATTCTGAATATTGTGTTTGATTACATTTGAAAGGCTTAATGGGCACGTTAAGTCTCTTTCAAATCTTAGAGCTCTTCCCAAAATCATTGAATTATGGTCACCAGCTATAAACCTCTCCGATGGGCCGATCGTTATGATAAAGCCTGTAAGAACCAAAAAACTTACATGTCGATGCAGACAGCTTTCGTTTTGCCTTGGTCGCACCTGCTGTGTGGGATTATTTTTTCCACCAGGCTCCTGGCTTGCCTCATAGGGCCCGACGCGGCTTGAAAGAAAGCTAACTATTTAGGCTTAAAAATTTCGGAAGTCAAAATATGGGCCAGTAGTCCCAGCCATTAGTTAATTAAAGCTGCTGGGGGTGGAAAACTACCTGAGAGCTGCCCAGGGGGGGAGGCCCTCCATCTGCTGGTCCGTAGTTGTGGAAACTAGAAAATACTTACATACCGCCTCCTTGCCACCGGCAACTCCCCGCCGGCCCGTTGCCGTCTCGTTTCGGGCTATGGGCACACGCTTCTAATTTGTTGCCATTGCCGTTGCCATTTTCACGAAAAACAATAAGCGGCGCCTAGGGAATAATGCCAAAATAAAGATGAAATGTTACGACAAGTCAAAGTGGGGGGGATTCCCAGGATGAGGCGCACTCACGCACTCACCGGAGCCGAGGATGCCGCTGCCCCGGATGAAGGGGGTGTTAGGGGGCAGGGAGGCAGAGAGGTGGTGTTAAGGCAAAAGGCAAGTCGTATGTATATGAATATAGACCTGACATAATGAGCAGCCTATAAGCGAAATGGCTGCCAACATCGTCAGAGGCCACTCCACGGCTCCGGCCGCTCAAGATGTGTGCGTAATTTGAATTTAGTCTGCCGGGGAGTTTATTAACAAATACAAAGAAATCCGTAAGATGCTGAAATGAGCGAGGGAAAAAGAAAGAAAGAAGGCAGGCAATAAGTGGCGGCACCGGTGGGTGTGGGTTGGAAGCATAATTCCAGGGAGATTAAATTGCGGTTGGCATCTTTAGGCTGGCTGCTGGTGTTGGGGATGGCCCAAAAGGCCGCGAGATTGAAGGAAAAGAGTTCATTTTGGGTCAATTGTAAGCCGCTGAATGTTGGAAACGTGAGAGGGATGTGCAGGGATATTTTTATAAAATGTGTGTAATTTTAATTATGTGTTACAGCAAGCAAAAAAAAAAATTTTATAATGGAATGGCACATGTGTGTGTGTGAGCGAATCATACTTGAGCTCTTCCACATTCCATTACGTTATTAATACAGCTATTTATTTTAAATTTAAATTTTAAACCAACAGAAAATTTAAATTATTTTCAAATTACTTTTTGTGGTCGAGGAGAAAGTGGTGTGGATTTAAATGCTTTTCACAGCTGGCCCTATTTGTTGTTGTTAAACTGCGGACTCAACTCAATGTGTTATCATTAGTTGTTAATTTGAGTTGCTATAATGCCATTTAAGTAATCATAGGAATTACGTTCGTGCGAAATATGAATGGCAATTGTAGGGAAGGCCATAACAAGCTTTAAATGCAAAAAAAAAAAAAAAACGATTTAAGCTTTTATTGAAAACACATATTAGTAATAATATATTAAAATATTATTAATATTTATTTTCTTTTATTTATATAAAGGAATTGTTTTTCTTTTTTTGTTTTTGTTAAAATTCGAAAGTTCATTTTATTAAAATTAAGTAAGAATACATCATAATTGTTGAACACATATTTTTGATAATTTATGAATTAAATCAATTTTAAAACAGTTTTCTTTGATTGTTATGTTATATTCCAAAAATTAATGTAAATATCAACAAAAATATCGCAATCAATGTATTTAAGATTGATTTATAGAGATTTTAAATATCAAGAAGTATAGAAGTGGTTATTTTATTTGACTATTCCCTTTCTTTTATTTTTATTTATTTCTCACAAACTAAAATTAGGCTCTTCTTTAATACGCTTTTCGATAGATCAAACCGAAAACGTTACACATTTATTAATATATCTATTTAGAATCGATATTTAGTTTCAATACTTGATTTTGGAGTGATCGAGAATGTCTATAATATCTTTATTTACATATTTCGTAGCTTAAGCGCTAAAAAAAAGCTATCCCATCACTTCAATAAATACGAGTATCAACTTTGGCATTTCCCTTTGCAGGGGATATGCAGTGCAGGAGCAAAATAACAACAACAACAATTGTAACATGACAAACATTTGATGCTCATTTGTGACATTTGTCCTGGGAGAACTTTCATACGTCCATATAACATATGCAGTAGCAAGTAATATGAAAGCTGTCCTTAAAATATTCATTAAGTCTGAGTGCAGTGGCTGAAATTATGCCTGCGTGTGGCCTCTCCCCTCGAGCCCTAACCGTGTCCTGCGTCCTGTGAGCACGTGACCCGACCGAAAAGAGGCGACCACAGAAATGCGAGTGCGAGGGGTGAGTGATGGGAATGGCGCGAAGAGGGGGAAGAGAGTGGAGAAGCCAGCCCGTCGAGTTGCTTTCAATTTGCGCTTTTTGGCATTTTTAAAAATGCATTAAAGGAGCAGCCTCAGCCTCAGCCTCGCAGTCAGCGCAGCCCCATCAAGGAGCACAAATAACGTGCCCAAAAAGATCTGCAGACAGACACAAACACAGAAAGAATGCGAGAAGTTGCGATGAAAGCGCGAAAATTACTTCCTAAATAGCCGCCTGACTGCCTGCCAAGACTGCTCAGGAATGGCTTCTACAGCCAACGGGGACGGAGCAGGCCTAGACGACGAGACTGGGCCGGGAAGACCATGTTACTGGGCTCAATAAAGGAGACACAAGCACAAGCGCACTCCGAGGCCCGAGCTCACACATAGGTAGAGGAGTGCGCCAAAGGCCTGGAGACAGGAAGAGGTCACAAGAGGGGTCGCCGGAGTCGAATTCAAATTGCAAATTCGCCGCAGATTTTTTATGCACTTTTCCCTAGCCAAAATTAAGGCAAGGGAACGTGGCTCTCCGGAACGAGTTCCAGACGGAGACGAAGACCAGGACGACGAACGTAACAGGGACGAGGACGGGGTGGGGAGGTCCAGGGCCAGGAGCCGGATCGGGACAAGTAAGAGGACGACATTGCTGACGTCTTGACAGCGAAATAAAAAAAAGAAATAGACTGCAACAGGGCTGGCAATGGAAAGCGGGGAAGGCGGCCCAACTGAATGCAAATATTATCGTATCTGTATGCAAAAGAGGGTAGCGGCGGAGAGGGGCGGTAATCACGGAGAGAAACTTTACGGAAAACCAATAATATAAGGCCCTACCTGCATTGACGGAGCAGGGAACAAAATGGGTTAGAGTTACGTAATACCTTTAATTGGCTTACCTAAAAATTGTAATATTGTAGAATTCCTTCGGCCTAAAATATTATGGCTATAAATTAATTTATATAATTATATATTATTAAGTATTAAACCTATAAGTTCACACAGATTAAAATATTTTCTCTTAATTATGAAGAGAAAAAGCCACTTAAAAGATAAATAACATAGAATTTATAAACCTTATTTTCCCCTATATATTTTTTACAATATTAGTTTATTCATACCCTTCAGTACCAATCCCCGGGGATTAACAGGGGAATCCCTGGGGACTCGTAGGAAAATGCCGAGGAATCTCCGGGGAAAATCCGGTGAATTTCAATACAAAAATTTTGAAAATGACCTCCTGTCGGGGAATTCGAAGTAGGCGGGGAATCATCGGGGAAATTGCGGGGAATTCCTAGGCTGTTTCACAGGGAATTTCGAAAGATTTTCCCCGGGGAATCGCCTGTGAATATCGTGGTAATATTTCCGGGGAATCGCCGAGGAAAGACACTGGAAAACCTGAGAAGTCCCCGGGGAAAAGCCGCTGAAACCTATGGGAAAACCTATGTAAAATCCCCGGGGAATAGCCGCTGAAACCCCGTGGAATAAACAAAATAATATATATACAAATATTTAAAATTTTTTATTCCTTCCTTTTTTTTATAAAAGTTATGTTTAATAAATATATTATTATTATTGTTACTAATAATATCTTTAAATCAATCTACAGATACATGCATCTTATTTTATCATTTTCTCTGTGCAGGAGAGTCATAGAGAAACGGGGGAAAAACAAATAACGCGTACCGCGACGACGCTCTCCTTTTTATAAGGCATTTTCTAAAGCAAAAGGTGACAAACTGCTCCAGCCACTTTGGGAGAGGAGGGAGGAATGGCTCCCAAGAAGGAGAAGTATCTCTGCTGCAAAGGCTACGAAGGATTTACCGCCCACCTCAACCGTGGCCCACTCTCTGTCCCACTTTAGACTCCCTTTTGCCGTCCAACTAAATGCATTTCGGTTTTTATTCATATTTTATTCAAATGTGGCAACCGAAATGGCACAAACACTGCGCAGTTATTTATGTAATTCGTTTTTTCCCCTGCAGTCATCCTTGTCGCGCTGGAGATGCAGCGTGGAGTTTGGAAATGAACCAAAAACGAGGTAAGTACAAATTCAGAGACAGAAAAATTGAAATTGTATTGTATTTTTATTTTAGAGGTCAAAATTAGAATTAAAAGTTTAAAATCATATTTTTTCTATAAGATATCCTTAAACCTATATGAATTCGATATAAAACTTAGGTTAACCAAGGTGTTTAAGAATCCTAGATATATCAATTTATAGAATTTTCACAGAAAACTCAATTATAAATATCAACAGTAAAAGCTGATTCTTTAAAAAGGTCATGAAGATGTATTTATGATGCAGATAGTACTCAAATATATTTAAACAACTTAAACAAGTTATTTAACATTTTTTACGAGTCTACTTCTATTTCTTGTAAAGACGATAGTTTTATTTATACCACATCCATGTGTAGTTGACCTATATAAATGGACACACCTAATCATTAATAATTTTAATTAAAACGATGGCAACGCATCTTAGTGTGTAAAAAGTGAGCTCAGAGCCACAGACTAAACTCAAAATAGCTTCTAACCTTAACTAAGATATTTATGTATTTATTTCTAAGGCAGGAATTTTAGAATTCTCATTGTTCATGCCAAGGGACTGCTTATAAATAAATCCACGGGATACCGACTTGCCATGAATTGCATTTTCCCTCGGCTCATCTGCTGCTGCCACCCGTATTCCAATGCCTCCCCACGAAGCCTTTGCCTTTGCCTTTTCGCCATAAACTTGTCATCATTTTAATATTGGCAGCTTATAAAGCCCCGATAGATGATAGAGGGCCCGGGGTTCAGCAGGGCTGGCTCAGACCTCGGATTCGAACCGTGCAAACCTGGGCAGCGGAACGGGAGGCGGGCGAAGCCAAAGCCAATGTCAAGCCAAGTCAAGACAAGCCAACTCAGCACCGGATTATCTGCGACAGCAGCATGGAAAGCAGCAGGGGCGGTGGCAGCTGCGGGGTGGAAGGTCACAGGATGTGGCCCAACGACAGGTCTAGCTAGTTTGTGTGCTGCAAAAATTTACTGTAAAATACAATTTCCCGTTTTTATAGCTCATTTCCAACAACATTTGCTTAGCCCACCGTCGTCGCCGGCGTCTATGGGAAAACAATTTTTATTGCATTTCGCTGGCAATGAGGAAAATGAACGTCGGGCGCGAGAGGGAGTAAGTGTGGGAGTAAGTAAATATTACTTCTTTTTTTCTTCTTTGCTTCCTCCACTTACCCTTTTTTTTTTTAAACACTTGGCATTAAGTGCAACAGCTGGGGCGGGAAGCGGTAGCCAGTCAGCCAACGTTTCCTGCGTTAGCTGTGCGCTCGAAGATTCAATTATAATGCAATAAAGCGCGAATCAGAGCTACAATAAAAATAACAAAAATGAACAGCACTAACAGGGGTACGAAGGGACCCATTCTCGGCCAGATAGCGGGCATACAGTGCGTATACTTAATGATATAGAGGACATCTGTATGTATTGGTTGATATCGGGAGCGGTTCCAGTTGGTGTCAGAATTGTAGTTATTTCATATTATGCTAGACCAAACTACCATTTGAATTACACCGCTTACTGAAGGAAAAGGATCTGCAAAAATTATACAAGGTTTTAAAGTAAAGCCTTAAAAACGGAAGGAAACTTGATAAAAGAGTATTTGAGTTGCAGCAAAAACATGCTGCTGACCTGCCTCGGACCTTTAATTTGTTTTACAATACCTATTATATTGTAATTAAATTAAACAAATATAAAGTTACATTTAGTACCAGGTATCTCCCAGTCGATCACCCTCATGTGTAGCTCTCTCACTTGTTTTAAATATATTTCCGCCACATCAGTATGTATATTCCCTTGTTTTCACATTTTACATATGTTTCATCCTTCTGAAACATGCAAAAATATATTCGCTTTTGGTTCATAATTTTACATAAATTATTCTTATGCTAAAAGAATTTTTAATGTTGTATCTATCTATCCTCGCACAGATTTCTCCTCTCGAAACCTAATAAGACTTTAATGTGAACTTAATTAAAATCCCATAGGCTAGTTTTTGAAGGCCTCAATAAAGAGTAGGATATATAGTAAACGAAAAACAGAATGGGAAAATTGATAAAACGAAGACTTAGGCGATTTCTAGCTCCTGGAGGGAAATGCCAGCGAATCGCTTTTCTGGAACGTGCCTGGAATATGCAACAAGGAGTGGAGGGAGAGAAAGTAGAGCTGGCAGGGAAAAACAGGGAAGATAACCCACCACGGCGGTAATCGACGGGCGCTGGTTGGATGGGGGGACAGCTAAGTGCTTAAGTGTTCTAATGTTGTTCCCCCGTTCTCCCCTTGTTTTTCCTGCCCCCAACCGAAAGCCCGCTCCCTTTCCTCCACTTGAGTTGCAATTTGCAAGGCGCCGCGGCTCAGGCTTTCCATATAATTTTCCTCTCCGAAAGAATCCCAGCCTCATTTTAATGTAATTATCATTGCTGTCTGGCGCTTATTATGAAATTATCAACTTGGTGGTTCTACACGACCAACAACAAACTTTAAATAGGAAACCAAAACAAAATTAATGTAAATTTCCATCGAAAACAATCAAGTGGAGAAAGAATTTGTATATATGCCATGAAATTGACTTGGGGCACTTTAATTATCCAACATAAGAGGAAACAAAGCCAACAAAATGCTAAGCAGCAACGACAACAACAATGCCAACAGAATTCAATTAAAACGGAATCCCCGGAAATTCCTTGTAGTCCCCCCAAAATGGCGAAAAGCCATATTGTCAAAAAATAAAACAAAAAAGAGAGAAAAAGTTAAAAATAAGGAAAGCCAAATTGTTCAACTCACGAAGGTGGCTGGCAAAACATGTGGCCAATAAATTTTCCAAGGCCGGGCCTAAAAAAGAATCAACAAAAGGGAAAGAAAATCTGCTTCCCGTAATCCCAACTTAAGTATGTAAATTGCCGCACGTTCATTTTTTGATTTTCCAGCATGAAATCAGTATAATCTGTTTTGCCGACCGCCGCATCCCGCCCCCCGGTTCCCCCCTGCACTGACCAGCCCGGAAAAGTCAACGCTGGCGCTGAGAGAAAAATCAACTGGCCAACAGACTCAAACACGGGAAGAAATACTTGTAACCATTTAAAAATAAATTCGAGTACGAATAAACACTAAAGGAAAAATTCATAGTATTTACAGTGTTTTATATATAATTAATTTAATTTCTAGATAATATAAATCTATAAAGGTGGCTACAAAAAAGGAATAAGCGTTGAGTATATTAATTTTACCATACAAATTCCTTCTTTTTTATCCTTTACTTTCAGTCACCATTTGCAGTTTTAATTTACCCATTTCTCCGGGTGCAACTCCAATGTCCTTTCGTCCTGCTGTCCTGCCCAGGAGCGCTGATTAACGCACTCGAGCGCAATCTGCCTCGCCTCACTTTTATGTAAACACAAAACAGAAATATAAAGGCATGAAGCAAAAATAAAATAGAGCTCGTGGCCCTCCAACTGTCTGAGTCTCTTTTGGGCCTATCAAGATGCCAGCGTGAAAATGCTGCCGCTGGAAAAACTCTCTCTCTCTATCTCTATCTCTTTCCCTGTCCGCCGCTATGTTTGTCTGCCGTTTCACATTAAAGGTAATTTTCATATTTCTGCAAATGGCATCCAGACTCAATCTCTCTCTGACTGTCTGTTTGTTCTGCTCCGTTCCTTTTCTGCGTTGGCACACGGCAATTCAATCATTTAAATTCAAAAATACACATAAATATATATAAATTATATGCATGTACATGATGGTTATAAAAAGGAAGGGCGGCCGGAAGGTGGCGGGAATATAGGAATATATTGCCGCACAAGCCAACGACCGCCGTTTGAGTGCGGAAAGTGAAATAGGTGGAATACGTAGACCAGGTATAAAGAGCTTATCGGAGAGGTGATGAAATGGCTGATACTCTTGATATTCCCATTCACCATCCACGAGTCCTTGAGGGTGTTCTGCTCACTTGGAAACAAAGGGGAAATTGTTGGTTTTTGAAGAGAACTTGACGGCTTAATGAGCCACGCACTAAAGGTGTTCATATTTATGAATAAGTCATTAAATTAAAATATTAAAGGTTTGACTAAGGTTCTTAAAGTTCTTCTTAAAAGCTTCTTAATTAATTCTGGAATGCAAACGCGTGTTAAAATTAAGAAATATTTCCTTTAATCTGCTGCACTTGTATTCTAGCAAAAGGTAACAAATTCTTACTTCTGAAGCTACATATGCATTGAATTTTAAATATCTGAACCAACTATTGAGAAATTTAAACCAAACAACTAACTGAAGACTATTTTCCCCCTAATTCCATTCGATCATATTTTAAAATAGTTTCCATTTCACTATCCTGTGCTACCCATCTAGCAATCCCATAAGAACTGAACGGAAAGGACGAAAAAATAAATAAATGTTTTTTAAGCTGAAGCAGCTCAACTTGCGCTGCAAAAAATATTTATTACTTTCGCCCCGACTGCATACAGCACTTGGGTGTGTGCATCTCTGTGTATCTAGTGGGAGATTGTTTGCCCTCAAGGTGAAAATATGCTAAGTAACAAATAAAAGCAGGATCTCTATCAGAGACGCCCCACTTAGCCCCCGGCAAGCCTCCTTCCGCGTCCTGCGGGCTGCCATCCCGCCATCCTGCGAATGTTGCAAACGAGTTTTTGGCTTTTTACATATTTTTGAGGTTTGGAAAACCAGCAAGGCACACGAAAAGGAGGAAGGGACGTAAGGACGACGAGGCGAGAAAGATGGACGGCCAAAGGAAAAGCCGAGAGCAGAGCTTGTAAACAAATTAAGAGATTGCTTTTGGGCAGACGACCGTCAAAAGCATTGAGCTCGAAGGCCGAACAAATGGCCAGAACAACTCTCGCCAGAGGAGGCGTTACAACTTGGCCAAAGATTTGAAAGGGGCGTTTCTAATCAAATCAGTTTGGCTGCATCCAATAAATTTTCCAGCTGCGAGTAAAAAACAGGCAAATGAAAGCAAGTTGCGGTCGGTGAAACCACTTCCTGTGCTTACAAGTATTTATTTACAAGTTTCGTTTATTTATTTCAAAGCGAAAGGAAATGTTTGTGACGCAATAAGAACAGGTTCTTATCCTCATCCTGTATTGATATTACATTATTATTAACCCGTTAAATATAAGTTATATTTCCTATTATTTCCCGCCACAGGACATATTTTGAGCGCAGAAACTATTCATAACACGGCTACGGAAAAATCTAATTAAATAAGACTCGACTTCGAGTTTCGGAGTTGAAAAGTTGAGCAAGCGGCGCCGCACGCAGAATAGTTTTCTAATTAACTGTGAACTATGCGAGGCGAACAGAGCAACTGAATGGAAAGCCGGCGCGGAAAACAATATAGTCCAGGTGGAAAGAAAGCGAAGTCGGGTGAGATAAACCGTGAAATCTCATGAATTAACTGAGCCAACTTTTGACTCGGCGCAGAGCGAGGCAGCGAAAGGAGCAGATAGCGCAGCGAAAACTATTTGAAAAGGAAAGACAATTGTAGCGCGTCCCCTTGGGAGTGGGCTGAGGCGGCGGAGACGGTTTAGTCGGGTCGGAAAGCGAAACGTCGCCAGCAAACAAGTTTGAGTGCGGGGCTTCCACTCCATTGTTGCCGCCATTGTACCGGAAATGCCGCACAAATGAGAAGTGGAAGGAAGTTGACAAGCCAGCGGGTGCAGCAGGAGAAGGGATGGAATGAAACGGTTGGCTGGGGAGGGGTTTTCGCCCTGCCAAGTGTGAAGGCAGTTGACTGCAGGGCAACTGCACCAGCCACGTGCAACCTGCAACCTGCAAACACCAACACCAGGACCACTGCAACACCAGTGTGCAACGTCAACGGCAACGTGCGAGGCGCCAACATGGAGGCCCCTACACATGACAGATCGGAGGAGCCACTGCGGATGCGGGCTGTCTCGGGTTTAAGGCGCCGGCGTCACTGGGGTCACTCCTCTAATTAGCTCCAGTAATGGTGTGTCAACAGGGAAGGAGCGGGTGACAGCCGAGCCGAGCCACCCACCCACACAACAATCCCATATAAAGTAAGTCTACTGTTACAGCGCCACTGCTGCATCCGCAGCCGAAGGAAGTGGCAAGGACGAGCAGGACAAGCAGGCCTGGTCACGTGGGATAACTCGGCAGCAGCAAAGGACCGAGGCAAGCGGTTAGCTGAGAGTGCAGCCAAGTTCTTAACCCATTTAAACCAGACAGGCAGAGGGACCGTAACAAAACGTTACATTTGCAAGGAGCTCCCTCGGTCCCTTGGTGCACTTCTTCTCCTTCAATCATGGATGATTATTGGCTGAACGACAAGGAGAATATATATATTTTTGCTTTTGTGTGACTTGCTAAACTATTAAATGGGAATAGTAATTGTATATGCGAGGGCGTACGGAAGACGTAACTTGATGACTCTCGAAGTTGCCTTCAGTTAGCTTTAACGACAACAGAGTTTATTTTATTTCTTCGAGGTTTAAGTACATGTTTAAGGTTCAAATCATGCATTTTCCATTCGAACCTCTCCTTCACAGCGTCGCAAAAGTTTTCCCCCTAAATTATAAGCAATACTCTGTCTAAATTATAACTTTTTCTTTGAAGCCAGCATTAAAACCCCTAAACACTCTATCCAGAGAATCGAGCATTCTAGAAATTAGCCAACCAAAATCGGTGCCAAGCATTCGACTTCATATAGCCCAATCTTGGTCCAATTTGAATTTGGCTGGTTCCTTGTATTTTTTTTTTTTGGGTTTTGCCTGACACAAATAATTGGCGCATAATGAGCATAACTTAAAGCAAATTACGAGTTCAGAGCGTGGGCTTAGGACCCCAAGTGGGCGGAGTTGGCTGTGCCCTTGGGGGCAGTGGCCGGGTGGGCTGGTTGGGCGGTGGATTGGTACCCACTGGACTCGCGCACAATTCAAAGCAAACTTTAGAAAATATGTCCCGACGCCGGCTCCTGCAGCTCTGCGGTTTTCTTCTTATATTGCTTCTGCTCCTCTTTAGCAGCGGCAACGTTTTTCTTTAATTATTCAAAAGATAATTACACTAAAAATTTTTTGTCGCTAACTTGCTGCCAGGAGCCCGGGCTTCCAAGCTTCAACAGCAAATCTATGGAGCGCTGTGCTATCTCCGCATTCGTTTGGCAACGAGGTGCTGGGGCAAAGGCAGGGAAAACTTTGGGGTTTTTTTGGGTTGCGAATAAACTGGCTGCAGAAAATATTATTTTTATTTTGCTCCTCATAATTGCCAGCCAAGTAAACTGAGCAAACGAAGCGAGCACCGGATGCGAGCGGAAAGTTAAAGGAAACACAGCCCACATACGGAAGACAAGCGGTTTGGCACATAAGAATATACCCCGCATGCAGGACCTGGCGGGGAGGCAGGACTCTCTGGCACATATGCCACCTCGCAGGCGCAGGAAGGAAGGGAGGTTGGCGTCGGGGATAAACAAAGGGGGAAGATGCAAATCGTCTGCCTGGAAATGTTCCAGATCCACCCAATCTCTTTAAAAGTGTCTCGAGCGCATAGTTTTATTTTACAGCTCCGACATCCATTTGGGTTTAATTAATTAAATTTATTTAAAGTGATGCAATGCAACCAGCCGACCAGAGCGCATATTGATTTTTGGAGCTACCTTAACAGAAGCAGTTTCCATAATAAATATTTTATGAGTAAATATTAATCAGGACAGCAGTTACAGTTTCTTTAAATAAAAATATTGGTTACTTAAAGATAGAAGTTTAAATTGTAAGGAACAATGTAGCCTAAAAAAAATCAGCAACAAAATTTCTATACACTGTCCTATAAATGTGCATTATCTTCATCCTTTTTACTTTAATTTACTTCGCACTTAATCTTAATTTATTTACAATTTTAAGAGGAAAATAGTTGAAGTTTAGTGTGTACAAAGCTACGCACCTTTTTACAACAAGTTTTCAAGCTTTATTAAACTTAAGAACCACTTAAGAGCCATACTGCACTGTTCAAATGGAAAAGTCCTCGAGACCGAAACGTTAAGTCAAATTACTCAGAAGAGAAAGATTGCTAAAGCATGTAAAATGAATTACAAATCAAAGTATTGAATTTTCTATATAAAACAAAGATAAAGTTTATAAAAAAAATTCTCATTTGTTGAATTCTCAAGTGATAATTGGGATTATCTTGCAAATTGAGAAAAACATTTAATTTTTGTATTAGTTGCTAAAACAATTTGTTGTACATTTGATTTTATTTTTAGGTCACATATTTGGTAATGTTTTTTAAATTTTGGTCTACGGATTCATCTACCCTTAAAAAGTTAACCTTTTCCTACAATTATACATATTTTGGCATCTACTTTTTTTTTTTTTTTTTTTTTTAATTGGAATTAAACAATTTTACTGCTACCTATGTATGTGGCAGCTTTACCAGGTTTTACATATAATTTTACAGCATAGGCATACCAATATATACATTACTTTGCAAATTAAGCTACTCTAACAAATATTTAATTGATTTGTTTTCCTTTAAAAAATATTTTTAATAATCTCGATGGGAGATCATGTGTGTCTTTTGGCATCTATGTATGTACAAACATCTCAAATGGCTTAAACTACTTGTCTTGCCCAAAAAAGTATGCTACATATTTTACAGCTTTTGTAGGCTTAAATGGTAAACTGAAATTAACTCAAATATTTATTTCCGTTAGTTCTCCGCTTGCTTAAATATTTAATTCTTCCCTCGATGTCATCGGTCACACACAGGCACATGTTGAACACATAGCTTTAAGGCCATCCGCCGGGTTAAAACTGCGTCTGTATATTGCATATTGACCCTTTCGATTTGGCCCACTCAATGTGCATTTAAGCATCTGGCCGAAACGACCGAGCTGGCGACCACAGACAGTTGGGTCTGAATGGTCGATGCAGGATGAAAAAGGTCGATAATTATCGAGACATATTTAATAATAACAAATAATAATAAGTGGCCCACACACGCCGCACGGCGTCCCCTATGTGGGCAGGATTATACATACACAATACTCCATATATTCACCTCCCTCAGTTCCTTTTGTAAATATATTTGAAACGCGAATAATTGCCAGAAATTAACGTGACCGTACAATCAATATTTATCGTCTCCATATAGGCATTTGCATTCACATACAAAAATACACGAGAGGTTTATGCGTGCCGTGTTTGCCGCTGTAATTTGCCTTGCGCTGCGTTGGCATTTTAATTTAAATTCAAGTTGGCAACTGCAAAAGTGCTCAATATTTTTTGCCCCTTTCGTTTGTTGATTTTGTCCATCAACATACAAAAATGGCACGCAAATTATGAACCGCAAATGTGCGTGCCACTAAAGGGCCACCCGGAGGGCGTGGCGCATTTGCATGTCCAACAGCTGACGAGGAGCCGGAGCCGGAGACGGGACGAGGCGAGTCCACTGCCGCGCAACGGCCACACATCTATTTTTAATGGACATATTTTCATATGCAATGCCATTTTTTCCGCCCACCATTTTTATTTTTCATTGGACGCGAGAGAGAAGCCGTTGCGAAAAAAAAGGAAGATGGAATTTATTTACGCAAACATTGCGCAGCTTATCTATGGCCATGGCTGTATAATGGCAGGGAAATGGTCTCGGTTTGATGATTTTTTTATTGTTGCTCGTTTGGGTCGAGGTCACCAATCTCTGATCTCTGTCATACTTTTTTTGCCGTCGAATATTAATAATATCTGTAAAATTATAGGGAACCGTAATGCCAGGCTTAAATAACTGCTGTAAATGTACAAATAACTTTGGTTCATTTTGAAGTATAAATATATTTAAACCTATAATAAATTTAAATAATTTTTTGCACCGATAGATCAATCTTTAAATATAATCATATGCAGTCGGAATCACTGAATCTAAATTAATATTTTACTGCCTATATTTTATATTCAAATGTCACGACAAACTAAAACTACATAATTCTCTGCCCAGGAGCTGTCTTAATTTTATACTAATATTTATCACAATTTCAGACAAACTGTAAGATTTGGTGAATACTCCGCCTCAATAAAAAAGCTACCTATCTTTAAATAATTCAAGTTTGAATGAAATTCTCTATAAGAAGCCTCTAAATATAAGAAATCATGTTACATATTATAATAAAAAATTTTATACTTAAGATTTAACAGGATTAACCTATCTTTTGAGGCTATATACGAATCTGATAAAACATAGGCAAGTATTTTCTGTCCTTCTCCGCTATTGAGTCACTGATTGCCTCTCCTAATTCAGTCTAGTTAGTTTCAATCTCACAAATGGGGAATTTATGCGTCCTCTAAGCGACTAGCTCAAATCTGAGCTCAACGGCAAACACAATCCGCAAATGGAAGTTGAATCAAATTACTGCCTCACCTGGCTCAAACTTTGCCTGGCTTACTTTCCAACACTAATTGCTTTATACTTCAATGAACTTTATATGGTACAAATGTGTCCTACCCACCCCTCATGCTGCTGCTGCTGCTGCAGTTTTATCTAAGGGCTGCGTCAACTTTTTGACCAGAAACTTCAACAACTTGGCAGTAACTCATCAACAGCAGCTGAAGAGCGAACCGAGGCGGCTCTGGGAAGAGGAACGGCAGCAGAAACAGAAACAGCAACTGCACTACCAAAACCAACCACACATGTCAGTTGTTGCCAGTTTGGTGCTGGTGGCAAGTGGCAAGTGGCAAGTGGCAGACGCAACTGGTGGCCTTTGCGTGCCTATTTGCAGTTGCCAAGTGGCGAGTGGGCAAGTTTACATTAAATACAATAAATACCTGCCACAATTTATGCAACGTCAATGGGGTGGCGGGGCGCCGCTGCGATAATGCACCTGGCAAAGGCGATATACATATTTAATGGCCTCCGGAAGCAATTCAAACTGCATACAAGATTTCCCCAATCGCTCATAGATCGCAGGGATTTAAACGAGAAGTGCATTTTGCTGTAGTTCAGCATGGTCTGCATTAATTATAATGGAATCTAAATCGATGAAACGAGCTAAAATGGGTTTAAGATGGTCAAAATCAGGATTAAAAGAATACGTAATTTAATTCACAGTGAGGCAGTCCCAAGTTAATAAATCATGAAAATGTTCTGGGGCCTTTTATTATTTATATCAATCTAAAAACTAGTTAATCCTGACTTTATTCAACTCTCAGACTTTACAGGAAACTTTGCTTTGGAATCCACTACAAACCTTCCTACGAGCGAATCATATTTTTTATAGAAACGGGGCCCAAAAACAGGTTCGCTGCCTTCATAAATACCGACATTAAAAAAAGCAAAGGCCGAAATTGAAAAAGAACCTCGTATATATTAAGCACATTCAATATTCATAGAGTGCTTAACAACTTTACGCTTTGGCAAAGGAATCAACTGACATATCATAAACATGTTTCACACGTCCCAGCCAAAAAGCCCTCCGCCTCTTTGGGCCCCAAGCCCAACCCATCATCGATGACTGTTTATCGATGATGTGCAAATTAAATTTTCCAGTGCAAGGCAGCGGTGGCAGGGGCGCTGGCGGCTTTGGCAATTGAAGAGGGCGTGGCACTGCTGTCTGTCCGCACTGGACATTGATGGAAGCGCTGCGCACGTGTCACAGACCGCAATCGAAAATATTTTTACACTTCAAAATTATGGGGAATGGCAGTGGACAAACAAACAAATAAATAAATAGAGATAACGGAAAATTGCGGCTGCCATGGAAGGTGACGCGTCCATGAGTTGGCGAATTTCGTGCAAATTGTATAAATTCATAATGATATACTAGATGGGGACATACTGCACCAAAATCCTTAACAAATTGTTCGAAACGTAATGGGCAAATAACTTAACCAAATATAAACTGAAAAGCAACTTAGTTGGAAGACCGACCACATGAGGGGGGCTACAAAGCCAGTCAGGGACAGGTAAGTGTTTGTTAAATGCTAGGAATGTTTATTTCCTTTTTTAACCAACTCTTATTGTACTTGTTGTGGAGCTTTGTTTTTAATGTTGCAGCTCACTTTGACATACCCTAGGAATATAAATTGGAGTTGCAGGAACTCTGATGTGGCTGAGACGAGGAAATAGTTTGTGGGACTAGGTTATTTATTAAGACCAAGTCCTTTCTTAGAAGTATCAATTGAAATTGTATTCGATGCTATAAATACTGAGAATAAATATTTAATTTATTTAATATTTAATTTAATAAAATAATCAATCAACCGATTTGTTGTAATATTAAATTTAGAATAGCATGGGCTAAATATAAAACTATACTGGATGTTTTGTTTTAAGTAACTTTTCTGCATTTAAAACTCGATTTCTAATTTTTGGCCAATTTTTTGAACATTTTGACTATGTAACCCCTTAAATTTTTTGTAAACAAAAGGTTAATTTTTTGCCAATAAATCGATAACACCTTAAAGGGTTTTTTGATCATAACTTGGGCTAAACTCAACCGATTTCAGTCTGGTTTGGTTTTTTCTTCTTAGTTTTTATAGGAGAACTTTTCTGCATTCAAAACTGGATTTCTAAATTTTTAAAAATTTTTGACCATTTTTTTTCTGGAAAATAACCTTTCTGAAATAAAAATCGTATCAATGAATTGTAAAAAACATGGTATTTACTTGTATTTGCTTTTAAAAAATAAGTCCTAAGAAAGTGCAACTTATTCTTCTGCTCCCAAAAGATAATACAAATAAGTTATACAAGTTTTCGTAGTTTGAAAGATAAAGCCAAGCCGAAGTAATATAATATATGTGATCTATTTAATATTGATATCAGCAAGCTACATAAGTAACAGCTACATAGGTAATAAGTAAAAGCAAATAGAACATTGGCTATATTCTAGTTACGGTTAAAGTGTTATTATTACCTCAGAGCTTGTAATGTCACAGTGGCAGAACCTACAGCATATCCCGGTTTCGTGACATCCCCAGCCACGTTCCAACTCAGCCACATGGCCTGCCATTATATTGTTGACTGGCTTCCCCCAGTTTTTCCATGCGTAACTTTTGTTTGCCTAAGCCACGCTTAGGCATTGGCCTGTGCGTGCGGCAAGGCAGTATTAGCATCTACGTCTACTCCTGGGCCTCAGTGTGTGGATGCTGGTGCGTTTGTTTGTGGCTGGCTTAATCCTTTCATTTTCATAACTCGTCATAGAATGTAAACAAGATTAAGTTAGTTTCTGGGCTGCTCAAGTGGCTTTCGTTGGCCCTGCCCGGCCCAGCTAGGGTCTGGGCCCTGTTTCTGCTTCTGGCCAGGACATAAGGATATGCAATATGCTGGGACCGGGACGGGCCACTGCGGCTGCCCACAACAAGTCCACCAAGTGACTGTTGCAATTGCTTCTGTAGCCCTTGCTCTTGTTGTCCTTGTTGTCCTTGCTGCTGTTGCTGCTTTTGCTGTTGGTGCTGCTTTTGCTGTTGCTGTTGCTGGCGCTGCCTTTCTACTAAGCTCGGTAAAAGTTTTCGTATTAAAAAGTTGGACGTAAGGATTTCACAAAAGCTTCCGCCGCATTATATTGAGAGCTGATTTTGAGGATGCCCCGTTCCAAGGGCCCAGCCAGCCAACCACTGGCCGAACTCCCGCATCCGGCCATCAGACTTGCAACGCCTTCGTCTTAGCCTTGGATTTCTCATCTGATTGCCCAAAGTGACATTGCAGTTGTTGTGGTTGTTTTTGTTTCTGTTGTTGTGCACATAGTTGGCAGCACTAATAGTAATTAAAGTTATAGCAAACATAAATTTGTATGCAGATTCAAGTTTGTGGAGACCCCACACCAGCCATCAATAAGCTAATGAAGTTGGTAAAATGGCAGAGAAGCGGGCAGGATTTTAAGCGGGTTTTGAGCGGGTTGTAAAGTTTGTTATTTATAAGGGGTTTCATTTTTGTACAGTTACTAGTGGTGTAATATCTGAAATTCAAGAAAAGTTTCAAGTAGTATATAGTAAATATAATATAGCAAATAAAATATAAACCCAAGCTTCATAATTAACTCAAAAACCAAACAAAATATTCATATAATCGTGTCAAAACGAATATGCTGCCAAATCCTTACCCAAAATAAACATGCCTGTCACATACCCACAAATGCATCGAAAATTCACCAGCAAATTCACAAAATGACAGGCCAAATTATTTGGCAATTTGATCCCATCGTAACAAACACAATTCGGGGAAGATATCCAAATAATTGGATCAAACGGAGACATTTCAACCTACTTTCTTGGCCCGGACACCACCCGGACCCTTGAGCTAAACTCATTCGGTTAACACCTCCGTTCCGTCGCTCTCTCACATGCAGCCGCCTTACGCAGCAGTCGGAATAGTAATTAAACTTATTAGAATTGCATTTTAAGCACATTTGCACTGAAGTCGCATAGAGTTAATCAATAAATTAAACATTCGGCAGGGGGAGAGATCCTAGCATTGGCTCTTGCATAATTGCGTAGGCGTAATGTTTGCTTAGTTCAATTCGCAAAATATGTACACTTGCATGTTTAAATAGGGATATTTAATGCAAATCCTGGCAAAAGTGAATATATATAGAGGCAACTGTGCAAAACCTCGCACACAGACCGCACCAAATAATCAAGTTTTGTTTTGCCGCTCGATTGCGATTTACCGCAGGGACCAGCTCGGCAAACCTCATCCTCATCCTCATCCTCAGTGCCACTCCCAGCTCCAAGTCTCGAGCCGCTTTCCGAGCTCATCATCTGAGCACAAGTCTGGGTCTGCCACGCCCACTTACAGCAATTTGTGCACATCGGCATACATATGTGAATTTCCTGTAATAGATCTTGCGGCAAACATAAGCTGCATGTTAAATGCCTTTGCCTCGAGGACGACTAAGCCCGGCTGGAGGGGCGGCGTGCGGCGTGCGGCGCTCCTCCTCCCTGATGAGCTCAATGGTTTAATGCATCTGAATATATGCATGTGGGCGGTGCGTGCGTCATGCTCAAATGATAAATTGTTTCAGCCGGCAGAGGGGCAGGGACTGGGAGTTGTGATAGCCGGGGATAACAGACAATGCACAGTTGATGCCACACAATTTACACATATTAAGTAATGCTCCCGGTAACTAGTCTATCAGTGCGTATATCAGCCAGAGAGGCGCTTCTATTGGGGTCGTGTGTATCGATGATGGGGAGCCACACACTTGGACAAATTGCACTGAAATATTCAAAATATCTTTGGCGAGGCAGAGATATACCCAAGAAGATACCCAAATCGAACACTGGCTGGTGGCACGTTTTTCATCAGTGCCGAATATGATTGTGGTGTCTGTTTTTACTATATTAAGGCTTTGGATTGCTCGCTGCAGACTGAAATAAATATAAAATGTACTAACAAAATAGTTAAACATTTCTGACACATTTTAAAATTATTCAGCAAGTAGCCAAATAAAAAATATATTTTGATTGCATTAAACGATTGCAAAACGACCTAAA
The DNA here is from genome assembly GCA_008042635.1 of Drosophila nikananu. Classification (NCBI taxonomy): domain Eukaryota; kingdom Metazoa; phylum Arthropoda; class Insecta; order Diptera; family Drosophilidae; genus Drosophila; species Drosophila nikananu. The sequence continues at coordinate 196,189 of VNJV01008465.1, forward strand.
ATTACTTATAAAAGGCAGGACTTAAACAAACTTGTTCTTTTAATAAAGAATCAAGTATTATTTAATGACATATTCAATATATTCCTAAGCACTAGTATTATTTTTACCTCTTTGTATCCCGATTTCATTGATCCCATTCCGATAGCAAAGGCACAAGGTCTATGGGTCGCAGCAAATAAATTAAAATTACTTCCAATACATTCTCTCCTCATCCACTTGTATCACTGTCCTTCTTTAATTGCATTTTTTTTCTACATATGCCTGCACTTTGTGCACTTCTCCTGGTTACCTATAAATTGTGGCATTCTTTGTGGGGCAGCCGGAAATGTATTTTTGATTTAAAATGCGTAAAGCACCGGCCGCGTTGCGTATACGCAGTGTGAGCCGATGGCATCGTGTGTGTGCGTCCCAGTCCCTCACACAGTCTTACGCCAGTTTGGCATTTTATATTCCACTCGCTCTCGCATATCCGACCGGAGGGAGTTGGGCGGTGCTGCAGCTCCTTGCCGTTCCTAGGGCGATGCATGTCAAGTGGAAAATTAAGATTGATTACGGCAGATAAGCCGTTGAATTTACAACGAATTTAATTGATTGCATGTTTACTCGGCTGTGTGAAAGGGTGTCTCTCGGTGTGTGTGTATGACACGTCAGTCTTCAAGTGCAACCTGTCAATAGCTTAGATGTCGGAAGCGCTCTCAGTGCAATTTAATTGCACGGCCAGTCGGTAAGGAAGGCAAAGGTCCTTTACCCCCTTACGCCTCAGTGGCTGTGGCAATGCAGCTTGTTAGGCGTCTCGCAAAAGCTGCAAGCCGTCACTTTAAAAACGGGGCTTCGGTAAGTCGAAGTCGTCCAGCATCGCAGACAGTTTCAAAACTCCGAACTGGCAACTGCCGCTGCGTCATGGGTAGCAGGAGCAGGTTAAGTTGCATCAGCAATGCGAAACGACTGAATTTGCGGTTTCCACTGCGCTCTTCTGGTACTCTCATCACCCGGAAGGGTATTCTCTGGCAGGTAACGCATTTGAAACGGGGAATAAAAGTATAGGATAAGCCTTGATAATATGTTAACATAATTGCAAATGTGCTGAGTGGTGTGGCTGTGAAGTAAAAATCATTACATAATAAAAATAGCCACAGTAAAATGGCACCTAAATGTGAGTAATAGTGCTAATTGCTTCTAAGAAAAGTATTTAAAAATTGCAATTGACTTTCATAACATTAATGTAGTTTTGTTTGTTTTATATATTTAATATAATCTTCATTTAAATTTACAAAATGCCCAAATTTTTGGAAAAAACTAAAAACTTGAAGTTAGGAAGCTAAAACTTGACGTACCTCAAATTTATAGACCGATAATTAAAAAATAAAATGTTTAGCACGCCTACTCTTACCGCCCAAATAAGGCAACATGGCGTATACGTAATTTTAAAGTCTGTAAATTGCAGAGAAGCGTGTTGATAAGAAATTTTGTGTAATTAAGAAACAATATGACACAATATTATATATTTTTTTTTAATTATTAACATATTTATTAATATTACATATGTAATTATAAATTAATTGGAAGTTTAGATACTTTTGTTAGAGTGCAAAAGCACCTGCAAACACATTCAATTTTTGGAAAAATGCGCAAAAATGCGCAAATGAAAAACATACCCTCTAAAACTGTATAATTTTACAATTTACTTTTCATATTTACTTTTTAGATGGTAGAAATGTTCGATTTATCCATACTGCATCGAGATTTGACCCTAAAAGACTATAAGTCGATTAAAGTTTGAATATGTAAGAAATATCTTTACTTTTTGATGTATCGAAAAAAGAGAAAAATATATAAATTAACTATGCATACTTTTTCTTTCAATAAAATCGATCAATTAATGTTAAGGGGGAAATTATCCGATATTATCCGATATTTTCCGATAATTTTAATATTTTCTTTTATTGAATGGAATGTTTTTCAATATACAAGAACTCGATTCACTAAGGCAAGCTTATTTTCGATATATTAAATTATAACGCATTTTCATATATTGAGCGCGATATTTAGTGATTATAATACACAACATATATCAAGTCGGAGATAGTAAATACCTTAAAATATGACAGATTCATAAAACAATGTTCCCAGTAATTTTGTTAAGAACCTTCAAGTTTAAAGTAATTTTGGAATTTTCATTGAGTGAAATTCTATCTTCAAAGACAACGTTGTCACAGCTTTCTCTCCGGGCAGGGACTGCGTGCTCATTTTCCGGCATGGCAGACTCGCTGCTTTGTGCTCCACTCCTAATTATCCCACACTAAACCCCAATAGGGTATCGTTAAATTCGATCTATTGACGCCGCATTTCTTTGGAGCCTTGTCGGTATCCCTCCGCTCCTTGCCGCTGCCACTGGATGTCGTTGCTTTTGTGTGGCTGGCTGCTTGTTATGCCATTTTATACTTGGCGTGTTGGAGCAAATGTTTATGTTTGTTTACTTATGCATGCGTGCGAGTGTCAACCCCACCGCCCTCGCCGCCCCACCAGCCGTTCATTGTGCAGGGGGTGGTGTGTGGGAGCGAGTGATATCTGCAGTTGTGTATGCGAGTTGTGTATGTCGCAGTTCTGTGCGTTTGTGTGGCTCATTTCAATAACAAAACCAGCTCCACTCACTTGTTACCACAACTGACGCACTAAACTGAAAATATTATGCAGGAGACAAAACAAGGCGGAAACTGAGAACTGCGACCACAATTCTTCGCTCCAACGACTCTGGCCCCAGCACAAGTTTCCCCCTGGGACTTTGCGAAGTGCTCTGTGACGGCTAATCAGGGCTGTGATAGGCCCTCTTAATGCAGGCTAATGCAAATATTGTGCGATCGAATCAATTGGCATTAAATTTCCCGCACAGCTCGACTGACCGGGACCAGGGCCAGGAGCTAAGTTAAAGTTCGGCAATTATGCCAGGAGGAGGTAAGAGCAGAAGGAGCAGCGCTGCGTGGACGTTGGGCCTTATCTTGGCCAAGCAAAAGTTTGCCCCTGGGTGGCACTTTGTACCTGCATTTGTCACAGAATTTATGATGTCCGTGTGCGCCCCGTGCAAAGGCAGAGGAGGAGGAATGCTGGGCAGTTGCTCCCAAGGCAAGGGGATGGTTAAGTGGCATAGGGACGGCAAACGATGCCGCTGCAAAATTTCGATTCGTTTGCTGCTCACTGGGCTTTATCTAATAAAATCTAGAGTGTTTAATCCTTTGCACTCGGCTGCCGTTGTTAGAGGCTCAAAATTTCCGCATTCTGCATTCGGCTGCCTCTCTCGCAGCCACTTTTCTGGCTAATTCGACGGCAGTTTCGGCCTTCCGCTTAGAGTGAAATTTCAAATGCATGGCAATGTCTTTTATGTTCATTTTCTTGCAAGTTTAAGGTAGCCATGCCATAAATATGATTACGAGAAAGTTCCAGAGATCCAATAAAACCTCGCCAGAAAGCCGAATCATTCACGTTGGTCGTGTTCGGCAAGCTTGCTCTATTTATGTTATGAAAATAAAGAAAATGTGTTTTCAGAATTTATTTTCCTACCTCTTTTTTGGATTTTAAAATAAAAACTGACTCGTTGATTAGACAAATTGGTTCATGGTTAGTCAAAATTGAAAGCAATTAAAAGTGAAAGTATAGAGAAATAGTTAATTCCATCAAAAAACGAATTTATGTGGAAGTGATTTTGGTTTTCAGTTTGTACACAATTACTAAGGAAAACTATTTTGATTTCTTTCAAGGAATATCAAAGGATAAAACACAAAGAGAGACCCCAGCAATTAGAAGAACCTCTATAGGGTTCAATGAGAAAAGATTACGAGAATAAGTTACACTACGAAGCTAATATTTTTTTGTTATACGAGTAAGCCACTTAAATATTTCTATTTAGATTTATAATAAAATACTGGTCACTTTATAAGTTTAAAAATAAAACTCAAAGTTCGTTATAATTAATTTGGCATCCAGGGCATGTCTCAGACTATCATCAAATTCCCTTGCGATGGGTTGAAGTATTCTTTGATCTACTCTTTTAATAATCCTTAAAATTGTCTCACCTATCCTATCCTTTAAAGGCCATTACAACTATAGAAAACAATATTTAAGAACGGTTGTAAGCTTTTGTTAATGCTAATAAAATTTATTTAAGGAATATTGAATTAAACACTCAAACACACCCAGAAAACCTCAGACAAGTAAAAGGGTCATGCCATTTTAATTATTTAAAAAAGTTACTTATCTTATTCTCTCATGAATCAAGAAAACTTTTCTTGGAAACACTTCAGTGAGTCCCTAAGAGCATTCGGTGGGCTTTCGACTCCATTTTTGATTCCTTTGTGCCATCTTTTGAGAACTCATTTCGCCAGTGAGTGGGCTTTTCATAGTGGAAATGGAAAAATAGTTGGCAGTCGGCATCCTGCAGTTTGCAGTCGTAAGTCGCCAGTCGGCAGTCGCTGTTTGCTAGTCGGACTCCTAGCCACTCGATCAAATTACTTATTGTAGTCGCGCCGCAGGATGCACAAGAGCCATTAATACAAATGAAGTGACACAAATACAGGGCAGCGGGAACACAGAACCAGAGAACGAGAACGGAATTGCCTCTGGCCAGGTGGAAGAGTTAGCCATGGCTGATATCGCCTCGCTTGGTCGCCCGCCGCGCTCTGTGTTGGCCGATTTCCCCCCGCCCCCCCAGAGGCCATAACTTTGGCGCCAAGCAATGCTGCAGATTTGGCCAAGTGGAAGACTAATCTCGGAATCCGCACCAGCGGGAAACTGAGGTGTGAGTGATGGTTGGCTGGTAAAAACTTTGAACAATGGGAGTAAGAAAGTTTTTTCTTCCTTTTTCCAGAAACTAGTCCCGTGCTGGTGGGCTTGTCAACTGCGAGAGCTACCACCAGCGAAAGGCATTTTCCTGGCCAGCGGGTGGTGTGTCCCCCCGGGACGGATTTCCCACCTCGGCCTCGGCAGCGGGGCGTGAAAACAGAAGACCAGAAATAAACGCGCTTGAAGTGGAACCGGGTGAGCAGTTCTCCTTGTCTCAGCGTTGCTGATAGATTTTCCCGAACGATTTGCATTTCAGCGTTTAAAGCTGCCGGGCAGCATTACGAAAGGACACACCCTTCTTGACCAGACAAATAGCTGAGGACCAGAGCGAGGCTTAGCCTTGGGTGGCTGTCAAGTTGAGTTCACTCGGCGGCGATGGCGACGGCGCCCGTAAAATGTCTGAAGAGGGTAGATTAGCTAAATGTTTGGGCGCGGGCTAGTGTCCTGGAAGAGGACTAATAAGATGAGAGCTGCGGGTTAAGGCTTGAACACAGATAAAATATCTTTAAACAGGACTTTTGAGCAAGACACAAGGTTAAGTAAATTAAAGGGTAGCTGAAGCATTTATTTGATAATTTAGAGTAGAATGTTGGGTCTCAAGGGGAATTATTAAGAAACAGTCACCTACAGAGTCTGAATTCGTTCCTCAAAGGGAATTGCTTATACAACTATTAATTGTTTCATTCCTTTCAACAACTTTTCCTGGTAGAACCCACAGCAATCGGGCTCATAGGTAGGCAACATATATTGTAATATATATAATACTTTTCACACTTTACCGCTTCCCTGCAAAGCTCATTGCCATCGCCAGCGCCATCGCCATCGCCATCGGAATCGTAATCGGAATTCGCCATCCCATCGCCATCTCCTGATTGCCCCCCTACACATGTCATCCAGCTGGCAAGCCCCTTGCCCTCTGACACCAAGCCCCATGACGCAGTTCACCCTCGGCGGCTTCCGCAACGATGTCCCCAATCCAATAAATTTACAATATGCTGGCATTTAAGTTTGTTTTGTACTCTTTCCCCGGCAGATGGGAGTGGGTAATGAGGCTATGTAATCGTTTCGGTTATTCTTATTACTCACTTCCACTTGATTAAACTATAAATATTTGTAGGAGTACACGAAACTTAGTTGAAATAATTGGTTAGTTTGCTTTCTGATTCCCGCTGCATCTTAATTAAAAACTCATTCGCAATGAATTTAAATGAATTAAATGATGCGAGAAATATGCGCCAACTATGCCCACTTATTAACCCAAATGGGCCAGGGATAATTAGTCGCGTGATCATCAATTATGGCCACTGGTAAGGGTATCGTGTGTTCGTTGGCGTCATTAATTTTTCTCGATTTTCGATGTGGCTGCTGCCGTGCTGCTCGGCGGCGTCTGCTGTCGATATTTTACAGCCCGTGGCGCAGAAATTTATGTTTGCGCCTTTGCGCCAAGTCAATGAATTGCAACAAATTTCGCTTGACTCCCCTTAACTACCATCCCGGCCGCGGCGCCCCTGATCCACCTTGCGGCTTGTTAGGCGGCATTTATTCATTTATTTATCGCGCGTTGCCTTGACAGTGTAATAAAGACACAAATGTGCGGGGTTCGGAGGGGTTCCGGGGCGAGGTCAGGTGTCGCCTCTGCCTCTCTGTGTGTGGTTAAAATTTTTTAACTCCATGGGCCAGGGGGGGCGGCGGCGATGTCGACTCATTCGGATTTATGTTGTGTTACGGATTTTTGTGGCCTATAAATCGTAATTACTTTAACGCGACTAAATGAGTTTTGGCCAGAAGGCATTAGGCTTGGGGCTTGCCATTTATTGTTGCCATTTCTTCTCTCTTTCTTCTCCTTACCCCTTGTTGTGGCCCCCTGTAATGGCCGTAATTAAAATTGGTTGCCTTCATAATGTGATTGGCTTGGCTGGGCCCACAGCCCCCAGTTGGATTTTAATAAAATCCCATATATCAAGAAGAAAAAGCGTCGAACATCTTGCAATTTATAGCCACAGCAGCAGCCGGAGAACAGGTGGGGCCGCCTAGCCACCCAGCCACCCAGTTGAGTGAGTTGGAAAACTTTTGCCTCTCAACTGCCACGACTCTGCCGCCCCTTTGATCCACTTGCCACTAAACAAATTCACACGACACGAAACATTGCACACGACCCGAGGGTCGAATGGGGGACGCAGAGGGTTGGCGAGCACTTCAAACCACTCAACTCGTCATAGACTAAATACTTGTGAAGCCATTCGGCGGCGGGGCGAGCGGTCGGGAGGTCAGGAGGTGGCGCCAAAGGCAAATAACATTTTGCAAAATCGGCCGCAATTGCCAAACTAGCCAAATTAGAGAATATGCAAATGCAAGCAGCATTCACACGCCGTGACTGTGTGATGGCAGTCGAGTGGCCAGAGGCGGGCGTCCTCCCTGCCATTCGAGCCATGGAGTCGCCAGTGATGGGTGACGCGACTGCGATGGCTTCTCGATTGGATGACGCATTATTTCCCCTAATTGGAATGGGACTTTAAGCTAGGTTCCCTTTTCTCATATGTATTCTGTTTTATTTGTTTGGTGTTTACAAAGAAAAATATTATTATTGTCTTCTTTGGAGCTTAAGTAACTTTTAAAAATATAACAAAATAAATGTGTGAATGTCACCAAATGTGAGGTGCTACAGAAATTACTATGAGTCTTGAAACCCCAATAAGGAGTCAACAAATTAAACTAAAATATTGTTCATCGTAAAAAACTAAAAATTAATACTGAATTTGGCAGCTCAAATATTCCACTACTTACATACCTCCAGACACATCCTTAAAGAGTTTAAAAACCATAATGATTTGTAAAGCCATGAACAATAAAACGTTTATTAATATATCATATTTATGTGCAGATTATAAATTTAAATGGGAACATTTTCACGGCTTTTAAAATAATAAATACCAAAAATTTGAAAAAGCCCAGCAATTTAAAATTCCTTTGAATTTAATACATGCTAAACAATAAACAAATTAACGCTGAATTTGGTACCTATCATATATTATAGCAAATTTTTAGACACCATTTCAAGAGATTTGATTTTATTTGTTCAAAACTACTTTTTAGATAAATTAAGAAATACCACAATTAAATTATAGCCAAAAATATGCATTCTTTGATTCGAATAGATCCGCAAACTCTGACTTAAACATATTTTTGTAGCCTCTTTGTAAAGTGCTTTCACATCATATTTAAATATATTTCATATGTTCAATAAGTTCTAGCAAAAATAATTTAATAACCTGAACAATCGACCACATTAACTCATCTCTAGCCGGCAGATTGACCATTGTTGCTGTCGTAATCATAGTCACAGTCGTCCGAGTGCCCATCATCGTCGCCATAATCATGATCACCGGCCACAGCAATCGGCAGACGGCATCTCATCGAGCTCTCCTCTTAAACGACAAGCCGGACAAATAGTTGGCAGCTCAGAGGAGCTGCTGCCGGACCCGGATTGAGCTCACAGACACAAACAGGGGCACCACACAGAGGCAGAGGAGGCAAGGCAAGGCGAGGACACGGAAATAAATGGAAGGCCAGGGCCCCGGCCCCTCCATCAAAATCCGCACGAAGCCAAAGGTTTATAACTGGCTGCTGTGGTTCGTTTGTCGTCTTAATCGAGAAACTGAAAACCGAGAAAACTCCTCTTGGCCAGCATCCATTTGGGTTTTCTCCGGCCCGACTTCCGGCTGCTGTTGACGTGTTGGCCAACCGAGACTAACTAAAACAGCAAACACATTGACTAATCATTAAACAGAGGCGACATTACCGACAAATTGTACAATTAAAATCAGATTTCGTTTGGCGAATTTAACCAAATTAATTTGAATTTGCCGAATTTGATATTCAAATTTGTTTTTTTTTTGGGTTGGAGAGTGTTTTTTTTTGTAATAATTATTTAATTAACTATATTTAATTTAAATTTGTGTAATAAATTAGTAGGTACAACTACAAATGATTTTTTACCCTATCAATTTATTTGTTGATTATAAACTACTGAAAGTGTTGACTGTGGCCAAAACATTAGCCATATTTTTAAAGAATAAAGCAATAAATAAAGGTTATTTGAAGGTGGTGTGAATAATAAATTAAAGACCGATATAAAAATGATATGTTGGTATTTTTGTTTATCGTGCAATTTAAACCATTTTACTGTGAAATAATTTCGGTACATAAATATTTAATAAATTAGAGAACGGGCATTGGTTGATGATTAATTCAATCTCTTTAAACTACTTTAATTCTGTGAAAATTGTTTCAATTATTAAAATGATATGCATATTGTAAGCATTCAAGCTTTTAAGACTGTGCCTAAAAAAAAAGAGTTTTAAGACATATCTCAATTATTTTGGTTAGTGGACCCGCAGTCTTCCATCTATTCCATGGGGCTGCCGTATGTTTTTAGCGGCTTAGGTTTACTATTCGTCTGCCTCTGGCCTTATCCTTCCGGCGTCGTCACGGCTTAAACAAAGGACGCGGGGACAGTTGTAGGGCTGCATGTGTTCGGGCTGGCCAAATCGGTTTACTCCCCATAAATCCCTGCCCCATGGCCCTGGCCTTTGGGGCTGCGTCTCCAGGAGCGGATGAGCCAGAGGCAGGGGCAGGACTAGCACAACCACCGACAGCCACGCGATTGCATTTGGGTATTGGGGATTAACGTTGCTGAAAATGTTAAAACCAAATCCGTTCGTATGCTGCGCTCGTTGAGGTCCTTGTTCAAACTGTCGCTGCTTACAACACCAAAAACAGACGGAGCGCAGGAAGCGGAGCAGGGGAACAGGGTCTACAGAAAAAAATGACAAAAAGCATTTGTAGCCATAAAAACACTGCAATTTGTATTTGAAATTGCCGCAAAATCCCAGCAGCAGCAGTGGCGCCGGCAATCGCAGGAAAAGTCCTCCCCAGGACCATGCCCAGTCCCAGGCCCAGTCGACGCAGCAGTTCACTTGAGTATGAATATGTATGAAATCGACGTTGTCGACGTAGTTGCCAGCTTGTCTGCCTGTTCTGCGGAGCAACTGCAGCATCAGCACCACCATCGGCATCCACATCCACATCCACATCACAGCGACATCAAATCCATGGGGCGTTGTTTTTCCACGAGACTTTACTCCAATTGGGAAATGGGAGCAGCTCGCGTTTTGTAGCAGAAGCAGGAAAGGTGAAGGAGCAGGAGGTGATAGTTTAACCTCAGGGGGCTATCCTCTATTTTAAAATTTAACAGCGGAAATAATAAATGAAAATAACAATTATGCTTGGGAAGTGAATTTGAATAGGAAAATACTGTGCATTATGGTTATAGAACAAAGATATGGTTTACAGTTTAGTTTAATTTTATTTAACACCGCATTAACATTGGAAAGTGAAGGCCTTAAAGGTTTTCGTGGCATTACATTTTTTAAAATTTATTTTCCAAGGTTCCTGGAAAGTCTTGGCATTCCATGAAGGGTTAATCGCACAATTCCGGATTGTTTCAATCGAAATTTGAGTAGAATTTGACGCTTCGCAGCTGCTGCTGGTTCCCTGTTTCGACATACAAAAACCGCAAACAATAAGCTGATCCATTGCAGCGGGTGATGCGAGTGGAGGAGCTGGTGCCTGACACGCATGTTGAGCATTAGATGGACGAGGGGCTGATGGTGATGTCAGGGAGAAAAGCTGGGCAGACCGCAATCAATATTTTATCAAAGCGAAAGACGCAGCGAAAGCTCAAACTGCACAGACGCTGGCTCCTCACAAATTTCTCTCTGCCACTATTTTCCTACACCTCGTACTTGCAGGGATGCCGCATAATATTTGCTTAAATTTATATACTAGAAAACCATATTCAATAGTAAAATAAAGTCCTAGTGAAGTGTTTTGTGTTGTGATGCAAAAATAAAGATAGGTTTGAGTTTCTTACCATTGAAAACAAGAGTTAATAGTTGATAACTTTCAGGAGTTTCCTGTATTTTTATCAGATGTGCATTTAAAGTCTGTACAAATTTTAAACTAAGTAGTAATATAATTAATTTTCAGCTCATTTTTGCTTATTTTTAATTATTAGCTTTGCATTTGTTTGCCTTAAATGTCTCGTCTTGAAATATTTCATTTGCAAACTAAACCTTTCGGTCCGAGATATTTAACAGTCGGGACACTTCTGTGTACTTTTCCCTGTTTCAACAAAGAGTGAAAGCCGGGGCTATTTACTATTCATGCTAAGCCGTGGCGTGTGCAAAAGAAAAACTGCAAACAATGAAAAGCGAAGCACATGAAAAGCCCGAACCAAAGAAACAGAGCCACGGACTGGCAGCATGAATAATACAGAAATCAAAGCGCGTCGCTGCAAAACCTAGCCCAAAGTCATAAAGGGATGCGGGAATCGGGATGCAGGGCCAGGAAATCGGAAATCTCTGGGCAGAATAAGGACGAGAAAGGACGTCCGAAGATGGGACCGGGACGAACAGAGGCGTTGGGCAAACTTTCATTAAGCTGCTTGAGCAAATTCGTTAATAAATGATTGCGAAACGCAGCCTGGCAATGTCATCAATCACATTGCAATCAATTAATTTACCCTGCGGCAGAGCAGATAACCGGAAGCGGAAAAGGGACAGAACGCTGGGCAGGAGCTCCGCATTCGAATTTCCCATGCACGTCCAAGTCAATTGCATTGATTCGTTTCTAATTCTGGTTCGTGTTTCAGCCGGCTTCGCAAAATGTCCCCAAAAGAGCAAGGGAAAGAGAAGAGCCGAAACAGGAGTGGCTGGAACCAGACTACCGGGTCTGGGCACTCCCGCCTGTCATCTGCAGCACATAACACAGCGTCAATAAACAATTTCGACAAAAAGAAGAGATCCGGAGACGGAGAGAAAGATGCTGGAGAACTGGGCCTCATATAGGCTATCCATTGCCGGAACCAGTGGCACATAACGCGTTGTCCAGGCTACCACCGTGTGTGCGAGGGGGTAGAGTTGATTAACTCTTTGGACCAAAGGTGTCGCAGTCCCTTCAAGTCCTTGCCCAGTCAGTGCCATCCAGGCACTGGGCACGTCTAGAGGCAAATGACATTTGCCTACGGACTGTTTCTCATTTGGTAGTCAAAGCGACAGACAGACTAAGGGGCTAAGGGCCAAAGTGGCCAGGAAAGAGGAGCGTTTACAGAACTCTGTTCGACGTGCAATGTGCACTGTGAATGGGCAAACTTTTAATTGGCAATGTGGAGGGACGAGAACAATTGATAAGTTCGCTTTTGTGAAATTATTGACAGCCGTCGGCAAAGGGTTAAGCTCTAAAAACGTCACCCAATTGGAATTGATAATTTAACAATAGTTAATCCGGCTCGAAGGACCATTAGTGAGCACGTAAGCTCTGGTCTCTCATGTCTCTCATCTTAAATCTTTACTCTTCCGAATACTGAATGGTTTTTATTTTATGCTTTCCTGCAATATAGAGCTTCATATTAATTTTACAGCACTTTCCCATCTAGATCGAAACTGAATGCAACCCCAAATGTTATATGCCAACGAGCTTAACTTTTCCCCACCGATTACCAAACTTTCTCATTCCCCAAAATCGGATTCAAAAACTGTGGCTGCCGGCTAATCCGATCCAGCCCTCAAGCTCTTCATTTAACTCGATTCCAGTCCAGGGCCCTTGCATTATTCAGCTCATCCCTCGCCCTGCTGGAAACTCGAAGCTGGAAGCTGCAACCACTGACCAATTCGCCAGCTTGTTGACCTGTCCGCTTTTGTTTAGCCCCCATTCCCATCCGCCCCTCAGCCGGCTCCACTCGAGCCATTACCGAGAACCGCAAAAGTTTTTAAGCCCAGTTCTGGCTGTGAAAATTATAACTGCCGAGCCGACTTCCAACTGCTGACTGCTGAACTGCCACAAACGTCCTCATCGCCGGCTAAGCCCCGGTGCCCCCCCCTCACACTCTCACATGTGCACACGGAGGCCGAAAATTTGGAGAGAGACCCCCCTCTTGCCGAAAAAAGTAGGCTAATGCCACTTTCGAGTAGTTTGGCCGCAGAGTCTCGCTTGTGAAGTGTGTTGGCTGCAAGTGCACTTGTTACCAATTAAGCTAATCCGTCAGATAATTAGTAACATAACACACACGCACACACACTGAGAGCAGCCGGGGAGGAGAGTCCTTCAGTCCTTCAGGCCTGGCAGGCTGCTGGCTCCTGGCTTCCCGTGCACTTCCACTTCCTCTCTTCCTCTACAGCCGCTGCAGCCTCGGCACATGCAATTTATAGCCGCACGTGGTTGTTGCATGTATCACGTGACACTTGATTTCCGGCGCAGTTGGTTTGCCCTTCCCCTCCTCCGACCACGCCCCTGTCTCGCCCTTCTAGCATTGCTTTTCTTTGCGACTTTTCTAATTTGGACGTTGGCACAACATGCAATGCCATCGTCAACGTCGTCGCGAAAATTTGTGGCTGCCACCTTATTAAAAGCGCCCAGTAGCTGAGCCTCAGTCTTCGCCAGACAACGCAGCACAGGGAGTTTTACACTGTGGGGAAAAATAGTGCTTACAACTTACAGTTTTTGCACTCTGAGTTACCATCTAATTTTAGCTCTAATTAAGAGAATTAATCGTGTTTCTTAGCCTCTTTCTGGGCTAGTAACATTATTGAAAAAGTGCAACTTTTAGATTTAATTAATTAATTTTGCTTTCTTTCTCTCTCTTGAAGAGATGTCCTTAATGCGATCCTTTCTTTGTGTGTGTGCCCTCTGCACACTGCTACCAATATTGCCCCATCGAGGACTCTGTGTGCCTCTATATATTCCAGGGCCACTTTTCGTCTTCGTCAACCTCCCTGCCTCTCTGCCGCCGCTGCTGTCACACTGCTGTTGCAGTTGCAAATTGGCTGGCAAATGTCGTTGGCTGCTTTTAGGCTGGCTTATTAAAATTTCAACGTGTTCATTTGCCTGTAAGTCACCGGCAGTGGGGCCAGGTGCGGATCCTGGGATCCTTGGGATTTCTCTCTCGGCAACAACTAGTTTGTGTTTGATTTTTGCCTGGCTGCCACACATGGCAGCATTTTCAGCTCTCGGCGCTCCTCTCGTCTCGAGTTTGCAATTCGTTAACCTGAGCAGTTGTCGTCACGTGGAGTGGAAATATTTCCCCGGGGAATTGGGAAATACTATTGAGCTGACTGAGTTTGGAATTGCTTGGGAAACTCTTTTAAAAATGTGATTATAATAATTATTATAATATTCTAGGAACATATGATGAGGATGAGGATTAATAATTACTGGAGAAGGGGCTGATCTTCAGCCAATTTAAAGCTTAGCCAATAGTGAGCTCCTATACAATTCTGTTCTACATCCTATTTAAAATTAAAAATTGTTTTGAAGGCCTAAAATCAGGACTAAAGACACATTACAATAGGATCAGTATTTGCTCACCTTTAGTTTTCCCACAGAGTTGACAACACTTTCCCCCTCCACCCAATTATTACCTGGCACAGCTTAAAGGGCACTCCTTTTGCAGCCCCTAGAGAACATTGCTCTAATTTGTTTCTAAGTGGATCCCCCGCCTGCCACATAATGGCTAATTAAATCGCTGGAATTACAAGCCAACAATATTAAAATATTACAATATAAACTTTTCTTCCCCGAACAGATTTTGGCCAACAACAATACAAATGCGAGTGGAGGCCGCAGGAGGGATGGCGATGGAGGAGCCCTCGAAATCGAGGACGGGGCCCGAAAATATTTTCAGCAGAAACTTTTCACATTAAATAAAATACAAAATGCCCATTAACAGTTCGAGTGGATAAACTCGGTTTTGCATTTCCACACACACCCCTACACCCACTCGCACACCCCACACACAAACCGGAACAGCCCCAAACAAAAATTGAATTTTCGGTTCGAGGCTCAAACTCAAAAACTCGCGCACTGTGGGGAGGGGGGCAGTGGCTGGGGGGGAAAATGATGGCAAAGCGTCGAAGGCGAATGCCACAGGAGCATTGTTGGCGCTGGTCCTGTTGTTAGCTGGTTTGGCATACAATAAAATACGAACCAGCGACAACAAAGAAGTACAAATTAAATCCCAATTGGAGTTGACCGCAAAATGGAAAAGACCACAAAATTATAACCACAACGATGTGGGCGAAGGAGGAGCATGGGAGGGAGCACAGTGGCAAAAGGGCGGGGCACCAGCCATCAGCCACCAGAAGGACCCACCAGCAGCTGGGAATCGAAGCCGGAGATAAGCAGCCGTGGGAGCAGAATCAGAGTCAGAATCAGAGCCAGAATGAGCGCGGCTCTACACTTGTTTTGTTTGAGGGCGTTGTGGCCTGATGTGGCAACGGGCGGGGCGAACTGGGGGCCGTGGCAGGGGCCCAACACATAGTTACCGCGCATCGTTTCATTTGGCCAATTGATCTGGCAATCGCCGTGGCTGGCAGTTAGTTGTGGCCCTTTATTTCTCTTTCCGCCCCAACGGCCCGGCCGAAATTGATATTTATATATTTAACCCAGAGCTAACAATAAGCCGGGCCACCGCCGGCTCATAGGCCGTGGCAGGGCACACCGATAGATAGATAGACACACAGGGCGTATGCTTAATGTGGCTATATGACGCTGTGGATTTCAATTGATTGGGCGGCCTGGGCGAGGAGATATCGTTGCTCCTTTGTGGGCTGCCATGCTCGAATTGAGTTGTTGTCTATTTTTGGATTACAGAAAGCAAGTCAGCCGGAGGCGGAATGCTGTTGGAGGATGTGCTTACAACCTGCTGTTAGGGCGGAAGTTGCCTCAAGGACTGAGTACGGTATTTTTGGGGACTTGACTGCCAGCAGCAAGCGTCTCAATAATATGAATTAAACATACTTTGCAGAACGTCAAAGGTTGGCCGTTGGATTAGAAGCTAAGAGAGGTATAAGTCACAACCTTTAATACCTAATTGCTATAATTTGACAATAGAAAACACAATAACCATACAATACAATCAATGAAATGGATTCAAGGATTGATTGAAAAAGCCGCTAGGCAGTTTGTTATTCTGTAACTGTGATACGACGTTTAACTTTTAAACAAAGTTCGTAAGATATTTGTACTTTTACTAGAAAAGTAACATAACAACTATTTTCTTAAGTATTTTGCCCTCAGTCCAGGGAGAGGATTGGAAAGATAACAAGACCTTTGAGACCTCTTCACGAGGTTTTACAGCACATTTAATGAAGTATTATATAAAGACTGAATGGAGGAATAAGCTGCATACTAAGACTATGTTGGTTTTTTTCCATGAATAGTAAAGTTCCTTTTGACCCACAGATATAACGAATTCTTAGAATTAGTCGCACTCGGCAGTACACGATCTTTCGAGCAAGCGCCTTAATGATTAATGGATACTCGAAATTGCCATCAATCTACCACCAGATGCATCTATGCTAATAATCTCCTCCAGAAATAGGCTTATCACGAGCATATTTAATGCTCAGTCAACAATTAGTGTCGCCCTGGCCTCTGAATCCACTCCCCGCAGCAGCAGCAGCACAATCTGAAACTGTCGGTTGCGTGCCCCACATTTATAATTAGCCAACAACGATGGCCAGTGGCAGGGGCAAGGAACGGCTGCGGCGGCGGCGGCTGGGTAGCAGCCGGAGCAATTGCAATACAGACAAGTGCGACGCCTCGTATGGTGGCATCAAACTTGGGCCTATAAATCGTAGCGCCAAAATTTAAATTAAAACCAAATAAATTAAACGCCTTTCATTGAAGATTAATGGCCTTAAGGCGAGCGTGCTTTGTTCCCAGTCGGCGGAAGTGGTCGGGCTGTAGGGGGTTAAGCCCAGCAGCCAGCCGCTCGCTCTCTGTACGCTTGACTGCGAATTTCATGGTTGATGGATTCTCCGTTTCAGATTCTGAGCCACCGAATTCGCCTTAAATGCTCTCGCTGCCCCACCGCCCCACCGCCTCCCATGTGCCACAGCTCGGAACGGTGCTTTAAGAGTGAAGCTGCCGCCCAAAGACTATTACCACACGTACTCAATTCAATTTCATTCTTTAGTGAATTCAAATGGGTGGTAGCCTTCGATCACGTCCTGCTAATCGTGGCTCCACACGAACTTCCAGCGCGAGACACTTATGGTGTCTCGGTACAAGCATGTGCAGGAACTGCATTTAAAACTATCAGCATCAAAAGGATATTACGCTAATAGCAGTTAGACAAAGGGAGTGGCCAAACGGGGGAAAAGCTTTAATACCCCTTTTAACAAACTGTTTCCGAGGTCACTGACATTCCACGAACATAATCATTTAACAAAAAATTAAAAACAAAATGAAGCTGATTTGGAAAAGCTTAGGATTTTTTAGCACTGCATTTTTACCAAAGGTTTCCCATAACATATAGGAAAACATATGTATGGGACTCTGTTTAAAGTCCTCGGGTGAATAAACTTCCTGTTTGCGAAAGGTTTTTCGGTCGAATGAACTCTGTCAGGTAATTTTAGATCGAAACTAATAAAATCTTACTTAGTTTATGGCACCTTCCTTGATATTTTAGGAATTTTTTATTCTTTAAAAATTTAAAAATTTTTTATTTTTTAAAAATATAAGGCGATGTTGCAATAAAGTTGCAATAAATATAAGGTAAATTGATTTACTAATAAACTTGCATATTTATCGCACATTTTTTAGTAAGAGCGATATAACGATTTTAACGAATTAGGTTTAAAATTACATATTTTAAAGTACACCGTGAAAGTGCTTCCGTTTCACATATTTTTGTTATTATTTATCGATCAGAAAAATTTTAATAATTAAATTACAGGAAGCTAATTGTCTTTAACTTCAAATCTATTTGGCATTTGTCTGCCAGATAGCAACTGAAAACTTAAAAATCCAATAACTAAATACAAATTCCGCCATGTAAAATATACACTTAATAATCTTTAATGCCAGCGCCCGATTATTAGGTCTTTAAACCATTTGGGAGCAGCATTTTAATATTTAATTTCAGTTTGATAAACAAATAACAAAAATTGAACCGATTTCGAACGTTGCTCGTTGCAATTTGGACGCAATTTAATGGCTTTGGGGCAACATAATAAAACAAATGCGCTAACAAATTTGTGCAGATTTTCAGCAAGAATTCCCCCGGCAATTTCGGTTTAACTGAAATGCGAGCAAAAAGTCCGCTGACAAGTGCAGTCCAATTGTGCATTCCCATACGATAAAATAGTATGGTGTATATTGTATGGTGTGGGGTGGAGCTAAAAACCCAATTTTTTGGTACCGATCTAATTTCAATATGGCAAGTACAAGTTTTGTTTGATTTGAAATGTTTTCGTTTGGCTTTCGCCTTGGAACGAGTTTCGGAAAATTCGGAAGAAACACATCAACTCGGCTTGAACTAATCTCCTAAGAAAACATACTCTCTCTGCGGTATCAATATTCGGGGAACAATGTGCTTCTTAAAAATAGATTGCCAGCCCATTAAGTTTTGCACCAAAGCTGCCACCATAATCCACTCGGCAGGCGGCCCCCGTCACCTCGCTTAAGAGGGGGGAAATTTGCGCAACTTTTTCAGAGAGTTATGTGTATGAAAAAGCACGGAAAATCTTAAGCGACTTTCGCAGGAGCAGGAGGAGGAGCTGGGGCCTGAGCTGGGGCCTGAGCTGGAGCAGCTGCTGTTGCCGCCGCTTTTCCTTTTCCTGCTTTTGGCGCTCTCCACATGCTGCAAGCAAATTGTCAAGTTGCGGTTGCGCCTTTGAATTATGCAGCGGGGAGTAGAGGTGGCCGTGGTCCTGGCATCTTTTAACACAACGCGGGCTCGGTGTGCGGCGGCAGGCAGGCAGCTAAATTTATATGCAGCTTAGTTGCAACCCAAAAATTCTACAAATTTTAATAATAATGAGCTGCACACGAGTACGCGGCCGTGTGTGTGTAGACATGTGCTGCTAAAATAATAAAGCACCGGCGCACACACTCACATTGTTCGAGCTGGAAATTGGATTGCACCAGCTGGCGCTCAGGCAGAAAAAACAGCCCCTTGCCACCCACCACCCACCACCCAGCCATCCCCTACCATCCTTTCGCAGGCTCACCTCATAATAATATTATGTTGCAGCTGCCAAGGCAAGGCGCAGAGTGGGATCGCTGCAGAAAACTGTTTGCCGAGTCTGAGGAGCGGGGCGCCACGGCGAATGTGGCGACGTGTGGTCGGTCCAAATGATATTAACAATTCATTAATTAACCCCATTTCGTTCGGGTTATGAAGAGGCAGGACCAGAGCTTGTCTGGACTTCACCTGGGTAAGCCCAGGACCGAGCACAGCATCCGAAGGACCGAGAAGGCGGAAGCCCACATGTATCCGATACCTGTCGTCCCTGTCATTGTTCCGGTGTCAACTGCTGGGCCCCCGAAGCTTAGCCAGTCAGTCCATGTGCATATTTATACAGTTAGTAAAGTTGATACAGCCGCTCGCAACTCCAGCTCCTCCAAGCCCCGTTTACACCAACTTAATTTTCAACTGGCAATAAAACTCACGTGCGGAGGAGTTGTCAGAGCTGTTCCACAGACCGCTCTCTTTGGCGATTTGAAGTGTAGTTTATGATAACACACAAATAAAAACAGCCACTCCATAAACTAATAAACTGTATTTATAAAATTAAATAAATAGCAAGTAAAAACAGCTCATAAATAGCTTAAATGTCAGAAAATATCATCACACAATATATATTCATACCAAACAGATATTTACATAAAATAAAAGTGAAATAAATTGCGCTGAAATAAAACCGAATTGAGATGAAACATTTTCTGATTTTAGCCGAAACATCACTTTGTTATTCCAACTGCCATTCGCCCACTAATATTATTCTCCCCACCGCCGCGCCGTTCCGCCGCTCCGGTTCCATTCTCATCATCTTTCTGCCTAGCTGCTACTCTGACATTTTAAATAATTAATGTATAATGCATACCAGATGGCAGGAGGCAGCGGAGGGCAGAGCTGGACTGGGCTGGGGACTGCGGGAAAGTGCCACCGAAATGCTGCCACTGTTTAACGAAAATAAAGCAGAGAGCGAACGAGAGGGAGATGAAGCTGGAGCTCAACTTTTGGCTCCGGATCCCAGTAACGAGGGCCCTCGACTGCTGCCACTGCGACTCGTTCGTTTCCCTAATAAATAAGAGATATTTTAATGTTTTTACGTAATTATATGGCCAAGCAATTAAATATTAAATGGCACTGCGTTAACTAGTTTTGCGGCCCATCGCCAGCGCCAAACTATGCAGCGGCCTGCAACTGCCGCGGGGTGGAGATAACGCAATTCAGAGCGCACTTCACTTGCACGAGTCAAACTCGGGTCGGGGTCAAGAGGTGACAAATCAATCAGCAAATCACTTGGCGTAATAAACTGAAGGCAGGTCAGCAAATCAAGCCAGACAGACGGCAATTTCCGTTTTGCAATTGGCATTGCGATGCCGGGAAGCCGGGAAGCGAGGGGCGACTGGTGCTCAGGGGTCATGGATGGGTGTCAGCCCTTCGAGGGATGACTGGGAGAAGTCGTGGCATAATAAAATGTCTGATGTAGGATAAAGCGAGGACGGAGCTGCTTAAAGGCAGCACCGCCCCCTGCACACACTCGCACATCAAGAGAGCTTTGGAGCTTCCAATTGAATGCACAGCGAGAAAAGTGCGAGTGTTAGGGGGCAGCAGCAGCAGCAGCAGGAGGGAAAGGACTTTCGAGTGCTTTCGAGAGCTTGATATTATCACTTCCTGGACATTATTTGGTGCCATAGGCCAAAAAAGGCTTAAGCCCTGCCAAGGCATCTCAAAGATGCAATTTGTGTGTGTCTGCATCTGTAGATGGTCCGCAATGTGGGCCGCTAGAAGACTTATTTGGATTTGAGGGAGAGTAAAGTGTTGCAATAAAATATTTATTTAAACAAATTTTAGTAAAGAATATTAATTTAATTAATTTAATCTGGGTTTCAAGCTTAAGTCAGCCATTTTGTAAAATTTGAATATATTTTAAAATGAGTTCATATATTCTTGATTCCTGTGATTAAAAAGAAAGTGCAGGCTTTAAAAATAATTTTATGATTCAGCTCAAAAACCTCCTTAACCTTCTTAATTTTAAATTGTAGAAATTTAAAAGTTCTATCTAACTAATTTTGTACATTTTAATTTTGAATAGCAGTTATTCGAAATTGTGTAAGTGGTAAGAACTTAATAAAGTACTGCTAACCCAGGTTTATTTAAATTTACGTTTTGTTTAAAATAATATTTTTTTAACTCAGTAATTTTGTATCTGAATATATCTCAATGCTATGCAATTTTGAAAAATGCCCATTAAGAATACACCCAAAAATAAAAAGAATGTTGTAATAACCCATTTTTGTCTGCCTAGTTTAGCCCTCAAAAAACCCAAATGTTCATGAAAATATTTTACAAAATTTTCAGAAAATTATAAAGCCTCTAGAATGATGAAATATTCTCAAAGGCCAAAGTGTTGCCAAGAACCTTTACCTTTGTATGCGTAGCGATATGAGAAGGCTCCTGCTCTTGACAAACCGTCGAGTGGCCCTCGCCTTGTGTATTTTTGTTGCTGGGAAACTTTCTAAAGAAATTGCACTTTGACTCATGCTTATTACAATAAGCTCCGTTCCCTGGTTTGTTGGCACCTGCCAAGTCAAAGTGGATGCCACTGGAAGGACTCTCCACACGCCGCGCCCGCATCTCAATCCGTCTGTGCTCAAGTTCGAGCCTTGGTAACAAACGTAACGAACGGAAACGGATATTGCATACTTATGCCGAGTGCAAATGGCAACCCGCCGAGGGGTGGCCAGGGGGTCAGTTACTGCCTCTCCATCTGCGAGTGTATCTGTATATATATATACGTATATGTTTGTAATACACACACATCGATGGGGAGAACCAGCGCCGGCAGCCACCGACAAACTTTGCGAAAAGGACTTGTAAAATCAAAAGCCGATTAGATTCCATTTCAATGAGCAGCAAGCTGGTTGGTCATTTCGTGGGCGGGCACCGTTCCGAGGCTCGGAAGGCCCGGTGGCTATGGTCTGGCACTGCATATGAGGTGCGAGTCCGGGAGTCCGGGAATCGGATTCGGAGCAGTCGATATTATTGCTGTTTGCGCCACACAAAACCGGAACCTGAGGAGGGCACACGAAAATTGAAGCGCTCGTCGCACCAGCGTTGCCAGGATGCGGGGAAGTGCACTGGCATATGCATATCTCTGGCCCAGGTACTTGATTAGCTCTGAAATTAAACTAAGCAACGTGCATTGGCAAGTGCTCATGGGCCTGTAAATTGAGCCATGGATCCATGGATGAGGGGAAGTTGTTGGAATTGTGGGTTTGGTTGCCACCGATCTGTGGGCTGCAGTGATTATTGAGACTAGGAAACGTTTTCGCTTTCAAAATGGAAGCATTAAATCTAATGACATTTATGGATAAAACTATAGAAAGGGATGTTTATTTTATATCCTTTTTTTGATTTTGGTGAGAAGGGTAAGTCACAATTACCTTCTTGTCCGTTTCCTAGTATTTAATGTTAACAACTGTCATATTTTTATAAGGTGCTTGACGAAACCCTTCTACGGCTTCCCACTTAGCATACGTTTTATAACAAATCCCTGTAGCAAAAACACACACATCACAGAAACTGTGATTTAATTTTCACCTTAAGTGGCCCCCCTTCGAATCAACGGCGGAATTTGCCACTCAGAAATCACATCATTGCTCTGAGGTCTGGCCAGAGTCACCTCTGACCGCTATCCCTGCCCCGGGCCCCGCCCACATCAACATCAAGGTACTGCTCTTCACTTCCTTCCACCTGCCCACCTCCCATGCATCCATCCATCCACTTTCCTCTTTCATCTCTTTGTGCCGGGCTCGCACGGCGCCCCTCTTCGATTCATCTGCATTGCTCAGTCATGTATGTTCTGCCAACTGATTTGAGCCAGAACCATCGGCCAGGTCCCAGCGGGAGAGTCGTTGAGGTGGTCGCCCTCCTTGGCCTGGCCTTAATCAGTGTAGTCGAGCAGGGAGCTAATCGTTTATGATTTAGTTTTGATTCCCTCTCCGAAATAACCATAAATCGGACGAGGGACACCGACTTTGTGGAAGCGGGATTTCCATCTGATGACGGACACGGTGGCCACGCGGATCCTTGTGGGAGCCCTTCGCAACCGCTGCTCTGTGTGTTTTCGACTATAAAATTAAATTGCGATGTGGTGGAAAAGTTAGAGCAATGCCCAGTGCAACACACTGTTCCTTACTGCCCCACATTTGGTCAAGCGCACACACACCCCCCCATAGGGCCGGCTAAACACCAAACACACAGATACGTGGAGAGTGGGGGAAAAAACTGCAGTAGCGAACAATTGTTCAGTGCATATCATTTGGTTAAAAGGATTCGTTTTACTCTTCCGTGCGGTTCGGTCCACACACACGGACAGCATGTGGCAGCGCTCCCTCCCAGTCTGTGTCTGTGCCTGGGCCTGGGTTGGGCCTGGGCCTGTGTACAAATCAACTAATCTGCTCCCCACGGCAAAGTTACGAGAAGACCGACAATTATATCCGCTCTCTGCTCACAATTTTTGCATGTCGTAAAGTTTCTAGTGGTGCACAGCGCCAATTCCCCGCCCCATTCTCCGCAGTATATGAGAGTACGGCTGCATTTGGCCCTAGCCGGCACTCCAAACGGAAGTGGAATAAAACTAACAGACGTTGGATTCCTTTTTCTAAATGCTCTTTCCCGGCCCTAGCTCCAGGTTGATTTTCCTAAATAACTGAGGGGACTTTACACATTGCAGGAGGGTTACGTCCAGAGTGCTTTACACTCTCCATAGAACAATTTTCACATATAAGAAAAATAAAGCAATAATATATATTTAAATCTATATTTAAGCTTAGTTTGGTTTAACAATAAAATTATATTTCGTTTACATAATGTCAAAGGAGTGGAGAAGTGATAGATCTATCTTGTGGTTATTAGAATTTCTGGGAACAAATTGTAAAGTAGGTAATGTTTTTGCCAAGTCTAGGTCTATAAAATAAATAAATAGATAATGGAATATGAGTATCATTAACAGAAGACTGGTGTAGAAGGTTGTTTGTAAAACCACGTAAATATAGCGTTAAATTTGTATAGCTTATTTCCGAATTGATATATATATATGTAACAATATTCAAACTTGGGTATTACTAAAGTAGTATTTGCACAATAATTTCAAATTTAGATTAAAACTAAAGCTACCTTAAAACAGGGTGATTAAACGGCACATTTAAATGAACCCAAATTAATTTGAAAAAAATATTTCATATAATCTGTAATAAGATTCCTTTCAGAGTATCTGAATTTCGTCAATTAAAATACTTTCTTTTTTTGCAATTTCCAATGCTGTTGCATACTTTCAGGAGCAGCGAGCTGCCCTGCACATGCACGGACGTGTATCTTCGCTTGCCTCTGCTCCTGCATCGGTATCTGTGGATCCTGGCTGCCAGGGCTGTTGTGCCGAGTGTGAATCTGCCCCGGCATTACTGTTTGTATTGCAAAAGTTGTTGTAACTTCGTTAAAATAAGCACTCTGTTAGTTTGCCCGCTGGCGCGACGGGAAGCGTCCTCGTCCTCCCTCTCCCAGCCACTAGATTGCAATTCGGGGAGGAAGGGTCTGTGTGTGGGGGGCAATGCAGCAGATTTGTCGGCGGTTTCTGCCATTACTAGGATCTGCCCCCCTCATCCCGCCCCCCCAGCACTCTGCCCGATAGTTGGCATATCTGCATTAGTAATGGTGAGTGGCGGCGAGGGCCAGGCAAATTGGTGGATTGCTGGCTTGGTGGATTTGGATTTACCTGCTCGTCGCCGGCTTTGACAGCCCAGAGTACCCAGCTGGCCCGGTCTATTGCCGCTCACACCTTCATCCCTTGTATGCCACGTGTGGCAACGTAGCTGCAGGGCAAACGTAACGTTTAGTTTTTGGGGCCCCAGCTCCTTGGTGGCTATTAAATTGCAGCAACTCCTAATGGCGCTCCCTGAGCTGCTCACTTTCGTTTACTTTCGCCGGATGTATGGCTGCAGCCATATCGATACTGGTTGGGGGAGTACTACCCTTAGAGGAAAGGAAAGCACCCGAAAATCACCACCAAAGAGCTGACATTTCCTGACAAGGATCTTGTCCTTATTTTAAAAATTAAATATATCAAAGAGGATATTAAAATGTGATCTCACTTATTCAAGTTTGTAAACTTTGAAAAGCTTGTTTTCGATGTGGGGTTTCGGGAAAGAAATATCATTTGTTTTAGGGATTGAACCAATTTAAGGAAACCATTTCTTTAAGGAACTTTTAATACTCATTTTCTGCATATATACATATACATCCTTTCTTACCTGGCTGAAAATACTGCTACATTATTTGGAGAAGTTACTTTTAATCCTTTTATTTTGTTGCATTACAAGTGTACGAGTAGTCGCCCCTTCAGAGGCAACGGCTGTTGCAACTGTAGTCGCAGGCCCACCGACAACTTGTACTTAGTGCCGTTTCCTTCCGTTCAACACGGCAGGCGGACGAGGGCTAAGAGGGACAAGGAGCGGAGAAGGACCAGGGAAAGGCGTATGTGAGAAGGGGGATTTCCAAAACCCGGCCACGGGCAAACAGCTCGTCGGCAGTGCTGTCTGAAATGCAATTAAGTCGCATCGACATGCAATCTCCGGCGTGGGAAGTCGGGCCACATAAAGGACTTCGCAGGAACAACAAGTACAACCGCACGGACAGGATTCGCGACCACACTCTGCAGCGGGGGGAAGGGGTCACTGAGAAAAGCCTTAAAAGCGCTGAAAGGTTTCAGTTATCCCCTAAAAAAAAGGACACGCACTCACACAAGCAGGATGTGAACACAAGCTGAAAAGGGAATCCGGCTTGCCGGGCCAGAGAATACCCTCAAAAGAGCAGCAGAAGTTGGCATTATTTATAAGGAACTTCTTGGGCGGCGTGAATGCCTGGAAGGAATTATTTACGAGTGGCACGGCTATAATTAATTTAAATGGTATTATAAATAATATTAAAATTATATTATACCTTTGGCCATGGTTCGATGGTTTGAAAAATATGTACGCAGCCTTAAAAGAGTTTTATAAGGGGTTATCCATCTTTTATTCGTATTATTATAAGATACATTTATACACTTCACTTTAAAGTAAAGGTGTCCATTGTAACATTGCACCATATCTTCAATTTGTTTAAGAAATAAATAAAAGAAAATGAGATATCGACCTCGCGGAGAAGCTTGTCAGCTCGAAGGACTAAATGCAGAAGTGCGATGGCCTCCGTTGCTCTGCTGAAATATTCATTCAATTAAGGACATAGAGTATCCACGGATTGCAGCTGCCTGGCAGCACGTCACTCTGGCCCGCACACGGGATCTGGTTGCCAAAGGAATGCACTCATTGGAACACTTTGGAGTGCCGATAATCCAATTATGGCCTGGCCGGGCAGCTCCTGCTGCCGCCTTGTACATTTGCACCTCCTCCGGTTTCCTCGTCCACGGGAGTCTTCCTGCTTCTGTTTTTATTGCGCCACGACAGGGCAAGCAGGTGGAGAGCCACCTGAGGTAAGCGCGTCTCCTTCCCATAATTTACCGCAACTTATTTTGCCCCGAGTCAAGTTTCACACTAAAATGTGTAAAAGGGTCAACAGCTGCGGGGCCCCGAATGCGGAGTCCTTATGGGGGGCTAATCTCCGGGGTTAGATACGCGTTCTCCCTCTGCGTGGGCAAATCGAATTCAAAGCGAAAACTGAAACCGATTCCCACCACCGCCAAACACAATGGGTTAATATTTCTAGCATTTTATATTTATTTCATATTCAATTTTCCGTTTGTATTCGATAATCATTTCAATTTTTCTTTTGCTACTTTAATTTCTCTGGCCTTTAATTTCTTTGTTTTTTAGCCACTGTATATTAAACCAATAAAAAAGCCAACACAAAGGTTGGTTTGAATAAACATAATGAACATTCCATTCCATTCCATTTGCTATATATACAATAATATTTGATAAAAATTCCATTTGGGGCTTCCATATTTTCTGTGTGTTTATTCTTCTTCCTTTTTTTTTAAATATGGGATAAAACGAAATAATGGTTAGATAAAAAAGAGTTGCATTACCAGCAGCTTTTCCATTGTGTTTGTGTGGCCATAATTCATTTGCCCACTTTGTCTCATTGAATAGATTATTTATCCAATATCATTATTATTATTTTTTTACTTGTGCATTTTGCATCATCGTCGTGTAAACAACTACAATTAGTATCACGATTGTCATTGTTGTAACCGAAAGAATATTAAGGGTGAATACGAAAATTCCAATGAAGTGGCGGGAAATGAACGAAAAAACAGGGACATTTTATGTGTAATTATTCCTCTCAGTTAAATTGCTTGGAGTTGTGGGTCCCTCCAGATTATGTTTTTCATTAGTTTACGTTTTATTTTTGCCAACTGATATGTACTTATATATGTCTGCGTGTGTGTTCGTTAAAAATTGAGTGCCCGCAAAGTACGAACTGTTTCCTAGATTTGTTGTTAGTTGTGCAATGTTCGCTACGCTTGTTTAAAACCCAATTGTTAATTACTATCCCATAATTGATCGTATTATTAGTGTATATCGCTTTATATCTGAATTTATCGATAGGTATATTTATGTTTAACGTACTTATATTGGCCTCCAAGTCGAAAATGATAGGGAAAATAAAACAGTAGTCTCGCTGGCCAGCTCCTCGTTTTAAAATTATTATTAAGAGCTTACGTCCTAGGCTGATCTATGGATATGCGAAAGTGTTGGTTTTCTAGGCCCTAAATGTGTGTTGTGTCTTAGGAATCATTATATGTTCGCTGGTGAGTGTATGGTTCAGTGTGTGTAATCAATTGCATTAATTACGTTCAAATGTTGGCCAAGACATGAGGTCATGCAGTGGGACAGGGGAACTTGGAGATACTTTGTCATGCTGGAAGTCTGCAAGTTGTTCGATGAAATCATAGACAGAATGGAAAGGGAAATCCCTGCCCATCGCATGACCTGTCCCTCTACTTAATATATATATTGTATTTAATTTATGTATATAAAACTTACGAGTTACGAGTGGACATAAACCGATTTGCTTGTCTTTCAACTAACGTTATCTTTATTGTTACGGGGCTGCCTCTCACAATTAGCTAAATCCCAAAAATTCGTAGCTACCGATTAGTGTAAGGTTGGTATTATTTATATATGTACATATCATACAAAAAACAGACAGTTGAGTATCTTCAGCAGTAAGCCCTCAACTTACTTCGCCGGCCAACAGGGCCAACATCAGAGGGTCATCGTGGCCATCACAACGGGCAGCAGCAGGGCCATGGCGAAGGACAGCAGGAAGATCCGCTGGCCCGAGCTGCTCAACGCGCTCGCCTGGCAGAGGAGGTCCTCCGGAAAGATCTCCAGGATGGGCAGGTGGCGACCCGACGTCGGGTCGTGGCAAGTGTTGGCACGGGCGCGCTGGGGAAATCACAGAATATCTGATTAATTCCGAGTAATGATTAATGAATTGGAAATGGGAAATAAAAAGGTCGAAAGAAAATTGAAAAGTTCAAAAATGAAAATTCCATAAAAGCTTACGCGCATATCGGCAATCGATAGGGGTAACTTTTTCCGAGAAATCAAAGATTGTAAATAATTTAAAGAGCTTCAAGTGCTGTAAAAGAGACGCGGCTCAACTCACCTGAACCATGCGCTTGAGGTCGTCCTTCTGGATGACCTTGATCTGGGCGGACTCCCGCAGCCACCGGCGCAGCCAGTGCCCGAACCAGACCAGTCCGCACTCGCACTCCAGCGGATTGTGCGAGGTAATGAGTCCCCCCATTATACTGCGCGTTCCCACCGCGTCCCAGTAGCTCTTGTTGGGGTAGAAGCTATCGGCTGCCAGGGCGTTGATGCGGTTATGCGAGATGTCGATGGACAGGTGCGGCACCTCGCGAAGGTCGTAGAAGATGCCCGGCGGCAGGTCGGAGATGCGGGTGTGCGAGATCTTCACCTGCAGCCGGAGGTTGCGCGAGAGTCCCGAGAAGACGTCGGGCGCTATGGTCTGCACATTGCTGCCGTAGAGCTCCAGCAGCCGGAGCTTGGTGTTGTTCACCAGCTTGGCCAGCAGCTGGGGCCCGATGTTCGGCTCCAGGCAGTGCACCTTCAGCTGCTGCAGGCCTGGAATCCGGGCCACGATTTCGCCCAGGTTGGCATGGGAGCTGGCGTGCAGGGTACGCAGCGATCGCAGCTTGGAGAAGGCCTGCGGGTTGGCCACCTTCACGTCCAGAATGTTCAGCTCGGCCAGGTGCCGCAGACTGGCCAGGTCGTGCAGGGTAATGCGGCGCAGGGGGTTGTGGGCGAGGTCCAGGACTCGCACGGAGGGCGGCAAGTGCTCCGCCGCACAGCTGGCGTTCGTCAGCTTGTTGTGCGAGACATTGACGTGACGCAGGTGGCGCAGGGAACCAAGCGGCGACAGCTCCTGCAGGTAGTTGCCACTCACGTCCAGGTAGGACAGGAGGGGCAGCTTCAGCGGCGGCAGCACATACAGGCCCATGTGGTGCAGACTCAGCTTTCTGAGGCGGGGCGTGTGCACGAACACCTCCCGCAGGTTCGTCGTCACCAGGGGGTTCTGCGAGAGGTCCAGGTTGGTCAGATTGTTCAGGAAGCTGAATGTGTTGTCCGGCAGAATAGTGATGCGATTGCGGGCCAGACTGATGTCGTACAGGAACTGCGAGTTGATGAACATCGAGGCGTCCAAGTACTCCAGATTGTTGCGCGACATCTGGATGGAGCGCAGGGTGAAGCCGATGTCCGTGAAGGCTGGCACTGGCCACACGCTCAACTGATTGTCGGCAATGTCCAGGAACTCCAGACGGGTGTTCATGAACACCTCGCGGGGCAGGGCCCTCAGGCGATTCGAGTTGATCCGCAGGATCCGGAGCTTCCTCAGGTTCGAGAACTGCTCCACTTGCAGCTGGTCCAGCTGGTTGTGACTCAGGTCCAGTTCCTGCAAGCTGTTCAGCCCCTGGAAGCTGCGACGCCTCAGCGAGGTGAGATTGTTGTGGGCGAGGTTGAGGATTTCCAGGAACTCGAGGTCCCCGAAGGCATGGCTCTGCAGAGCCCCCAGGAAGTTGTGGGCCATGTTGAGGAACCGCAGCGTGTTCGCCAGGTTCGTAAAGCTATCTGACTTGGTCACGTGATTGTGGCTGATGTCCAGCTGGTAGATGTACATGTAGCTGCTCAGCTCGTCGTCGAAGCTGGATATGTGGTTGTGGCTCACATTGAGGCGCAGCGGAGTCGTGGTGTTCGAAACGTAGTGAAAGGACTTCAGGGACAGGGCACACAGCTGGTTGTGCATCAGGTCCAAGGCGGCCAGGTTGGGCAGCACCGTGAAGGCCCCGTGGGAGATGTTGACCAGCCGGTTGTGGGACAGGTCCAGGTAGCGCAGGAACTCCAGGCTGTGAAAGGCATGTCGGGCTATGGTCCTCAGGCGGTTGGACTGAATGTTGAGTGTTTGCAAGTCACCCAGGTTGTTAAACGTCTGCGCCTCCAGGCGCTCGAGCGCATTGTAGGACAAATCGATTTCCACCAGGTGGTTGTGAACACCGGGCTGAAACAGTCCTCGAGGCAGTGACTTTAGCTGGTTGAAGCTCAGGTTGATGTAGCTCAGCTCTCGCATCTGGGCAAAGGATTCGTTGGAGACCTGCTTCAAATTGTTGTTGTCCAGTCCCAGCCAAATGAGCTGGGACAGCGGCAGGAGGGCATCGAGTGGGTCAAGACTCTCCAGACTTCTGGCCGGAAAGACTGCGAAAGAGAGCTCCAGAATCTTAAGGGTCCTTGAGACATTCTCAAACACCAGCGGATGGTGGATGGTGATGTCGTTGAAGCTCAGGCTGATCTCCTGAATCTCGTCCAGTCCCGCAAAGGATCCCAGATGAAGATGGGTTATCTTGTTATTGCGCAGCAGTATGGTTTGCAGATTGCTGCCCCACGAGTCCACCGCAAAGATGCCCTCCGGTATGTCCGAAATGGAGTTGTAGCCCATGTTAAGGTAGGACAGCTGCGTGTAGTTCTTCAGGCCGAGAACGGGGATCATGGTGAAGTTGTTGCCACTCAAGCTGAGCACCCGCAGATTCTCCGTGTACGACGGCAGATTGCTCAGCTGACTGATCTGATTGGACGTCAGGTAGAGGTACTTCAGTCGGTGCAGTCCGGATATGGACACTGGCACAGTGGTGAGACGGTTTCTCTCCAGGTCCAAATATTCCAGGGTCTCCGTTAGCCCTTCAAAGGCCGCGGGATGCACGCGGCTAATAGCGTTAAAGGACAGCACCAGGTGGGCTATACCTGTGGCTTTAAATACCGCCTCCGGCAGTTGGGTCACGAAGTTCTGCTCCAGGTTCAGGGCCCTCAAGTGCACATCCGAGTAGTTGTGCTGAAAGTAATCAGACTCCAGGCTCTCTATGCAGTTCTGGCCGAGGTCAAGCCGCTCGAGGTGCATTCGCAGGGGCTTGACTTGAAGCTCCTTCCACTGCACACTCCGCAACAGGTTATCCCTCAGGCTGACTATCCGTAGCTCTGGTAGTTGCTCGAACAACTGCTGGGGAAACACCGTGAGCAGGTTGCTGGACAAGTCCATGGTCACCAGGGATCGCGGAAGATAGTTGGCGGCCACGTGGTTGATCCTGTTATTCGAAAGGTCCAGCCAGAGTAGCTTTTGCAGCTGCTCGAAGTGGCGGCCCCCCGAAGAACGATCTCCGGAACTGGGTGATGGTGGGTAGAGTGAGTTGCTGGCCTCCAGTCGCGTCTGCACCGCCGCCAAGCTCGAGGGCTGAGAGCTGTTGTCATTGGGGGAGATAGCTTCGATAGCTCCGCCGGCTGGCGCCACCTCCGTGATGTCGTTGTCCGACAGATGCAATGACCGAAGGGTATCCAACTGAGCATCCCAGTTGCCGTCCAAGGTGGTAATGTGGTTGCTGGCGGAATACAGAGATATAATTGAAGTCTCTCGTCGAAATAGGAATGTGACTTGTTAACTTTAAGCTATATTTTCCTTAAATTGTAATTTGATCACATTATAGAAAGCACAATTGGGGTTAACTCACCGTTGAGCCACAAGCCTTGAAAGGGAATGCAACCGCTGCAACGCGTCCAGGGGCAGTTGTTGCATCTTGTTTCCTGATATATCCAGTGTCATTAGCGAGTGTGTCATCGTGCTGTGGCGAGAGGTGAGGAGAGGGCGAGGGTGAGAGAGGGAGACCTTTACGTTTATTATCTAAATCATTCCGCACGAGCGGCAGGAGGACAAGTTATCAAAAATATATAATGGTTAAAACTTTCACTAAAACTTTTGCCGGCAACTATCAACAGTTTCCGCTCGGGTCTCATCCCACCCCCCAAACAGAAAGCTCCCCCCTGCTCATATAAATTGACGTGCTGCCTGTCTTTTGACATGGCCTACACACAAGTCGGAAAACAAATATTTAAACTTAATTAACGCGTAGCAACGGCGACCCGGGCGACCCCAGCTGCCAGTCGCCTCCTCACTCCCACTTCCACTCTCACTCCCACTCGCTCCCCGCTTCCACACTTTCCCTATGTATTTCTGTTTCCACATCCTCTCTAGACCCCATTAATAGTTATACACCCGCACCGCAAACGCGCAGAAATACACACACGACTGATGTAGGGTGGACCTTAGTTGAGTACACAATTTTCAGGATGGAACGTGTGTTTTAGAGGTAGAACTAAGAACTTATTTAAATTATAAACGAATTTGTTGAAATGCTAGGAGAAGGTAAAAGGAAAAAAATTAAGAACTTAAAGAAAATGAAACACAATTGAATTATTCTTTTTAAACAACATTCTTTAATTATGTAGAGACATCGAGACTAAGATAATTATTTCAAATACCTTTAGATATTTATTTATATTTGGTTAAGAATATAAAAGATAGTGACCATCTTACAAAAATGTTTCTTCAACGAAAGTGCTAAATATTTCATTTATATTTTAAGTATTATCAAAGATAGAAAGGTTTATACTAAAATAGTTCGTAAAGCGCTGGCTAGTGTTAATTATATTATTGTCCTTGCCCCACGACGAGGACACTGAAGAGTCCACCCTAATGTTCGTATTTAGGAAACTGCAGAGAGAAAACCAACCAGAGTTTGGGGCAGCGACCTCAATTATGAAAACCACAAGTTTCGCCCTGCCCCTTGACAACAACGACAATCACCACAGGGGAAAGCGGCGTTCTGTTGTTGTCTGTGATGTAGTTGGTGTTGTTTTTGGTACCCGGACTTGTGTTGTTTCTGCGACGAAGAATCAAACGCAAAACCGAATTTGTGTGGCTCCTTTACGCTCATTTCCGCTCCTCTGTGCGCTTCTTCACCCAACGGCTTTTGGGTTTCTTTTGCTTGCCACTTACCGGTAGTTGTTGCCGCTTTTCCTCGTGGAAGGCAAGAAAGCATATGCATGCCTGGCCATCAAAATGACTACTGCAACTAACTAAACTATAACTACTGTACAATGGCTTTTACGCACTGTAATATAACCTTTTCTGATACTACGTTGTTAACGCTTTCAATAGTTGTTACTATTTATTCAGAATTTTTGGTGAATTTGCGTTGGAAATTCTGTGCAATGCAACTATGTATATTACATTCAATTTTCAAATTTTTATCTGCTAAAGATATCATATGTCATGGGAAATTTTTCATGAAATACTTTAAAGAAACGACACATACGCAACGCTCAAGAATTCAATCAATTCACAACGGCTAGAAAGAACGTCTGCTGAACAATTTAAGCAACGGGACCATATGCATTATTAAACAACTATCTCCGAAATACGTAAGTACTTAAATATTTATTACAACTGTCCATAACCAATATGAAATTGAGTCTGTTGGTGAAAATTCATTTTACGAAAATATACATACAAAACTTGCATCCTGACATTCGCTAGCCAATATTTGTCAGAGTAAGAAATATTATTATAAAGTAGATGGAGATGTTAGAGAAAAATACCTACAATTTTTGTGATATGACTTTAAAAAATGGGTAGTTCTCTAAAAACAGCCAAAGTCATTTATGTTGATGCATTTTGTGCGTGTCCTGGGCAGAGTTTGGAAAGAAAAACTCGTATGTGCAAGAGTATCTTTTATATTTGTGTTAAAAATTATATGTAGAATAATGGATTGGCTTTTAAAACCTCAGACTTTGAATTATTTGTATTTCTAAGTGTAAGGAATACATTTTTACCAAGTAGAAGTGCCTTTGAGACCCATATTAAATTTATTGTTAGCTGTTAATTTGTGAAATTTAAAGTTAGTCTCCAAAAGTTTTCATAACTTCATTCAGAGCGGAGAGTTTTTGCTCAAAGTGCCAAATAAACCTGTCGATTAACAGGCAGGATCTGGGGCTTGAGTATAAACGGAAAATTTGAAAAAGGATATGTGGCAAGGGGCAGATTGTAACCACATTTGCCGGCTTTATAGGCATTAATTAGTTTGATTTAAATTCTTAATGTCACCGTGTGTGAGCCGTGTATCTTCAGCAGCCTCCGCCCCGCACATCCTCCTTGGGGCGTGTGCAGTTGGACGTTAACTGTGGGTATTCATTTAACTTTAGCAGCTTAACGAGTGTGTCGGCAGGCGGGAGCCTGCGGTTAAGGGGCGTGAACCCAACTCTGGTTATCCTTTGTGCTCGTTAAAAAATTTTCGCGTTTCATTTCATGGCAACAAAGAGCATATAAGAAGATGAAGAGCAATAAAAAAGCAGCGCAGCCTGAAAAATACGGTCGGCTCCCTTCCCATTTTCCCCTACACACACACAGCCGCAAACAGTTTAATGGAGGGAAAACGCGAAGTTGCAGCCTCAGTCAAATGTCTGACGAATAATATGTTCGAACTGGCGAAATAATACCGAATTCTCACTACAGTTCCCTTACGATGACAGCCCGGGAAAAGTTTGCTAAGTGATGAATACCGATTTAAAAGGAATTTTTCACTTACTGTCCCTATTAAGAGTTTTCCTGGGATTGTACAATGATTATCCGGCTCGAAGGACCAATTAAATCAAGAAATACGAATTAATTTCTTTCTTTTATTATAAGTTTGTGTTATCAAAATTAATTTCCAAAATGATTCAATTTTTTAAAATAAAATGATACCAACACATATCAACACTGAGTTCTCCGATTTCAATAAAAATTAAACTACTATAAATTCTTTTTGTATACTGCCTTTACTTGTACAAAAGTTTTGTGTATTTAAAACCTTTTATAAAATATCTGTTTGTCACCTTTGAAACGTAACTACTTTTAATCCACCGACCAATTTAAGGATAAGCCCTTTTATATGTTTGACATCGTTTAATATTACATTTACATTATTATTTAATTTAAATGCCCGTTTGTTCTGGTTAATTTTTTCCTGTTTGGTGTTAGTCATTTTAAATTGCCTTTTCCCTGTCCTCATCTTGCTCCCTTTCTCTCCTTTTGTGATTAATTACACTCAAACAAATAGCGCTTGAAAGTTTCCCATTTTCCCCTTTACCTTTTTTTTCCAGCTGCGTGTGTGAGTTTGCATTTCCCGCTTGCATTTTCAGCCTGAGTGCTTCGCTGAAAACGCCGCGCCCAGCCACGCCCCACCCCAGGCCCTCGCTTTGTTAAACTTAATTTTACGCCTTTTTTACAACTTGCAGGTTTATGTTGTAAAAATATACAAAGCACTCGCAGACACACACATCCTCGCATCCCCGCACGCCCAGCTAGAAAAGGGGTCATGCAAATAGGCCGGCCAACTGTCCTGTCATCAGGGCTCCGGCAGGTGTGCGCCCGGGTGGCCATCATGACGCGGCACTCGCGCCTGACTCTCGCCTGACACTCACCTGAAGCTCCGCTCGGATATATCCTGCAGTTCGTTGTCGATTAGCTTCAGCGTCTTGAGGCGCAGTCCCTGGAAGGTCTCGTCGTCGACGCTCTGCAGGTGCGTGTTGGACATTTCAATGTAGCGCACACTGCTGTGCATGAACTCTGGGGACGGAAAAGAAAATTAACGTACACATTAGCGGATTGAAAAAGAAAATATTGTATTATTACTTAAGATTTAAGTTCTCAAAAGCCACTGATAATACAGCCATTAGAGGTACCAATTTGAGCTGGGAAACTATACCGACTAGATGATGTTGGATGGACTCGAGCGCGCATCCGGAACAGCGCCACAAAGTGATAGACTCACAGGGGGGGCAGCCATCAGTTCATCATTCAAATTGATTTTAAACGGCATTCGAAGCGTTTACCATAAACGAGGGAATATGCCCGGGCCATCCCCTCTACATAGATGCCATTCCTCGTCTAACGATGATGGCTTTTGTTTTGGCTGTTTTGATCGCCGGCGCGTTAAGGCAAATGGGTCATCAGCGTGCCATCAGACAATGGACCCGAACCGAATCGAACAGACCCACCAAAGGAGCAGCATAGGCAGAGGCACAGGCACAGCAGGCCTAGAGAAATCCATTGCCCACGGTAACTCCCCGATGGCGCTGGGGCCACGCTCTCGATTTTTGTGCGCTTTTTCCGGCCGAGCCGTGGGGTCCAGGATCCGGGCAGCGAAAAAACGAACAACAAATTTCGGGTTTCGTCCATGGAAAAGACAGGCCCCCCTGACATCTTGGCCGAGTATAACAATGAATCGCAACGTAGACCATTTGGTTTTCCAATGACAATGTAGCAGGGAAATTGCCAATCGATTGCCCAGTAAAACGTAATGCTTGTGGCTCGACTTTAACTATAGCAAATAAGTTTAGGAGAAGAAATTACCTAAAATAAAAGCAAGTGTTAACAAAATTATTATTTTTGGAATAGTTTCTATTGATTCTATGGGTCTGTGTATCTCGTGCAGATTTCCCCCGATCAATGCATTAAGTTTTTTTATGTTTTCCAACTAATAGCTGCTTTTAGGATTTAACTGTCAAAGTTGATTCAATTATGCTGCAAACAAAAAGCATTTCAACAAACTTCTTTTTTTTTTGCAGTACCAATAGCAGGAGAACTTTGCTATTTACAATTTTTAATAGTCCTCACTGAACGTTTTTATGCATTTTGCATGTTTTTTGCAGAGTTTGATCTGTGCCAGTCAAACCGCAACAAAGTTTCATCAGGAATCAGTGCGTTTTCACTTATTTAATATTCCGTTCCGTGGCGTACAAAAAATTGGCAGCATAGAGCGATTGATTTTTGCACTCTCTGGCGCATTGAATATTTATAAGAAACAATCAATTGTTGGTCAGCTTCTGTTCTGAGCGGAATTTTTTCTCGCATTGGCAAGTTCCGTTTTTGATGTTTTATTTTTTTTGTGCCAGTTTTTGGCTTTGAACTCATCAAATTGATGTTTAATTATTTCGCTCTCTAGTCAAGTTTGTTCCACTGTTTTGCTCTGCTGCCAAAATGTTCATGGTCGAGTCAATCCCCGGGAATCCCGGCTCAGTCGCGAATTTCGCGCTGACTTTAATGCGGCAACGCACACATGCGATGCACGTGCATTGCAAATGCGCCGGGAAAATGGCTGTACAAATATAGTTTCCTTTCTTCGTTTGCGCTTTCTGTCTAAAAAAGCCCAAAATGACAATCCACAAAACAGCGAACCGAACCGAAAAGTAGGAAATTTTTCAATTAAAAGCGGAAAGTGCATTTCCATGTTGCACGTCAGTTCCTCTTCCACTCTTGCGGCGTTACTCGTCGAGTGAGAGAGCGAGAGGAAAAGAGCGGGAAGGCCCCGCCACTCGACCGAAAAATATTCTCCATGACATGGGATGGATTGGGGTATAGGATGTGGGCGGTGGGCGGTGGTAGGTGTGGCTCGATGGGCGGTGGGCGGCGGCATTCCAACACACTCGCCTGCTGAATGCTTAAGGTAAGGTCAGGCCATAATTTAAGTTGACAAGCATGACATGGAAATTCCCTTTGGTCGCCAGGAGAAACATCAGCAGCCGTTACCATAATCAGGCTAAAACAAATGCTCCCACCCACTCCCCGCCCAGCCCAAGAGCCAGAGAGCCGAGTGTGTGTGTGTGCGCTTGCCACGAGACCGAGTTCCATGCGAGAGTCGCCTTGGGTGACCAATTCCTTTGAGAGCTGCGTCCCCGCGCACCGGGCACTCCAAGGACTCGGGCCCGAACGTTGCTCCTGTTTAATTAACACATGCTCAACGAATCGTAATTTAATTGCGGCTTTGATGTCTCCCCGGGGCTCTTCTGAGTCACACAAAAATGTTGAGACATTTCAAATGAAGGCGAGGGTACGAGCAACGATCGTTGGAAGTAGATAGTATCCGGCTTGGAAATTTTGAAGGCTTTTCGATTCAACCGCAAAATGAGTAAGTATAAAATGTACTCTCTTATATTTGTCAGTTTTGTATTTGGATAAGGTACGTAATGGCTTATACAATATTTCACATACCTTTAATGTCCTTAATTTAGAAGTAAATTTATCAAAGGAATCTTTTTGATTTGAAAGCTATTTTGGACGCATCAAGAGATTCAAATATATTCAATATTCGGTATAGACTTTTCTACAAAAGTATAGAAGTAACTGGGAAAATACGTAACAACGCACATTGGACAAAATGCCAAAATTTTTGGAAAAAACTAAAAACATGAAGTTAGCAACCTGAAACTTGACGTCACTTATATTTAAATAATTTGGGCACGCCTACATTTACCGCCCAAATAAAGCACCATGGCGTATACGTAATTTTAAAGTCCGTAAATTGCAGAGATGACTCTATTGATTTGTGTAATTAAGAAACAATATGACACAATATATAAATTTTTTTTTCATATTATAAACATATTTATTATGAATTTATGAGCCATCAAAATTGTCAAAAATTGGTAAAAAAAAAAATATAAATTGAGTTTTAACTGCAGAAAAGTTCTCCATTAAAAACTAAGAAGAAAAAATCAAACCACTCCGAAATCCGTTGAGTTTAAAGTTACGACCAAAAAAGAAGTTCGCAATTTTTGAGCCAAAAATGCACCCATTTTTTTTTATGAAAGGGGTTACCATCATAAAACATTTAAAAAATTGGGCAAACATTTTTGATGCTGTTGATGTGGATCAAGAATATATATACTTCATAGGGTCGGAAATATCTCCTTCACAGCGTTGCAAACTTCTGACTAAAATTATAATACCATGCAAGAGTATACAAATCAGGACTTTATGTGTATATCAACAGTTGCAAATTCAATAACTTCCTAGCATTTGAATAGACACAAAATTAATATTTTACATAAACAAGAAAAATTTCATATCTTATTCGAAATATGGAATTCCTCGAATCTTTTCGAGAGAACACGTAATATGAATTTATATAATGAAATTATTCAATAAGAGGCTAACAATTCTAGAGCTTGGTCAAAGGAAAATCAATAAGCCGAGTTTAAAGCTCATGAAAATAGATTTCTCCAAGGAACTTTACTAAAGAAACTGTGGCATATTTTCATTCGATATCTTCAAGGATTCCATTTAAAGTCACTTAGTTTATTGAAATCAGATCACCTAATTATAGTTGTATCCTGACGATATCGCACGGCATTCACTTGATTCCCATCGTTGCGCATATTAAATTGTTAGCTTAGACGCATAAAGTTACATTAAGTTTGATCAAGATCATATCGCTGACACGTTTAGATGGTTGTTTATTCCAATGTCAATGTGTGCACACGAAGTTCGAAATTCGAATTGCGCTCACCCACCCACGCACACACAGTGCCACGTGCGTCGTACGCCCACCTAGAAACAGTAATATAAGCACGGAACAGCTTACATCTTAATTACATATCGCATATTAATACAATATTAATCATACGCCCTGTTGACACGAATGTGCCTCCCCTGGCCGAGCGAGTCCGGCGCATTCCTCATGCAGGGCAGACCGTGTGTGTCCACTAACCGTACAGTGTGTGTACGTAACTATACGTTTACGTAAGTACGTATGTGCGGAGGGGGGAGAGGGGACTGTGCATATCTAAGCTGCTATTGCCAGTGTTTTGTTATGAGTGGACAAACCAACCCAAGAACGACAACAACACATATGGCGTTAATAAACTTCCAGACCCGTGCCTGAGGGGCCAACAACTGAAATGAACTCGGGGAGCGGACATAGCGGACACAGCGGACACAGCGGACACCGGGACCCTGGATGGAGCTCCGTCCCGTATACGTTGGCTTGTACTTTATGGCCTCAAGTCAATTCTCTGACAAAATGCCAAGCATATTTATTTATTTACTTTTGCTGCGAGGAGGACCAGCGAGCTCCGTTCTCGCTCGCTTCTCCTGCTTATATGTATGTGCTCGTCCACGTTCAACGTTCTCGTCTCGTTTTGCGTCACTTTCCAAGTGTTTATTCAACTTGCCCCAGCGTTGATATGAAAAAACAATATAACGGCAACAACAAAGTGTCAGTGGGAAGCAGAAGCCAGGGGAAGCACACAGATGCAAAATTAATTCGACCGAGACCACAAGAGCGTCTTGGACTTGTTGGAAATTCATCAAACGTCCGAAAAAGACTCGGTTTCTTGTCTTGGGTCAAAGTTTAAGCTCTTGGTTCCGTATTTAAAATTAAAGTGAAATTAATGAACTAAGCTTCATCAAAAGTTAAGAATGTTTAAAACATTTTGAAATGAAAATACATATTTTTCCAGCTGGTAACTATGACTTCTCAAACGTCAACATTCTTTTTACTTTTAACATGCTTTGAATACCTTTTGTTCTCCAATGTGAAATACAAAATTTAAACAGTTTCCAAAAACACATGCAAAATGTCAAGTCACTTAAAATGATACGAAATACAAAACAAAAGCACAATGTATTCCTGGGCTTCAAGTCAACCATTTCGGCAATTTTTGTCCTATAACTAAAGCTTCCCAAAACTCCCGGAAAACTACTGGCTGCTGTGTGCTGTGTGCGTCCGTGTGTTGATGAAGATTACGTCAGCTGAAAAGTTATTGTTTTGTCCAGGCATTCGGAGAGGCAACCAAGGACAGGCGCCAAGTGGGAGTGCGGCCAGGAAGCTGCCATTTATATCCATATAGTTGGGTTTGGTGTCGTGCACTGGGCAATAGCCAAAAAATAAGTAGAACGAAACAGGGCCCAGGAAGCGTGCGGCATGTGGGCAAACTGTCGTCCTTCATTTTCGTTTTTCGGCTGCTCCTAAATAGTTTGGGCATGAAAATTGCGGCCGAATCGAAGCAAGGATGCTGCCATCCACTGCCGCCATCCAAATGCCTCCGACCGAGAGGGCAGGCCGATAGTGAGACATTAAAAATAAATCCAAATTGTGGCTCAGCATTTTTTGTGTGCTGTCCCCATTTCGTGTACGACGGAGCAGCAGACAATAGAATTTCCACATTAAATTACGGTCATATTCGGAGCACCAAAAGGAGCAAATATTCCACTGCGGCATATTGTCCACGCCACAGACGCACCGAAATTTTAACAGATTAAATGAATTCTCAACTACTCTCTGGGTCCCCGGTTGCAGTTGTCACATCCTCCTGGCCTGCCCCTGGTTTTCTAGGTGCATAGTTTTGCTTCTGATATATTTTTTTCCTATTTCTAGACCCACCATGTGGTCATGCCGGCCAGGAAGTCGATTCGTTGGAATATGGAAAAAGGAGCGGGGGCGTGGCACGCAATTAGCCAGGCTGTCACTTGAAGTGTTTTCTGCTGCTCCCCCTCTGCGTCCGTTTGCATTGGAATTGCTAATTGCCAAAAGTTTCCCAACTGCAACATTTCTTCTGCTGCTCGAATGCATTCGTTGTCGTTGACATCACCATCAACATCGTCGTCCAATATAAATGAACATATATATGTATAAATGCAAACTTGATTTAAATTAAAAAATACGCTCAAGACTCCCCAGTGTCCTCTTGACTTTAAGAATTTCGAGTATCTTTTTGGGCGTCCTTTCAGATTCCCGACGTGTTATGCGCCTTAATTCGATTTGTCGTAATATCTTTAAGTTTTTCATTAAAGCAAAAGCCACTGCAGATGCAATTGGAAAGTTTTGCATAAGAAACGAAGGATAAATTGCCAATGCGGAGTGGCCACTTCTGCCGGTTCTGTGCCCTTCCTCCTTGGGGGAAACCACCGAGCCAGAGACAAACTTTTCAATAGTACTAGCCGCCCCCCCAACCGCTCTCCGCCATCTCTATTCCCGTTGCTGCCAATGTCTGCCCAATTTTTGTGTGTTTTGCCAGTCAACAACTTTGTTTATTATTTTGTTTCTTTTATTTTCATTTTTTGGAACTTTATGCGGGGCAACTTTGCCCAAAAAGGCGACTCTGTGGGCGTGTCACAGTTGTTAGCGACGAGGAAGCGCGCGCGGGTGCCGGCATGGTAATATTTTCGGCACAGGAGGAGTCACTCTCACAAAGAGAGAGGGGTGGGGGTAGAGAAGCCACCGCAATGGGCAACATTGGAAGTGGAAAATGACAATGGAGCTACGGAAACTTGCCATTCATTCATTACTTAAAAGCGGAGGCACAGCCACGAAGGCTCTTAGTGGCTTCTCCCGACTATGAAATACCAACTAAGAGAATTGTCGAAAAGAGAAAGAATTTTATAAAAATCTGTAAAAATTGCCAGCACTATGCTTGTTACTAAGAGAACTGCCTCTTTCTTTGATACCTTTGAAGTTTTTTATAAACTCATAACTCCAAAGATTTGCGCATTCTACCCCTCTGTATGGGTTTGGTATTATAACCCTATTACATGCCACAAAACAATCAACTCTCCTCACAGTATAACTCGATGAAACCTACCAAAAATTTGCGGGGAAGTCGCCGCAGCAATCGTTACGAAACTTTTGCATAAAGGAACCGAAAAGGAGGGACGAAAAAGGACGAAACAAGATATAATAGAATGCAACTTTATTTTTACAACTAATTGGCAAACTTAAATGTAAAATTTCATTTTATTTGTGAGCCCCGGACAAAGCTGTTTGAAACTTCATTAAAAAATTAACTTTTCTTCCAGCTGGCAGAGTCACGAACACAAGGATCCCACACAGGGAATTGGAAAGGCCGGAGAGCGTGTGTCCCGTGCTCTGTGGTCAAGGCGATTTATGAGCCACTGGCAATGAAAATATTTGCCACATAAATAAGGCGTGACAAGCTGGGGTAAGGGGGACATATTGACGGGCAATACATGGGGGCATATAGACGGGGTCGCTTACCTGGAAACTTGTAAAGGGCCACCTCGTTGCAATTAATCTCAATCAACGTGCTTGTCTCGTTGGGCAGGCCGGCGCACTGGCACATCGAGTTGAGCGGACAGGCGTAGAGGATGTCCTGTTGCTGGGAGCCCAGCAGGGCGGCGGATCCCCTGCCGCCCGTCGGCGGAGGACCCCGGCCCGCGTTCCTGGCCCGCCGCTGGCCTCCGCCGTCGAACTGCCAGCAGTGCGAGGAGCTCACCAGGCACGAGATCAGGACCATGTACAGGTGCATTCTGCAACGAAAGGGAGAAGCGGATGCTGTTGAGAAAGCTGCAGTGCACAGATGGAATCTTAAAATCCAGTGGCCTTCACTCGCCGGCTTTTATTCCGTCACGTTGGCCCACATAAATCCGCCGTGTGGAGTGACACCTTGCCCGGCGGCATTTGTTTATTCGGAGTTGCTTTGCATAAATCACACGTTTGGAAAGAGAGGGAAAATGAAATGGCATAAAATTAACGTTACTCCACACGCGCAGAGTTCGCACACTGACACTGATAATTATAATTATAATATTTGTATTTAATAAATATATTTATAAATAAGAAAAGAAAATTTGGCGTACTGCAAGGTATAGGTTTTTTTTTAGAAAACTTTAGCTTGGAAGAGAAATAAAGTATGCCTTAGGAAAAGATTGTGATGAATGTTTTAAAAACCAAATTAGACTTACTTATAATTATTAAGGACACATTTTCGGATGCTTAAAATTTCCCTTAACTTGCTTTAATTGTTTTCTTGATACTTTCCAACCAATGTGGATTTTTTGGCTAAAACGACCTCTGCCTCCCCACGCGACAACGGAGGAAGTTTCCGACTAAAAGCCTGCGACAACTCATGCAAATGAGCCGCAGTCGTGTGACATTCTCCCTCCATTCCCAAAATCCACGGCCATGCAATCTCTCAAACACATGAAAACGCCTAGCCTTATAAAAGGAAATGTACAGAGGAAAAAATGATCCTACTAAAGGGGATAAAATAATGCAAATTCCACAGTGAAAGCCTAATGACATAATCATCAACTGCTTGAAATATTTTATTACATTTTGGGCTCTTTTTAGTCTGCTAAAAAATGATTAAGACTTTCTCAGAATACAGCGTGATTCTTCACGAATACAGACAACTTGATCTGCGCCATGTAAAACTTATAATCGAATTATCGAATAGAGATCCTTATTATACTTAATTAACATGGCTCTTTTTCGCCAAGTGGATGAAAGCCAGAAGAAAGTGCGCAACCACAACACGTAGAGGCCTCAACAGCCACAGAAAAGTCGCATATAAAACATGCTTCATGTACGCTAGATGTGTGATGTTTATTTGACACGCCAAAGTATATAATAACAAATAAAAACTTTCGGCTCTGCCTTGGATCACCTTGCCATACCAGACGACTGGGACAAGGACGAGGGCGAGGACTAGGACGAGAACCAGGACGAGTA
Source organism: Drosophila nikananu (assembly GCA_008042635.1). Classification (NCBI taxonomy): domain Eukaryota; kingdom Metazoa; phylum Arthropoda; class Insecta; order Diptera; family Drosophilidae; genus Drosophila; species Drosophila nikananu. The sequence goes on from VNJV01008465.1 coordinate 240,792, forward strand.
CGGGCCATTAGCACGATTGTTGAGCTTTAAGACTCCCGACGGTTTGCCTTGAGTGTGCGATGTGGTACCTGCGCACATTACGACCAGCCATAAAACTAGGGACAAAAAGTGTAGCGGAGAGCACGGAGCCGGAGCTGGCATTCAATGCCGCCCCAGCCGAGTCCAAGTCTAAGTCGGTAAGTTATTTCCAGTCAGCCCAAGGCTTCGGCTTAGTAAAATATATTTTTTATCCAAACTATATAAAAGCGTGTTTATAAAAGCAGCAAGAAGCACGTGATTATATGATGTAGTAAATGGAATTAATACGAATAATTGGTGGAAAATGAACAAATTAAATAAGGCTACAAAGTTAATATCGACTTCCTTTAAAATATAGTCCTGCAGGTACTTTGATTCCAACATAGTTAAATTATTCCACAGATCATAGAAACATAAGTTCCATTATTATTTCCAATGGCATTCATTTCTTCAATTGCCCAGTCAGTTTTATTAAATTTGTTTTGGGTAAATCGTCAAATATTTGCTTAATCTCCCAACTGTCATTCGCCATATGCAACTTAACATAAAAATTCCGGCCAGAGACCGAGAGGGAAAAGCAATCAGAAAAGCTTCAGCTCGCCGCCCGGCACTCTTGCTGATTGTTTTTCATTATGGTGATGGTGACAAATCGAAGTCATTTTCCTTCGCCTGGACGATGTAAAACAAATGATACATCACACAGTTGAGTGCGTATATATAAGTAGTATCAACCTTTTGCACCTTCCGTCGCACACACGGGGTATCTCAGCAGGGACAAAGTCGAAGATGTCAGGATGTTGGACGGCAGACGACAAAACGACAAACGAAAAAGATAAATATGTCGTAAAAGTTTTTTATTTGCGTTTTATTTTTTGATTCAGAAAATGACTAACTTGTTGGCTGACAGACAAGCGGCAAACAGGCAACGCCTTGGGCCCAGAACACGGGGGTCCGAGGGCAGGCAGCAGCCAGGGACGTGGTGTGAGATGAGAGGAGAGGAGAGGACAGGCCGGGGCCAAAGACAGTCAACAGCAGCGTCTGTCACGCATAACATCCCCTCCGTCCAAGGACCTTGCCGATGCGGGTTGCCATCTGACCCTTACTTAGTTGAGGAAACTTTTTAAAACAAGCAAACAACATTGTTGTACAAAAAGTGTGAGTTGAGTGGGCTGAATGATGGATACTCTACAAAAATATTAAAAACTTTAAAATGAAAGGACTGGCCAGAGAAATAATAAATGCCTATCTGAAAAAAATAATAATATAAATAAAGAGAATACAATATTTGTATCAAGTTTGGTGTTTTTTACATTTTAGATCATGGTTTGGCGACTTTGTGACTGTTCTTTTTCCATAAGTCAAATGTCATTCCTCTCTAAATATTGTGGTGTTTTAAATATAATATATATTTCAATTATTTCCAGCTAATTACTCCAACTTGATCATAGAGTATGGTTAAGATCAAACTGCACATTAAAGTGTCAATGTCCACGCCACCCACTCCAAAAGCCTTTGCGCCGCCATCATCATACGAATGCCACGACGAAAAGGTCAACAGAGGCTGGTTGACTGGATTGCGGGGCTGGCAGGCTGCAGACCGCAAGTTTTTATTACGCATATAATGCCAGCGATTTGCCCAAAGGAGTGCGGGCACTGCTGCTGCGGCGACTGAGGGCGGATCACAGAGGTCTGCATCATTTTTATACTTTTAATTTTTTATGCCGGTGACACAGTGACATGAAATGTCAACGAGCTGCAAAACAAACAGAAGCAGAAGTAGCAGTGGCAGCAGTGGCAGCAGCAGCGTTTCGGGGCGAGGACCCGGGATATATATATGTATATGATGAGCGTCCGTTGGGGATGTTGTCCTGCTAGTTGCCGCAAACGCCGACTGCGCAGCTGGAAAAATGCTGAAAAGCGTAGCATACATTTGGGAGTCGTTGGGCCACAGCTCCGCCGCCCCTTTCGCCCGCCCGCCCGCTCGCTCTATCTCTGTCGAAAATTTGCGAGTTTGTGCGATAATAACATATGTAAGTTGCTTCCCTCCGCGGGTGTGTGTGAGTGTGGGCTTTCCGGCTGTGCTGTGCCGTGCTGGGCATGCATATATAAGCATGTCGGTTTTAAATTTAGCCTTATAAGCTGCTCCGGTTTATGCTGCTGCAGGAGCTTTTCCGCAAAAAAATAAGGAACAAAAAATTACGCACCGAAAAGAAAATGTTTTAAAGCCGCCGCTCAGACGGGGATCAGAACTTTAAGTGAACTTAACCAAGTGTGAGTGTGTATTTAGCGCAGCCAAACATGAAAAAGGTAACTTGGGTGTGCGTTTCCCTGGAAGTAGAAGGTGTGCGCTCCTGGCATCACATCGCTGCAAGCGGCTGCTACACACTGTATCCTCAAGATACATTTCAGTTAATCGGAGCCAAGGCAATTAAGGCCACGGCAAAGTTTAACTCGTATGTTTTTTTCTGTCCGAGAGAGTGGCCTAATTAAGTGGGTCCGTTATGGTTAGTTAAATATTTAATGGGTGACAGACGTCGGTCGGTTTGTGACCCTTTGATTTGAACAGGTTTTTCTGAGTGCTGGAGGTAATTATAAACTTTGTTTAGGCACTTAATTCCATCCGAATCAGAGATCCACTGAGGATGTGCAAAGTGTTTATAGAACAATTAATTAGTGACAATAATAATACGAAATGTTCACGATTTCCCATTGGCTGTGAGTACTGCCAAAAGTTTCCATGCCCATTTCCCACTTACCAGCCAGCCATCCATTCAGCTGGCTTAGATTTCCGGGCAACCATTTCAGACTACTTCTTGGCCATATCTCACACCTTGACAGATGCAAGACCATCCGTCTTCCGAATTGGACGTGCACATATGCAGCGGATTGGGTTTTATGAAACCATTAGCAGAACGGCACCAACTTTAAGATACATTCATCTTGCGAGGCGGTTTAAAAAGAGACTCGGCTCAAACGGGTTCGGCTCTCGGCCTGGTCATATAAATCACACCGAACACACACTCGCACTCGCACGGTTTAGTCAGTTCATTCAAGTGTCGTTTATCGCTTTTGCTATTTTGGCAGCGCCTTCTGTGTAACTGCTTTTGGCCATAAATAAGTCAATTTGGCAAAGCGTCCCCCTGCACCAGGCCCCATCGCCCACTATCAGTCCCGGCAAGGTGGTATTCCCGGTACTCGAGCTCGAACACCCAAAAAACCCGACTTCCCAGCCAGCCAGCCAGCCAATCATTCAGTCAACCGGAGTCAGTCAGAACAATAAAAATAAAATTTATTACTCAAAGTTTATGGCATAGCTATAAATGTATCTTTTCTGCTGAGTATCTCAGTATATGTATCCATAAATATGCATCCATTCGCACCTAAGTGCGGCCTGCAGGGGTGCCACATGTGGCGCCCACCTCCCACGGAGTAGCCTGCTGTTGAAATTATTATGTTGCTGCTGCCTTATCCCTCTCCCGCCAGAAGGTCCGCCGTGGAGTACAACCCTTGATTCCAATCCCATAAAGTTGTCGAGTTGTTGCTGCCGTGATAGTGCTACGACTGGCCGTTTTATGTTGGTTGTTGGAGCTGTTGGCAATTGCCGCATCATTAATCTTACTCACGGAAACGGCGCTTAGGTCAAAGTTTTGAGTTTGGGTAATTTATCTTCGACTCGCCGCAATTATGTGCCAAGGGGAGCCGGCGAGGGAGGGAGCGTGGAAAAAACGTAGACAATTCTGCACCGTATGCTGACACCTCCTTTAATTCCTGTCCCACCTGAACTTGGGACTCGACTGGCTCCCGACCGCCCCGTCACCCCCCAGGGGGGAGCTCTCTCAGAAGGGTTGCTTTAATATTTCTTTGGCTTAATAATTCAGCAGCAATTTCGCGCCCGCGGCACTAAAATTAAATTGAAGTGTTTACGGAAAACACATGAATTGCTTATGAACGACAAGCGCCAAACTATGCCGGGCCTTGGGAGAGTGGCGCCGGGACACAGGGGCGTTGCCCAAGGCCTCGGGCGTGTCATGTTGTGCGGTGGGCGTGGTCGGTGCTCCGATGCGTGTTGGTCTCTGGCAGGTATTGTAGCTATTCTATGCGTATCAAGCAAATGACAGTGCACAACCAGCGCCAGTCCCAGAAAGTTGAGGACGACAAACGAGCTATGACCAAGCAACCCGATCGAAAGTGCACAGTGGCAAAAATTTGTGAAAATGTGGAGAAATATCTATTTATACCGGTTGCCTGTGGACTCTTTATAAAATGGAACTAAAGAGAACCTCTCAGTTGGGAACTCTTCTATATCGTTTATCGTTTGAGAGAGTCAAAGCGGCTTGAGCTCTCTTGGGAGCGCAAGATTTATGTTAAGACAAGCAGAAGTAGCGAACGAGAGAGTTCTCTTTACTTGCAGTCTTTCGCATTTGGACTCTTCGAGCTAAAAAGGATCTGGCAGAATTCTACGAGAAAGAATGCGATTGATTATAGGAGTTGTGGTGATTTTACGATCTCTCCTAGAATATAAGGTAATGTTGCATTAAACTGAAATTTTCTTTTGGTTAAACTTTAAGTCCAACAGTTTCTGCTGCAATTTCAGGGACTTCCAGGCCACCGTTTCATGCTGTTGCTGTTGTTCTCCGGGAAACACAGCCGCACAATTAATTGCGCAAACAAAACGCGACGTTTGGGGCAGGCATGGGCATTGAATTATTCAAATCATCTATAATTACAGCTGGCAACTCGCTCGATTGCCTGCCGCTTCCCAGTCCCCGGTTGCCGCCTGGCACATTTATCAATTAAATGCGAACGCAGCAGCAAATCCAGCAATTGCAACAATAATAGCTGCACCAGCAACAGCAACAGCAACAAATGGTGAAATGGCAAAATGGCAGCGGCAATGAGGACTTTGCTGGGCCAGCAATTAAATTATTAAAAGTTTGTCATAAATAAAGTCGAGCACTTGACAATTATTAAAATGAATTACATGCGAGGGGGGGGAGGCAATTGGCAGAGCAAATGATTGGCCCCAGGATCGATGGGGAGGCGAAGGATTCACTAAGGGGAGAGCCGAGCGATATACGAACTCTTAAATTTATGCGCTGCCTTTATGGCTCTGTGCGTGTGTGTGTGCGAATGTCGACCTCGGGGTTTATGAAATGCCAAGCGGCTGTTTTCATTCTTGTTTTTCCAACTGTTTAATCTCAATTACCAGTGAGAGATATGCAATAAATCTGTTATTGTTTGCAGTTATGGCCGATACGCAGGGTATGCGCAGGCATACTTAGATCTGCCATCTATTGTGGTGCAAATATTTTCTAAATTAAATATATTTATTGTTATTCTCTGTATTTTATGCTTGGAGAAGCAACTGCAAAGCCTGATAATTACAATTGATTTCTTTGATATACATAGTATGAAGTTAACATCCTTCATTTCACAGGATATGTTAATGCTCCAGCTTCCTTGGAGAGCACTCAAGGGGTAAGCCAAGATCGATCATTCTGGGTCATCTTAGTTTCTCTGCTGGGTGTGTGTGTCAGCGGCGTTTTATGCCATTCTCTCAAGTGCCCGGCACAGTTGCTGCAAATGGCGGGTCCCCGCCGTTCTTTGCCCTCGATTTGCGCTACCTTGCCCAATATCCGCATCCCTCTGATGTCGTCCCCGCACCCGTCCTGCTTTTTATTTTGGTTTCATGTATGTGGCGCAATAAAAACACAAATAATGGCGGCAGTCGGATAAAAAGAGAAATGTGTGCCGGGGGCCGAGGGCTGGGGGAAACATACGCAATTTGTGCTGCGTTTGGGGATTGCTGCTGGATTGTTACATTTTCTGGTTTCGGCTTGTTGTTGTGTTTGGTTTATGTGCTTTTTTGTGTTTTGGTTCGCCTTTTTTATATGCCTGTTTGTTAGGCTGCGTTTAAGCCTTTAAGCACATAATTTCAATTGCTGTACATAACACACAACGGATTAATTTTGATTTTGACGTATGATTTGTGTGTGTTTGCGGCGTGGCGTTTGAAATCAGTGCCTGTGAGGGCGCTCAGCTCGATAAATGCCGGGCGCAGATTTTTCCAGTCTTTGCCGAATCTTTGGCAATCCAAAATCTACCAGAAAACGAACGAGAAACCTACTGGAATAAAACGAAAAGGCTTGGCTTATAGCCTGTCCGTAAACTAGGACTTTTCGACAAACAATTTTGAAAGGGAAAATGTGGTCTTTGGTAAAATCAGTGCTCATGCGAAAGCAAACTACTTTGTTCAGTTGGTTTTGGCTTCTGATTTCGAAAAGAAACAAAGGTTCTGGCTGAGTTTTGGCAAAAGCTTAAATTAGGAGTTGAGGACTAATACAAAAGGAACATTAATCTTAAATTAAAATTCACTTTCAATCAATATCACACCAGCTTATATCCATTCCCACCTGAGCTCTCTTAACCCGCTTCAGCCCTTTCCTGAGCATTTACCTAGATATATGCAATTACCCGACTAAAATGTAATGGCTTCATATAGCAGGAAAGGCGACAACGACATAGCATTGGAGCGAAGCGAGCGGGAATCGTGCCCCTGTTGAAATTTATGAATTTGTGGCATGATTCAAGCTAATCACGTTGCTGCCATTACCCAAAATTATTCTACATATACACTTGCGAGCGCCAAAGAAGAAAGGAACATTATTTAAATATCTTAATGTGTTAAATTTACGAGTCCCGGCCGGGGGGAAGGGCAACGAATGTGTGTATGTGGAGGAGGCATATTCAAATTCGGTCAGGTGTATAATTAAATTGGAAATTGCGAGCGCACGCACAGGCCGAATACTTGGGATTTGGAATATTTAAATGACTGGGCCCATCGTCGCCTGATTATGCTGGCCACTTGACCGCCACTTAGGGCCCGGTAAAAGGTCAAAGTAGCAAACTTTCTCCGGAATCACCTGCGTACGAGACTACCGATGGGACGGGGTGGGGTGGCCGGGCTTAGCTCATCAGGCAGGGCAGCCCATACATGGCAGCAATTAATTCCCAAAGGACGACGCCAATGGCCGCAGACCCATCGTTCATTTGTTCCCGGCACTTCGACGGACATCCCAGCGAAATGTGTGTCAATGACTCCCGCGGGTTCCGGGGGTCGAGGGATTGCCCCAGATGATGTACGGTACGAGTGGGCCGTTATAGGCCTAATGAAAGCATTAAAGTTGCAGGACGCCCCTGTGATGTGATCGCATCAGCGAGAGTCTGCAGTAGGAATTTAATAAAACCCGTGGAAAGAGCTTAAGTAGAAATGGTATCTGTCTGGCATAATTACAATAAGCTGATATTAGTATGTTATTTACAAGATGTGGATATTTGTTCTGATTACGAATAATGCATTATTTGGCATATTCATTTTGTAGCAATAAATAAATAAGTTGTATTAATTTGTATATTATTTTCCCATATTTCCTAAGGCTACAATATGATACACTATTTTAAGTAGAAACAGACAGACAGGTCGCTTGACTATTGATGCTTGGCAATGGCATACAAAAAATAGAATAACCACTAAAACTCTACTGTTTTTACGAGCTTTTTACTATCTTCGGTACGTGTGATGAGGCGAATATTGTCACATCCTGGTTGTTTATAGTGCTCACTTCTGACTTTGAATTTGTAATGAAGCACAGAAAAACAAATTGTTTGTTTTACAATTTCGAGATGAAAAGAGTAAAGCTTAAAGTGTGGGTTACAAATATAAATTTTCGAAAATGTATAGGTTTAAACGGAAAGACTAGCTCGCAAAGCAACTACTTTACTTCTCTCATCTGGACCAGAAGTTTTTCCTTCACAGATTCTGGTTAGATTCACGTACGTATATCATTGAATTTTACTTGGAATATATATAAAATGAATATATTATGAAAGAATAGGCTTTAAAGTTTTCTATTTCAGAAAAGTAGAGTATGATAAATAGTGGAACGAAATGCGATGTGCTAGTTTATATATCAAACCACTGATTTTTCCAGGTCGCTCTTGTAAAAGGGAATTCCAACTATTTATTCAAGACTAGGCCATAGATGCTGGGTTGTGTTAATTATTTCTAGTTCTTTTCGTAAGTACAAACCTCAGTCAGTCAGCTTGTTTTGTAACTTTAAGCACATTGACCATGCAGTTAGTTAGTTGGGGAGCGCTGCCCTCCCCATTTATTTTCATTCCCATATGCAAGTTAGCGTGTCACGTGGCAAGGCGCTTTTCTCATTAAATGCGTAAATTTAATTGCCTCGACTGCGACACGTGGCGTGTAATTAATGACGTGAGTCAGAGAGACGCTGAGCTCAGCCGCGGATGAGGAGCAGTGGAACTGGCGGAGCTCAAACCGAGCATCAGCTGAATAAGTCATAGGGCTTTGGCTTTTGTAGTGGAGAGGAGGAGGCAGGAAACGATGATGGCAGACCGAAAACATCCATGGGACACACATGAGCCATATCATTCGCATTTCGTGTATTGACTGGCAGTTAACATGGCTTGGCAAAAGTTGCAATGACTTCTGCAATTGTCCTCCGTGCATGCCGAAGGACCCCGGACGGAGCAGAATTGCAACTGTCATACGCACGAATTCCAGGACGCGGGTACGGCGGAGGATGGCTAACAGGAATTGAGGTGGAGAGTCCTTCTGCACATATACATATGTGTCCGTCCGCATACATACCATATATATTTGGCAACAATTTATAAGGGCAATACGTGCAGGGCATACTCCTCGGCTAGGTTAGACTTCCTGTCGAGGACAACTATGCGAGGTCCACGCGTGTGCATACCAATGTCCCGACCCAAAAACCTAGCCCGGGGCCAGGGCAATGCAATCCGGGCAATCGCAGCAAACATTTTAAGCCCGAGGAAGCAGAAGGGAAGGAACCGAACGAGACCAGAAGCAAACAAGGCAACAACTAAAAAACGGAAGGAACTGCTTCGGGCCAGGAGCATTAGAGACCCCCTGGAGGTTCTTTATACCTTGGGTTTCTCCTTAAAAGGATTAAACGATTGAAAGTTTAACTTATTAGCAACTAATTTGTTCAATTGAATATTAAACTAAGCAGCTTACGATTTCGCAATTCATGTATTAAATAGCTAACATATGCTAAGGATAAATCTTACTTTGTTCTGGGAAATCCCCAATTCGACTTACAGCAATAAATTGGAATATGAAAATTTCATGCTCACAGATTTCTCACATTTGGCAGAGACCCTGCATACCCTGTGTACTGTGTCCTGGGTATGAAGGAGAAGGGAAACTAAACTCGCGACTGCAACTTCTGCCGGAGGCGGTCCTTGAGTTAAACTCGGAAGTCTTGGAATCGCTCGCACTGCGTTGCCATGTCTTTCACCCCCTTCGGCCCGGTTTCCTCCGTGGGCCCCACAGTGTTACAATTCGATAATAAATATTACGGGCTAGACAACAACGGAGAAGGAAAAGCTTATATATGTATGTGGATGTCTGGTGGGTATTGAAAACGAATTCAACAAGAAAACGGAAAAGTTGCTGGCACAAAACGAGCGAAAAACAAATTAAATTCGGTTTGTCGTTCTCATTTTGTACCCACTCCAAGTTTTTCCTCTGCAGCACAAATTTTTTTAGCAATTACGTTGCGGGGGGGATCGGTGGGGATTCGTAGTCAGTCGGCGGTGAAGGCTGCACGAAGTCAGCGATTTGCATAAGTTGGGCGTGGCATTGCTGGGGCGTTGTCGCATTGATTACAAGCGTGAAAATGAATTTCGATTATGCGAGGAGGCAAGGACGAGGTCGGACTCGGTGGCAAAGGACGCGGCGGGGGCGGCCCGATGACAATGTTTTCGTTGCCTTTCGCCGGGACTCATTGTCAGTCGCCGGGGCGCCGCAAGGTATGCTATGATTTCGGCGCAGCGTTTGGTCCGGCGATGATGAGGTTCCGTCCGCTTGGCTACCCAGGCCATATGTACATCGTTAATGCACGCAATGCATACGGAAATGTAATCAGAGCGAATGCTCAAATCCTGCGCATCTCATTTTCCATCGGTAAATATCCTGACCCGCAAGCCATTTGCATGTTTTATATTTTAAAGCTGGGAACAAGGCCGAGATGCCTTTAATAAAGTGCAGAAAATTAAAAATGGAAAAACAATCCGCACTCTGTCTGGTCTTTGAATTGTTTTATCTTAGGAAATATAAGAATATTTTTATGATGTGGAAATAACAATGCATTCGGCAGCCGTTTTCTGTTTGAACCAATTTTTGAAAGCTGAAACTCGAATATTTGTTGAAACGTAAACTATTTCTGCCTTTGGTCTTTATAAATCTTTCACAGCTCGACATTTATAAATTCATTGCAGTTGATTCATGAAAGAGCAGTCATTGAAGTTGATTGAAGTGAATTTCTTGAAGTTGTTATTGGGATTCCAGTTTTATTTTCCTCGACACCATATTTTCGAATGGCTAACATACTTTTTATTAATATCCTATTAACATACATTTTCCTACAACTTTATTTCGCTTATAATGTTTCACGTTCTGATCTATTGCTGTGCTCGCTGGATATTTTTGCAGTCGTCCTGAAAAATGTCCTTTTTATGCATCATTACGTGGCATCTTCCTGTTGTCAGTTTTTCTTTACATTTCGTTTAACATTTGTCACTTTTATAGCCGCATGTGTGTGAGTGAGAGTGCGACTGTGGCAGGGGCAAGAGTGTGTGCGTGAATATGCCTCGCAGCTGCCCATCTTCATTTCGGTGTGTTTTCCTTTTTCCTTCGTTTACTTTTTTATGCCGTTGTGCTGCTCTAGTTGTTGCTGCTGGTGTTTATATTGCTGCTGTCGTTTCATCAGCAGCTGCTGCTGCACAGAGGGAAAATATTCGAGGTAAATTCGAATGAATTTAATTTTATTTAGAATCCTTAAAGAATACATTAACCGGGACCCATTGATTTATGAATTTGCCATTCTCCACCAAGAAGCATCAGTTTTCAATTATAATTTAAAGCTGCAATTTGAGGCCTTGCTATTTGTTTTTGAAATTTTATGTTTATTATGAAATGTGCCTCACTTTTTGTGAAACTCTAAATTCCCACTTTTCATGATAAATTAGCGAATTCACATTCAAGCCTCCGTACGATAGAATGTTAGAATATTCTATTAATAATTCCAAGCAAATCAACAACAAATTAATTTATTACAAATCGAATAAAAGCATTATAAAATCTACAAAAAATACATGTTTTTAAGTGATAATTCAATTTTAAATGCCCAACTAAACGGAAATCGTCTAGATTTCTCCCGGTGTTTTACTAGCTGAGAGAATCCCCAAACACTTTGGCCCAGCCTCTTTACAACTTGATTTAAGGTTCAGTGGATATGTCGCCATGTCGGCTTCCTCCTGATTCCCACATCCGTCTGTCTCCTTCTGTTTGTCTCCTGACAAATGTCATGTTCAAATTGCAGACTGAACTTTTGACTTTTGACAGGGAATGAGAATCAACGACGCGATTCCATGATAGATATGAAGTGGATTTTCCCAGCAGTCAAGGTCGAACATAAATACAAAGTGGCAAGGGAAGTCATTAATTTGCACGGCAGATATCGTCACATGTTTCAAAGTCAATTAATATATGAGAACAGCCTAAAAAAATATCCTGCCTAAAAGAATCTCCTAAAAAAATCAGCAATGTATGAGTATCTTAATTAAGATAAGTAAACTAGGCTCACAGATGGTGACACTTGTAACTGAGCATTAAAATGTTTATGTTATAATTCATAATTTAATGGATAAATATATCTGGAGATATGTTTTTTTATTAAGTTATTAAGTTATTCATATTCATATTCATTTCTAGCTCAACATTTGTTAAGGTTGCTAAAAAAGGTTAAATCGTAAAAAAGATTATTTACGTAGATCTTGGTACCTGGTGCCATTCTTTTCCACCACTTTTAAATAGATGTTAAAGCTCTTTTGATTACTAGCTTGTCTCTTATTAATAAATAATTGATCCCTAAGGAGCTGCCCTAAATAGATCCTTTAATCATAAGTAACTCATTGAATTACTGAGCATTATGATATCAGCCAGAGTTTTGTCTGATCCATTTAAAGGCCACACTTGGGCCACTTGGCTCGCTAAACCCATTGATCTATCACCGGATGTTCCGGAGGTAAGACCTCCGGCATTAGGGCTTAATCACATTAACGTGTTAAACTACTTAACATGGTGAAAGACAAACCTGAGCACTGCAGGGCAGTGGTTTGGGAGAGGGGAGTGGCCTGGGAGTAATGGCCAAGTACAGGCAGTGAACTGAAGGGGCGGCGTGCCGCATTACTACTGATTGAATTAATCAGCTTCGTTATTTTGGTACTATTCAGGGATTTAGTACATTTAGAGGGCATGTTTCAATTAGGCCGCCCCGCCGCCAAGGACGATGACTTCCAGCTACATAAATTCTCGAGCCGAGCCGAATCGAATCGCATTGAATTGAATGGCGGCACGGCTTGGGAGGGAATGTTTAATGTACATATATGTATAAAGAAAGAGCTTCAAGCTCGACTCCTGAAATTTATGTGGCTACGTGCAGGGCATTTGCCAGTCGAGGAGAGGTGTCTCCCCGCCCTGCTCCTAAACGGGCGTTCTAGAATAAATGCCAACTGTACGGCGGCATTTGTAGTATGCATATTTAATGGCACCGAAAGGAATCGGAGCCGGATTCGGAATCGGAATCCGAGTCGGCCCCGTCCCATGCCATTATGAGAATTGGTTGGCCGTAACAAAGGGCGAAAGTAAATAAAACTAACTAGCAAACAGTAAACATGCAAAGAAACTAACAAAACATTTGGCTTTCTACACAATGCACATAGTTAAACAGAAGAATGCTCGCAGAAACATAATTTTAATCAAACATTTGTGAGCAGCCCGGGGCATTGACATAAGCACTTTGCGATGACGGTGGTTTAATCAAAACGCTTTCATTTCATACTTTCGAATGAATCACCCATCCATGATTGCAATTCGAACGATGATGATTTCGCAATCAATGTCCCGAAAGTGCCGAAGCCCCGACAGGTGACAAGCTCACACAGGCAGCCTTACGAGGGTATCTACAAGATACTTTGCACAATGGGGAAGACAACGGAGGAAGATATATTACGTACACCCAGGCATCCTCTCCTCAACTTATCCCGCACGAATATTGTATTATTTTCAATAAGCAGGCGACATATTGATAACAAAAGCTTTGAAATATATACAAGCGCCACCTCGCCACCTCGCCAAAGTCCCGCCCCTCGATTTCAATGGCTGCAAAATATTGAATATCCCCTGCCACACACAAAGGAGATGACAGAGCGAGCGAGCATTTTGGGCCAACAGAAAGGAGCGATATTGTATGGTCATGTCATTGTATTGGTTATAAATGTATGCATCGGGTTTGTTGGCGTGGGATTAGGCTCCGGGCGGAGGATGAGCTTCTTTTATATCCTCTCCTCCTCCTGGGTCGGGGGCTGAGATATGAGTGCAGTGACAGAAGAACCGCAGAGTAACGGAATTGGAATTGAAAACTAAAAGATGGAAAAAGCATTCAAATTCAGGGAATTTCAGAGAAAAGAAAACCATTTTAAACGGGCAGACAGCAGCAGGAGATGCAAATGAGGAGAGGGGGCTGCAGCGGCTGCTCCCCCACATTCCGCATTCAAAAGTTAACCGTCCTCCTCGCAGGGACACACTCCCGTGCAGAGTCAGTCAATCACTCCGGCTTCGATTACAGGCAGGAGTGACACTTTTAGTTGCACCGAAAGCAGGAAAACCCGCAAAATGAATGAAAAGCGTAGATGAGAGAGGGGCAAGCCCCCACCGTCCCACCCTTCGTCCTTTGTGCTCCACCCTTCGAGCAGCGTCTGCTGCTGTCACATAATCCCCTTTTTCAATAAGATTTAAATTTGCATTTGACACATATTGGACGAGGACAGCAGCCTTGCCGGGGACGAGAGAGCACGGAAGACGGCCCAATCCCTCGCAACAAACCGAATGACGTTGTCGACAACAACTCACAAATGCGAAACCTCTGCGAATAGCATGTACGTATTTCTTATGAAAAATCTCTGTATATATCTGTATTATAAGGCTAAAGTATTGAAGAACAGCTTTTGGAAATTGTTAGGTACTTGTACATATTTTGTTTATCATTTTGGATATGTTTTACTTGAGAAAAATACTAGTTGAGGGGTTTCAAAATCGTTTTCTCCTTATTTTAAGTGCGGATTTACTTTTAATTCTTTGATTAACTTGTTTAGCTCAGCTTAAGTACATCAAATTTTAGAATGAGAGCCAAGCACTGCATTTAAAATGATTGAACATTTTCTTAAAATATGGTTATTTATCCTCTTACCGAAAACTTTAATAATTAAGTTGTGCCCTTTTCGAACCGCCCTGCTCTTTGTTTATGTTCTTTTCATCTGTTTAAGTAAAATAAATAAAAACTGTAAGTTATTTTAAACCCTTCCTCTACCTTTCAGAATGTTTTCGAGGTTTCGCAGGTTCATTTGGCTGTTTAAAGCTGGACTCTGAGTCTAACAGTGTTGAATTAAATTTCTAGTAGTAATTTTTATGTACCTAAATTAAGAACTCTTAAAACTCGGCATAATATTTATTTTTAATTGGTCTTTTGAAATTGAAATTTCATTGAGTAAAATAGTTCTAAAACACTTAATAAAATCCCTAGTTCCAATTGATTTCTAAAAATTTAATAAAAACCATCTGTCCTTGAAAAATATGAACATGATATCATTATATTCTCTAGTTCCAGTTCTTCTTTCTAGTACTAGTTCTACCTATAGGTAGAAAATACTGTCTACATTCCTATCGCACAATCTGATGCTCTTAAAGTCCATAACTCCGCCGTGAGACCCGATCAATTATGTCTTCCTGTTTAACTCGGCCCACAGCCCCTCATAAATATCCCGCACTGAGCCGAGGAGAGTCCGTTGACAAATATTGACTGCATCCGATATTAAACCATAAGCAGATCTTAAATATTCACCTTTCCTAGGCCCCACTTGTCGGGCCACATTAGCATAGTCTCCACAACAGAAAATACATTTAGCCTCCAGTGTCGGGAGGAGGCGGAAGGAGGCGGCCGGGACAGCTGACAGCTTGGGAAGGCGGGGAAGGGGACACGAGAAGTGATGGAGGTCGAAATAGTGCAAAAGGTAGTTTACAATAAAGGAAACTGCGCGTCATTAGCATAGCTAAGGGAATTGTTTTAGCTGGTTTCAGTTCGTTTGCAGGGCGGGCTGGTGGGCGGTGGCCGACATGCCTGACATGTTATGTGATTTGATTTGGTTTCGCTTACTCTTTCCATGCCCCTTCGCCTGCCTCTGCCTCTGCCTCCCCCGCCCTGTGGGGGGGTTTGGGGAAATGGGGTAAGTACGCTTTGGTTTGGAAACCTCATTAGTCTGACATTCCACTATGTCAGAATGTGGTTACAGGCAACTGCGGCAAACCCAATAAAAGAGCGCGAATCGAGAGGGTTAACAGCAGCATCAAAACAAACGATAAATTACACATTCGGAGCTTTCGTTTGAGTGGTTACATAAAGTGCTTGAAGACTATATAGAGAAGGTATTACAAGTCAGAGATTTCCAAGAGCTCTTAAAATATTTATGAAAAGCTACAAAGCAAAGCTTTACCCTAGCAAATAACTAGTTTAATGGACTACCAAGAATGGACTGGTTATAAAAACTTGTTTCCCTGGAAATACAACTGAAAACTGTAGAAAGCTTCTCCTACAAAGAGTTTTTGGAATGTTGAAAAATACTTAAAGCATCCACCCACCTAGAGATTCCTCACATTCACACAGCCATCAGCATTACTTCACACTTCCCAGAAAAGGCTCTACTTTTCCGACTATCATTCCCCACTTGAGCTATCTAATTGCATCTCATCTAGCATTTCAATTCCCGCTGCTATTCTACGTCAATAAGCTGCCAGTTTTGTCGATGGCCGGCACCCACTTATCCCTGCCCACATATGCTCATCCATTTGTCATAGTTGTCGGTGGGGCCATTGTTCGCCCTCAGATTCCTTTCCGGGTTGGGTATCCATCCTCCTTAGCTCGCTTCATTAAAAAGTAAGCCCTTTTAAATTGGCCCCTCTCTCCCCCATTTACCACTCAGCATCCGGCCAACCAATTGACATTCATAGAAAGCAACGAGACTGCCTTCCTTTCTCGGCTCTCCACTCTTCCTGCCACCACTCCCCGTGTATTCAATTTTTTGTGGATCCCTCCTCAAATCGTTTTGGCCTGTTCATCTTTTTTCCGACTGTGCGTGCGTGTTTGCCTTTCAATTTGCTGACTGCTGCGTGTGTGCCCAGTTAGAGAAACATAATCGGGCAATACTTTTCCAGCTATTTGCGTGGCAAATATTTTTGCCGGGGCCCAACGGAGGAAACCAACGAGCCATCGAAGCGCGGCCAGCAACAAAATTGTCAAAGGGTTCGCATGGCGAGATAGAATTTTCTATGGATCTGGCAGGTTGTGCGTCCTGGTTTTGGTCTAGATTCTGGCTATGGCTATGGCCAGGACTTGGGGCTCGGGGCTTTGGGCTTTGGGCCTGTTTGTCATCATCTCCATATCTGCCGGCCAATTTACATTTACGAGCCGGCAGCGACAGCAGCCAGGGCAGCCGTCAAATATGTTAAATAACAAACTATTTTGCATTTTTATTTTATTTTTTCTCGACCTCTCCCCATATTGAACCTCCTTCATGTGGGGCACGAGGTTGGGTTTTCCAGGGAATGCCTTGAACGCAGGGAATTTTTGTGCGGCTTTCAATGAGGAATGTGTGAAAGCCTCCGTCTGTTTCTGCGTTTGTGTCTACTGGCTTCGTACGCTCCTCCCCGGCTTGTTTACACAACCATGTCAATTTAAATCTATGTCAAAACACACGACTTAGTTGAGGTTTATTTATGTCGGTCGGTGCCAGGTCTTCTCCGCCCGTTTTTCCTCTCTGACAATTCAATAAAAATAACTAGAAGCGAATTTTCCACCCTTTTTTCTTTGCTAGCCTAGACGCGTAAATGGATCTGGGAGCTAACTTTATAATGTACGATTTTCACGGAGGCAACGCCTCTTTCAATAAAGATCTAATTTCCGTCGTGAATTTATTTGAATTGGGCTCGAATTAAAGTGGAAAATGCTCACTTCTCCTCCTCTCACCATAAGTGTGGGCGTGGCCGGGCTTTAGCCCATCAGGCGTATGATTAGCGTCAATCAGTGAAATGCTGGGCGTTTAATTAAAAATCAATCAGTCGCTGTGACATAAAACGGAATGGTTCGATAAACAGGAAAGCCTCGTGTTGGTCTAGTCAAGGTTTAGGCCCTCATCACGGAATAGGGCAGCCAGGGGTGTGGCAGTGGGGCAATACATTGAAAATTTTGTAGTGGACATCAATCATTTTACTGCACGGCCTGGGCAAAGTTTCGTGTTAATCAGGAGAACACCCATAACATGATAGATTGACTCTGTACTCCGTCATGGCTGAAACTTGGTCTCAGTAATTAAGGGATTGGCTTGATTGAAAGCGGTAGACATCAGGAGCTGCTCAGGAGTTGACTTTCAACTTGAACTTTTTCATTTAATTTCCTTCTCTGCGTTCTTATTAGCCTGTTCTTTGCTCAGCTTATTTTGATATGTGATATCGTTTACCAAATAGTTATTAAAGTTTAGTTGATAGGAATAAGAACTGAATAATGCTAATTGAAAAACAATCCTAGATGGGCAATGTTATTGATGTGTTCCAAGTGTTTCGGTAACAGAACACTAAATATGGAATTGATCTTAAATCTGGCTGAGATTGTAATCCAGAATACTTAAGCCCCAAAAAGTCGCTTATAGAGGATATAATTTCCATTGACCTTCAGGGAAACCGAAATAAACAACTGCCTAGACTGAACCCGGGTCAAGGTAAATTAACTCCGGGTGTGAAGTGTGGGTGGAAACGAGTGGACCTTATTTATGATTACTTTCACGCCTGTCTGGTCATTAACCTCAGGATAACTTTGCCTAAAAAAAACATTTGCGGTTTGGTCTCCCTCTTTTTGCATTTTTATTAGGCCACAAATAGAACTTTTTGTTGTTTGTCTATCCATGATGAGGGTTGGACAGAGGTTGGCAAAGCATAAACAGATCAATAAAGCAGGGCAGAACTATGGAGGAGATCCAGCCAAAGCCGACCAAGAAACAACAGCCGCAACTGGCGCAGTTCCCATGCAAATTCCGCAGAAGCCGCGATTCCCCCCTGGAGACCCCGGAGGACGCCTGGAGGACGACACGACACTCTTCACGCCATTAACTGTTGCCCGTCTATTTGTTTGTACAAATAATGTGTAAGCAGGCATATTTTTGTCAACGAGGCTAATTTCTGTCACAGATTTACGTGACAATGGCCCGGGCAAGAAGTCGGAGCCGAGAGACGTTCGCCGAGGCCTGGCCAGGGAAACCCAAAGAATTCCCCAACAGCACGCATACACAGAATAAAAAACGACAATTACAAAACAGGTTCCATCAAAGAATGGGTGAGTGGGTGGGTGGTTGGTTGGTTGGGCCGTTCTTGCCGGTTTTTGGGCGAAATATTTTTGTTTCGCCTGCTGTCAGTGAGGTTCGCTGTCGTCGTTTTGCGGGCAGCCAGTAAGAGCCATAAAAAGAAATATACTCGTGCCACCGCTGCTGCAGCGGCAGAAAAGCGGCCGAAACAAAACTGAGCCGTGAAGAAGCAGCGTCGGAAAAACTGGGTTAGCTTGGGTACTACCCCCTGACCCCTCCTCTTTCCTCCTCCCACGCCTCCGTATCATTGTTGTTTTTGGTTCTTCGTTTTTTTAGCACCTATGCGCTGTTTTTGCTCTTTCTGAGCGATGCGTCCTGCTCTTGTCCGCCTCGGTTATTGTTGTCCAAGAAGCTGAATGTGTGGCACATATACAGTCGCCAGCCCTTGTTCCACGTACCCCAGCTGAGCCCATTCCCCAGATTGTTCCGGCTCGTTCCACTTTCTGTTGATGGCATCTTTAAACCAAGGA
The DNA here is from genome assembly GCA_008042635.1 of Drosophila nikananu. Lineage (NCBI taxonomy): Eukaryota > Metazoa > Arthropoda > Insecta > Diptera > Drosophilidae > Drosophila > Drosophila nikananu. The sequence continues at coordinate 259,859 of VNJV01008465.1, forward strand.
ATTGTAATGTCAGACCATATGGGAAAAGTTGACGAAATGGGGGGTGACATCGGACCACGAAAAGTAAATTTTTTAATTGGCTGCGGACGGTAATATAATGGGCATCATTCCAAAGAGATCTTTAGAAATACCAAGTCTTAACTATGGCGAAGGAAATATATAAATATAGAAAGAGGAGCCCCAAGATAGTTGGTTGCCTCCGCGAAGTTAAGTAAACACAAATTAGAAATTTAAAAAATAAGTTTTGCGGAAGAGAAACCAACGTTTATACCTAAAAAATCTATGGGATACTATATAAAATCAAATAAAAGTGGTCTTGGTATTTACATTGTCATTTATACGGCTTCTATGTGGTTGCTTCCCTTGTTTAAATAAATCAGAAAGTAAAACATTCTGCTCCTAATAAAGACATGGATAGCACTGCAGGATTTTGGTCCACTTTGTGATAAATCTTATTTAAGCAACCTTCAAGTCTTTTTGCTGTTACACAAAAAAGAATAACAAACTCACAATAAATTTGAGCCTAACCATATTTAATATCAATCTTTAGCACACCTGACCAGTATTTTAAAAAAACTCTTGTAACCTGCTACGTACATATGTGAATATATTTCGATAAGATCGAAAAGTAATTGGAGCAGACTGCAAATGTTTGCAAATAGGTGGAAGGCCCAATTAAAGTGCCTTCAGATGCTCGTTCTATATGCAAAGCCACGTTTGCACTTAGGAATTGGCTTTATCTGATGCAAAGACTCCACGAGCAGGACACACTGCCCGACTCTCCATCACCATCGTTGATTGACGCCGATGTGTTTGCCATATTTAATTGTGAGTGTGGACGAGTCGTGCTGCCAACCACCCAACCACCCAACCCACCGAGCAGCCACCGCTCCGCAGAGGTTGTTTATTGGCTGACAAGTGCTGCACATCCGGGCTGCGTTTGCGGAAATGAGCAAATGACTAATGACTGACCAGAGCGAGCCACCCGAAGCGCCGATGACCCTTGCCCCGTCCCCGACGCTTGCCGCTTGCCGCTTCAGTGCCTCGCTCTGTTTTCTGCTCTTCTTGTTTACTGTGCGCTTCAATTAAAGCATCTTGCAGGAAATTGAACTTTTAGTCAAGTGGGCGGCCAGGCCGGCAGTGCCGGCCAGTGGGCGGTGGTTGGAGGTCCCCGAGATGGAATGCGGCTGGGGTCAAAGACGGCAGTCTCATCAATCTGTTACCTACTTGACTTGTGGGTGGCTTGAGAGTCGGCGGAGGCTGTTCAGGGCTCAAAAAGCGTATCCGTATCCAGTTGTTGCATGTGCTTCGGTTACTTTTGCTTGCTTTAGCAGCTACTCAAGTTTGATTAGCACTTCACTAGGGGCTTCACTTGGGCAAACACCGCGCGATTGCCTCGCTTCCAGCAGCACTGAAATTCCTGCTCCTACTCAGCGAATTCTGTGATTTCTGCGATTTCTATTCTATTTGTGGGCACTTAGGGCCTGCTATTTGTTGTCGTCACCATTTCACGCTTCCCGCTGGCCGGCTAAGTACGAGATATCGCCGCTGTCCGGCCGCGCACCTCCGGCGACATCAGCACTATAATCCGCTGCCCTCCGCTTCGCAAGACGCTGTTCACGCGCCGAATAACAAACGTGCACTGGCACATCCGTGCCACATTATGCGCATTTTATGGCACGGCGTCGACCTCGAGGCCGCTTCGTTTTTAGATCACGCGAAGGGCCGCAGGCCGACGGCGCCCGAGCGACAAGCAATACGGAAATTGTTGTCCTAGGCGCAACAGACGCCTCACGAAGCCGGACGGAAGCTCGTGTCGGAGCACAAATGGAGCCAGAGAGCCGGAGAGCCCGAGAGCTGGTGTCCCACAATCCGGGAGCATCTGAGCAGGCGCCCTGGCCAAGGCATCCAGATTTGAGCTGGCAATGCCGACCCACCAGGCGGAGTGTTCAAAGAAATTCGAGACCGAGACTGGACACTGATTTGATGTCTCCACGGACGAAGATGGATGAACGGGCAGAGACGGAGACGGGGAAGCATCACAGAGGCCCGATTCAAGTTCAGGTTACCCTTTGACCGCAGCATACCGGCTGCCAGCTAATAAACTCGGCAGCAGCCAAAAATGTTCTTCGAATTTATTGTTCGACATTCTTCTCCTCGCCCTCGTGGAAGGTACGGCCTCTGGCCCCAACTAAGACTGATAAATGGCAACGCACACTGGCAATTTGCAACTTCCCAGCGGCGACCGGCGACCGGCTCCCAACTAACCCCAAAAGTTTTATATGCCCCATCTTGTTGCGGCCCATTTCGGTCCCCTGGTCCCCGGTTCCGATCCAGGTCCACTCTGTTTTTAATATACAATATTAGCCGGTAGTGATGTTTCAATTAATTTTTAAGGTGCACCCCACTTCCCCCGGAAAACTCTCGTCGGCCTCAGATGGAGATGCTTGAAGATACGGACGGGTGGCGGGAGACTGGAGACTGGAGACCAGAACCGCATGCTAAGATATGATGGCGAATGCCAGGCGGATGAATAAATGGCTTGGATGCAAAGTTTAAATTTTTCATAGCTGGGTGGCTCTGTTCGGTTGGGTTGCGTTGGCCCGGGACTGGCTGCTGGGGGGGCTTGGGGTTTCCTCATTCGCCTCCTTGTGGTCGGAATTGGTCAAGCCCGGGTACATTGGACATTAAGCAGAGAGGTAAAAGACCTTGGGTGTCAGGCTAAAATATAGATGCATTTTTGTTGCCAGAATTGGATATTGTTAAGATGGCTTTGACTTCAGTTGGACTTTGAGTCAGTTTCACACAAACATTATAACTGGGAACTGGGAATATTCCATTTTGGAATTGTCAGGTGTCCCATTCTGAGCCGAGTTACATTCAAACTTGTGGGTCACTCGAGTAAGTGGCACGTCTAGAAATCTGTGAATTACAAACAACTTTGTGGTATGAATGCATATTCAAGCTCTCAATTGTTAATGTATTTTCATGTACATCGACTTGGTGGCCTTTATGGAATTTCTAATAGGATTGCTAAATAGAATTCGGAAAGTTATATCATCTTTATACATTTGTAAAGCGCCAAATCAATCCATAACCCTGCCCGAAAGGTTAAGTCAGTGTTTCCTGTCTATGAAGTATCCATATTTATTAATGAAAGCTCAAGATATGTAAGTGTCCTACATGGCATATATAAATTTTTTTAATTATTTTAAAATCCAAAATACTTTCCATTTTATGTTCTTTAGGCAGTAATTCTTATACTTGCAGCTAATTGCATGACACTCTAAAAACCATTGACCAATTCCTTCTTCATAGGACAAAAAAATACAACAGAACCTAACTGAGAGTTATTACTTGCCAACACTATAGATGAATATATATTTATTTATCATACCAGAGGTAGCTTCAAGTATTTTAAATCGCTTCGGATATAGTAAATAATAAGTAATGTAATTTATAATTAGAGTCAGAAGTTTGCAAGGCAGTGAAGAACTCTTTTCCTACCCTATTAAGTATATATATTCCAGATCTGTCCATTCATAGGAATGTTTCTACGCAAATAATTTACTCAGACTAGTACATATATAAGTCAGAACGGGCTGTATTGGGAAACATATCCTATATCTAGACTAGCAAATATGGCTGGGTTCTAGTTCTTTTCGATATTCCTATATACCATATATATAGAAAATTTAATGTAATAATCAACATAAATATAAGAGAGTGTGCAGGCTTTCCCTTCCTGCTGAATGCTGATTTAAGGTCGTCATTTGAGTTTGTCTGTATTGGAAATAGCATTCAAAGACTCAGCTAATCCAGGAAAAACGTCTGGAAATGTCTTAGCGCTCAGCGTTAAGCCCGCTACAGTGCGCCGTGCATTTAACAAACAATTTTCAGTCAATTGTGTGAAGACTTGCCCCCCTTCGATCCAAAAGCTGGAGCAGTTCAGAGTTCGGCTCGGTCCCGCTTGTCCTCCGACATCTTCTGCTTGTTGTGGTTTAATGGATTTGCAGTTTGCAGTTCCTTACCAATTCGATGTTATTTTCGCTTTTTTACGTTTCCTCCTTCGCGCTTGCCCTTTTCGTGTTGGAGTTAAATTTTCGCAATCTCCTCTCCATTTTTTTGTATTACAATTGTTTTCCTTTTGCTTTTTGGTTGCACTCTTGTAGTATTTTTTGTATTTTGGTAATTGCTTGCCATTGTTGGTGCTTCAGCAGCGATTGCAGGGAAACTTTTCCCCATGGAACTCGCAATTGTTGAGCATTGTGCAACTAAAGTAAACTCTTTAACTATCCCCGGACGGGAGACCCTGCGCAGTTATCAATCGAAGAGAAATCAGGAAAAGTTTCTCCTGCCGAGATGGGGCCCGAATCTGTGCCAGCAAATTAACTCGTACCCAACACGTATCTAATTTCATTTTCACTACATGTGTGGCACATAAAAAACTAATTCAAAGCGCTCAATATAATTTATATCCTATCAGGACAACAAACAAACAAACGGAGGGAACAGAGGGAAACGGAGCTAAAAGGGACCAAAGGAAGCGTTAGGGGACCTGGGACCAGGACCAACGAGGCTCAATCGCACACAGCAATCAGCCCAAAAAGGCAAAAGAAATTTTTTTGTAATTTTTATGACCCCAAAAGACGCATCAATTCCGAAGGGCAGATCTCCGAACAAAGGACCCCAATACACACACCCAATACGGGGCGGCCAAAGCAAACTTGTTTAAAGATGTAAGATGCAATAAAATAAAATAATAAAAATACAACTTTCTAACCCATCCACCTACCGCCCCGCCGCTTAAAAAGGAGAGGTCGCTCCTCCTCTCCGCCTATAAACTGTTCCGAGCTATCTAAAGTGTTAAATCACCTGATGCCGTCAGCATGAAATTTACGCACATAAATCTTTCGGGGGCAAGCCCAAGTCCGAGACTGAGAATGGGCCCGCAAAAACATAAACCAAACATAAGCAGGACCTCTAACCAGGCCTTAAAAAACCAGGATACGAACAACTCAAAACAACTCGCTAGGACAGCGAGGGTTGTTTGAATGAAACTATTTTTGGGACACTCTTTTTTGCCCAAAGAAGTTTTTCGAGAATTTAGATTATGCTAAGGGGTTTTAAATTGAACTACAAATTCGTTTATAGTACTAAATACATTATAAGTGAATTGGTATTTTAAACATTATACAGCATTCTAGAAAATCCTTTTAAAGGACTTCAAAAACCTTAGGGATGTTTAAGCACTCTGTACCATTAATATATTACTTACATATGTATTCCTTTGTTTCAAATAAATTAATAAGTATTGATCTGTGTACCAATTTACAGTGACTTTAAATGGTAATCTATTTGAAACCAGAGAACGAAATTATTGAATATATATAATTTAGGTCTCTGCACAAATCACTTTGATTAAAAAAAAGTGTCTAGAAAATCCATTTCATTTTCTTGGTACCAAATTTGTGTAGATGTTGAGTACTTAGCATAATTTTGAACAGCTTTTTATTGGTCAAAAACCGTTCAGTTTTTGTTGCATCCTCGATTAACAAGAAATCAGAAAATTTGTAAACGGTGTAGGCAGGGTTTTGACCTTGCAGTGCCACAAACTCCTAGGGCTCTCCTCGGCCTATGAGTTGTTTAAAAAAAGGTTGCCCGAACAGACCGTTGACAGTCTACGGCGCCAGACTCGAGGCTGCTGTTTTCCTCTGCCTACATCCCATATTCACCCAATTTCCCCCCCATCATCGGCCCCATCTTGCCCCCTCTGCCACGTGCGCAACTGCGTGAGGCCAGCGAACTCGAACTCCAAGTTAGTTTGTGTATATTTTATGGCTTTATAAAAACGCTTTGACCTGTCGAAGTTGAGCGGGGTCAGCGCAGAGCTGCACGGGTCGGCATGCCTGGATTTCGGGGCTATCATATGAGCATTGATTGATGCGGGTGATGGGACTGTGACGGGCGGGATTTAGTTGGGCTTCAACGTAGGAGGGCAAAGTGCGTGGTGCCAGCAGGCGAAGCTCTTCAAATAGTTTCGCAATCGGTTGACACCTCAGCAAAGTGAGCTCGGTTGCACAGTTCTTTTGTTTTCCGCTGATGTCGCCGATGATTGTGCCCCACCCGGTGGCCAGCCCTGCTTACGATGTTTTTAACGACAAGAGCGTAAAACTTTTAGCCCCTGCACCTGGCTACCCAGCCGGGATTAGCTGGGAGTGGGTGGCCGCATCAGCGGTGGCATCAGCAACTGGAAAACAAACAAATGCCACTGAACTGAACTGAAGGAAAAAGAGGGAGAAACACAGAACATGCAGCAAGTCGTGTTTAAAATACTCTTGCTGCTTGCCACTGGGCTCTGACTTGTATAAATACCTTCTTTAACTTAAAGGATATTCTGTAATTGCATTAATATTAAGCTCAAGTAGGCAGGAAAACATGTCTGTTGATTATAGCCTGGTGAATAATTTATATACTTTGTCTTCTTGTACTTGGAATAAAATGTATTTATTCCTGTAAGGGTATAATAACACAAGGATTCTAAACAAAGAACAGGTAAACGGTGCACATTTCAGCAGGTGGCGGATGAAAAGAGGTGAAAAGCAAAGAATGGGTGGCGAGATGCTTGGCAAACGGTTAATGTAATAAAATTGCATCGACAATAAAAACAGCAGTCCATGTGTGCAGCAGCATAGTTTTTCTGTCGAACCTGAATCGCTGCAAGTGGTTTTTACTTTCCCTCCATTAAATGCGTTTTAGAGCTTAATGCTGGAAGGGGTTAAAAGAGTGGTCTAGTCCCTATTACATGCGAAAGAAAATGTTGCATCAGTGCAGCTAAGAATATGTTTTAAAAACAATTGGTCTGGAAAGTAAAGACATGTCGGCTAAATTGCACAAACGATAAGCAGCAGTGAAAATAATGGGATTTATTTATAATTTTATTCATCATTGCATTGATAGTGTGTAGTGCTCACGGGTCCACTTGATAAATAAGCTTTAGGTCTTGAAGGCTTTCCTAGTTTCTAAATGTAAAGCGTATGAAAAATTGTGCCTTATAGAAATTTTCAAACAGACTTGTCATTTTTTTGGACAGTCTCGTCCTCCTCCTTCATTATATACACCTTACATAAAGTTCCCACTTCAAATATTGGCTCTGTTCAATACTTCCCATTTCTTGTAAACTCCAGAAATATATTCTGCCAACATTTTCTGCATAGACGATCGTTTGCGAATCCTTTTCACGTACGAATTTCTAACAAAAGCCCGACCAAAGACTCTTTTAAAGGCTAAAAGATTTCGCCCCAGTTGTTCTGGCTGAGCTATCTTTTTGGGAATGTTACCCCAGAGGCCTTCAACAGAACTGAAATTGACGAGGGAGTGTGGGGGGAGGATGGAAAAGTAAAAGAAGCAGAGCTAAGTTGCCTGTGAATTACCTGGGAAAACTTGCCGACAAGTTTGTGCATTTGCCCCCTGGAGCCCCCCGTGAACTCAATGATGCCCCAGACTGTGTGCAACAAGGTAGAGCCAATAATGAAAAACTACTTCAACATGCAATAAAGCAAAGTGGCAGGTTTTCCGAAAGCAGAATACAAATAATAATGAATTAATTGATTACAGTTAAATGGGAATAGGGACGAGCTGGAGGAGGTTCGAACGGCAAATACGGCACTAAGTAAAGCGCTTTGGCGAAGAGAACAAACAGTCGACGAAACCAAAGCGCACACATCAAGGGTATAATAGCGCAAAAGCCCCGAAATGAACTTTCGCTAATTAAAGGTATTTTTCTCTGTATGTTTGTGTATATATACTATAAATATCATCGATTCCCCTCCGCATGCGTTGGCTGAAATAGAAATAGAAGAGGCAGGCTAATTAAAATTTAATTGCACATCTAAACGAAATTTACAACAATCAGGAGAGGAGGGCAAACAAACAAGAGCGCTCAATGAGCGAATGGGCACAAGATAGACAGCCGAATATCACGCATACGCAGCGGTGTTCAAGCATAATGAACGTGAGCGTGATTGACAGCAAAAAAATAGCCAAATAATTATATATTCGGAAGGTAGTAGAATTGGGTGAAAAAATACAAATGTCTCGAGCTCATACATGTTATATATATATTTTCTTACGAACAATAGTTCTTTGTTATTTCCGGTATTTAAATATAAATTTCGAAACCACTACAAACAAAGTATATTTGTTTAATATATTTTCTTAAGAACAATAGATTTCCCTGTAAATATATATTTTGAAATCATAACAAACAAAGAAAGATTGATTGATTTGCATGATTTCATATTACTCATACGCAGTGGTGTGCAAGCAATTAAAGTGTTGAATTTAAATTAAGACTTACTGATATATTATTCATATAGTTTGTAATTTTTATCTCAATAAAAACAAAGAACACTTTCTCATTGAGCATCACTAATAGGCATCGTTGCGATGCTATTATTATTGGCGTTTTAAATTCAATTTCATTATGCGGCAGGCCGGCTGGCCTGCAAATGGCAAAAAACCACCAGCCACGCCTACAAATATGTACACTTTAGGCAGACGGACCGCTGGGCGGACGGACAAATGAACAAACCATTTTCCTAAAACACTTTTCCAACACAAAATCTAACCAGCAGTACACACACGAATGCCGAAGTTCATAGAAAGCTCGGTGCCAAAAACTATTCTTTACATAATTTATACAAAATTTTGCACTAATTGCAATAGTTAATGCAGATTTCAACCGCATTTGAATGTGTACGTGCCACGTCGCTCCCTCACGCTTTTCCCGCCCGCCACTCCACCGCAAAATATCTCATTTACATACAACGCAGAAGGACATGCAGCTCACACCCTGCGCCCTGGCCAACGGCGAGCAGCTGTGGACCGCTCATGTGAATTGCATGAAGTGCCACCACGTGCTCCTCTCGACCTGCAGCACCGGCTCTTGGCAGCAGCGCAGGCGACTCCACTCGCAACTCGCCACTCGCCACCGGCATCCACCCACGCCGCTGAGTCGCGCTTCATCAAAGTGTGGTGGCCACTGAACCAAACAGTTACACGACCGACCGCAATTGATTTTCGAGGGTTGTGGGGCATGGCATATCATGTTTGCCGAATAACTGCTGTTTTACCACTTTATTAAATTACATAGAATGCTTCCCCTGAAAACAATGAAATAAAAACTACTTGAAACTTTCAAGTTGAAAGTAACAAGCCAGACCATGTAAATTGCTTAGATTCCAACTTAAATTAAGCTCTATCAAATGGGGAAACAGTATGGAAATTAATGACTAATTAAGACACACCATAATTGACATAAATTGTTGGTCTAATAGGCAATTTAATTCAACTATTTAGTTAAATGCTCTCTGAGGGAAGATGTTAATAAAGATATATATTAAAAACAAGGCTCTCTAGTATTATAGCTTACTTAATAAAATGTGTCCGTAGTTCCCCGGAAATATATAAATGTTTTTGATAAAATTATTCTGATCTTTGGGTACAAAAAATAATACTTCTCTTTAACTTTGAAATTATAGGCATATTCCTTATGCTTTTGTGATGGTAATTCAGTTGTAAATAAATGCATATTCTTTGTGATTATTTACCATACTCTTGAAATAATAAATCGTTATATTATAATTCTCTTCCAGCATTTCCACGAACATCGATTTGTATCTAAACTTATAATGCTCATTCATACATACTTGGTGCTTGATAAGTGTATTAAGTGCCCTATTAATTGCATGTGATAATCTTAATTGAAATTGTACAATCGTTTGTGGTCTCTGACACTTACCAGTCAGCTTGGACAGTTGTGCCGCCTCTGTCTCTGTTGTTGTTAAGCAGCCAATTAGTTGAATAACCAAACGGAACCGGAAGGGGAAACGGCATGAAGCGCAACCGGGACGGAAATCAGGCCGCTTCGGGTCAAACTCCGAGTCCGTCCCGCCAGAGCAAGGCATTGCAATGGGTGTGAGATGATCTGGGGGTAGGCAGTGGGGTTAAATCACTGGGCTAAATAGACAGGCCAAAAGACGTCCGACGTTTTTGGCCAGTTACTGTTGCATCAATTGACACACAGATACTCGCAAGCTCGCACACTCGCAAACAGATGGACAACAATTGTCTGGGGACATGTTGTTCCTGCTCAACCAGCCAGACAGATATGGGAGAGCGGTGCCAGGAAGGGCGCGATGTGGGCAAATGGGGGTTAATATTGTTCGGGTGAAGCAAATACAGAGGAAACAATATCAAACAGTGCTGTTTATAATAAGGAAATTTGAAAATTTCAACTATATTAAGTCGTAGAGAAACCTAATAGTTTTATTAAGATAATAATAATATCCAAACTCCTTAAGGCATATTATTTTGTGATCTCTCTCTACCCACACCTTTCTTTGTTTGTTACTCACTCTAATTTATAATGTCTAAACTTGTAAAGTAAAGAAATTCGATAACAATCAATTTAAATCACTTAATCGTAATTCTAGCATGCCAATGTTTTGCTTGTCAAACACTATTTTAAGCCCACTTCACTGTATCTCTTGCGTCACTAAATTTTGCGTGCTTGATGTTGGAAAGGACTATTGAAAATGATCATAGAGCCCTGTTAACATTATTGTTGTGCGGATATACTAACCCAATGATTAAGTAAACAAATCACAAGCACAGAGCAGTTTTTCATGTTTTACCAGAGCATGTTTGCATAAACAATTGAAGTGATAAAAAATAAATAAAAATTCCCATCGACGCAGCTTATTAAATACCCATTAGTTACGTATTTTATAAATATTGTTTAAAATTATAGAACTATCTGAAGATCATCCAGCGCTTTTACAACCGTCATTCGAACTACAGATCAAAAATTATCAGGAATCGAATGCGTTCCGTAATTTCCCAATGGGCCGAGCATGCCACACACAATCGAAGGCCTGTCGAGCTTCCAGCTGTGGACTTTGGCCATTGTAGTTGCCACAGTGGTGTGGGTAATTTTGCTTTGTGCATGCAATGTTAGTTTTTGGTCACCGCCCACGTAAAGTGATGTGGGAGAACACGTGGAGCCAGCCAAACAGCAACATCAAATACCAATTTTTTATCCACCTTTTCGGCCGACTGTCAGCGGGAGTGTGAGTGCGCTGGACACTCTCGTATAATGCAGCTCAACCGAAAATATGGAGGACATACTTGTGAAGAACACGCTATTCCATTTGAGGCCTTTGAATAATTAATATCACTCAAAAGGTTTGTTTCCGCATTGATGTTGTTGACCCAACATAAGAGTAAAAGCACTTACCAGTCCCCACCCACTGGTTTATGAACATGCATATACTTCTGGTATGAATAGTGCAAATTTACAGAAATCTTTAGGCACTTAAATGAAAGTTTCGAATTAAATAACGTTTACTAAACCATTAAATTTAAAAAAGTCACCGGTTTCTTGTTTCACTATTTAAGTTCCTGAAAATCTTTTAAATGAGAAAGCTAAAATTTTAAAATCAAAGAACTGCTTAGAACCGAATTTTGCTATAAAGCGCATGAGCTCACCAAACCCCTTAGTTTATAAAGTTGTGTTGCCTTAAGGCCTATTAGTTTACACTTAATGAGACCTTAAATAAATGAGATCTTATGGTATTTAAAGTAAGACCAAAAAGGTTCTTTCTTGAGTTCCAGAAGCAAAACCGTTTGTCAAAAAGTAAGAATAAAATTTTCTTAAAACAGGAACACAAAATAAGATAATACGAAGGTGGGGTAAATTTAAAAACAGATCGTTTATATACATAAACTATATAAATCCCGATGGTTAAAAGCATTTTCATAGCATTTTTATAGCATTTCGGAAAGGATTGTTAAACGAAGCTAAATTCCCTTAAAGATAAAGCCACACTAAAGAAAATATTACTAGTAGTTCTATTTTAAGGCGATTGGGAGAGTTTATTTATTTTATAGCGAGAGTTTTCAGCAACCTTTTAATTAACTTTCATGAAAGTAAATAAGTGGTTTGCGCAAAATCTCATCGCCCCAGGAAGTGCGCATTGAAGGTTGCTGGACGAAAACACCTCAGTTCTCAGATCGTACTAGAGCTTTGCAGCTGCTAAATACTCGTAGAATAGAATACTCCTATAGTTTATTTTTCTCCTAGTCACAAGATTATCTGCAGGACAATTCAATTTATGTGCGACACTTAAATTTTATGCAGTTGTCGATAGCTTATAATGGACCGACCATAAAGGAAAAAGTTGCTACGGCTCCTCAAGTATATAAAGACCAGGCGGCCTAATCTCTGAGCGTTGTTCTCCGAGAGCAGGAGCAGTGCCATGACAAATCGTCCTTATCGGCGGTCATATAAACATACAAAACCAGGGGAGTCGTTCGCACGCACCCGCCACAACACAATGCAGACTTCCGTCTGATAAAGATGTTTTCTGGCTGCTTGTTTCTCCACAGCAGATCGCTGGTGTCTTTGCTTTTTTTATGACTTCAATTAACTCTGCTCTGCCGTGTCCTGGGCAATCCAGTGCTATCCTGGCCGACCCGAGCTGTGGATGAGGGGATTTGCGTTCATAATTTTTTATCTGCTCTGCTTAAGTTGTTCGCGTTGCTGTTCCCCACACTGTTGCCCAGTTCTTGTTGTCCTTGGCATGCATCATTAGTTAGCTTAATGTACTGTACGGATGCCATAGTGCTAGGCCACGCCTCGCAGGAGCAGGTGCCTCTCGACCGGGCTAACAGGGGGAATGAGCGGATGGTGCTGGTCATCAGGCAGAACAATAACGCCGGCGTGGCCATGGATATAGATAGAATCACGATTCGCACACACTCACAGCACTGGCCTATCCACTGGGGAGGAATTTCCCGTCGAAGAAAAACGGCAATCAATCGCCAAAATAAAACCGTCTTAACGTTTCGCTGCTCTCCAGCTCGTTGCGCACAGTGGGCACTGGAAGTAAGCGCTGTCGTGGTTCTGTGAAATTTGCGTCCTTTATTGGTTCCTAAAACGAGTTTGTTGGGGAGTGAAAAGATCCTTGAACCTTTGCTTAAGTAACCTTTAAACAATGTACGAAGCTTATCTCACAGGTAGGCCCACCACTCGGACCTTGGCTTTCCTACTTGGCCCAGGGACAGCACTAGGGCGCACTGTAGTAGTCATCCGAGAAAGATAATCGCAGCTAGAACGACCCGCTTATGCTCAGTGGGCCATTTAGACGGGCGCACCAGCAGCTCTACCGACACGAGACCATGGCCACGGCTTTCCTGAACCTTCGACGTAGAGCCTAGTGCCACCTCTGCTGCCAATGCTCCTCCGCCTGCTCTTCAGGCCTGCTCCCCGCACTCGTTTCGCGGATGGCCTTTGTGTGTTTGACGTTTATGTTAACATGTATGTTGTCTGGGAGCGCGTGTCTCTGTGGCGGGTTGCGTGTGTGGTGGCTGGTGGGTGGTGGGTGGAAGCTGCTGCTGTGTGCGTGTGGGCGGCTGAGCATCTGCGGCGTGCCAGGAACCCAGGGTCTGGGATCTGAAACTCGAACCGGAGCCGTAGAAATCTCTCCCTGCCCGCCATCCGACTTATGCTTCGCACCGCGCGGCTAAATCGCTTTTGTGTGTGCCGAACAGTGGGGCAAATGCCCTGGAAAATCGGAAACATATTCAAAAGGTTAAGCATGATTTATTTATTAAAATGATAATAGTGTTATAAGATCAAAGGGGGGTAGGTAATGGCATAATCTATTGCATAGAAGGTGATGTGTAGTCGCATCACTGGCACAGAACTTTTAGTATTTTAGGTTTGTAAATTCCAAGAGCCAAAGATGAAAACCTAATAAAATTCAAGACATTTGGAGGAGACTAAATTAATAATAAAATAATATAATAATAAAATACGTCTTTCCCATTTATCAAATTGCAATTTTAAAGTCGACTAAGAATATTTCCTCTTTTACCAACAAGATGACTTTGGTAATATGCTCTCTGTAAGCCACCTCAAAGATTTATCCCTACGATATATATATTTATTTTTGTATCCTGATTCGAGGCAACCCCTTAGTTTTTTCCCCATAATCCCTCCGTGGTCTCCCGACCACTGTGCATTTATGGCCTTTGTTTAACTTTGCTCCTTGCCGCTGCTTGTTGCTGCCCTTGTTGTTGTTTTGTTTTGGTTAGCAGTTGGAAAAGCGGACAGATACCGGGATTCGGGGAGCAGGGGGCGCCTCCAGATACGACGACCGGGCGGGGCAGGGATGTGCCCATAAAAAAGCGCTCGAGGTTGTTAAATTGACAACGTTAAACACTTTGTTTGGCATTTTCTGCATTATTAGGCCAACTGGCGCTGCTTGTCGCTGTAATTGATGCCAGAACCCTCGGAAGTCCCTCTTCTGGCACTCCCTTCCACTCGATCTCCTGCGGAACACTGATTTAAATGGCTCAAAAGTTAAGTTTTCGTAATGCGTAAGCGGCTTAGACGGGTCCTCATATATGAACGATTGGGTGAGAGCCTTTCAACTGGCAACGGGGCAACGGGGCGGCGGGATGGAGCTCTGAGCGACTGTGCGAACAAATATTTCAGTGTTACAGCTCCGTCAGTTGATTTCACTGTCAATTTAAAATGACATTATTGTATTGAAAAGTTTTTAATCCCTTTAAGTGGCTGCCACTGGGCGGAAGGATGAAATGCGACAAGTTGAGTGGATCAGGGCAATGGAGCGTTGCGGGGCGTGGCGCGGGTCGCTATTTTATGCATAAAATTCGATTAAATGCCGGAAAGGTTAAGGACAAAAATCTCTGACTCCGACATCCTGCGCATCCTGATGCGCTGCTTTATCCCTAAATTAGGCACGAGCGCACGTAAATCTGTCATGTCAAAAGGGCAAAAGCCGAAGCTCGTAAAGTCATCCTTTCTTCTTTTTTGTTTTTATGACAAAAAGCAAAAGGATTATGTACCAACCAGGCCCCAAACTCCTCTCAAGCAAATCGCATAACATGCAAAAACGTATTAAAATTGACAATAAAGCGAATTTTTTATGTTTATACGCAGAGTTTGACGGCGGCGGGGAAACCGTTCAAATTTTTAAAAACGCCGAACCACTTTAAAGCTCGTTATGCATTTTTTATGCCGCCTCAAAGGGCCGAGCCAGCGGAAAAATGAGCATGAGCACCGCGGAAAACCAAAGGAATAAGACAAGTAAGATTCTGTTTATTTGCCACTTAATTTCCGTCAGTCTGTGTGCAGCTTTGCACCCCGCCAGCACTCAATCGGAGCGTAGGTTCGTGTGCCTCCTGCAGCCCGACTTGAGTACAAAATATCCGCTCAGCTGCAACTTATGAGGCACCTGCTCCGGTGCCCGCGCCTCGTTTTTCCATATCCATGAGCATCCTTGGCCATCTTTGGCAGTAGTTCCCCCTCCAAGTTTTGGTCCATTGCCTTATAGCGGGTAAGGATCTTCCCTAAGGTACTTGGTTTTCTGGAGAAGACCATAAGCTGGATCGCAGTTCATTGATAGAATCTTAGGGTAAAAATTATAATATTACCAGCTATATTTAGAAATAACTTTTTTGAAATTACTAATACTTTCTTTATAGATTATTATTATCAAGGACTTATAGGACCTGTAAAATGGGATTAATGTTGTGCCCAGAGTGCAATCTCTTTTAGATTAGAAAAGAATGTCATGATTTGTATGCTAATTTGATTGGCCACCTATTAACAATAAAAATACTCATACAATATATTATTATTATTGCTGAAAAACCAATGAATACAGCTGCAGGCCTAAAACTGACATTTATACGATTTTTTCACCTTTAATATTTATTCAATATGCTTAATTTACTTACAAAAAATATTCATGGTTAATTTATTCATTCGTTTTTGGCTTTGACGGAGAGCATTCATCCCTCGACTTTCCTTTTTGGCTTTGCCAATTTTCGGCGCCACCCTTCTAGTGTTCGAGTTATTATGGCAAGTTTGGAAGCATAAAAATTTCTTACTACTTGTCTGCAACGAACCGTAAAAACTTATGACTTGTCTATTGGACGCGCACCAACATACATTCATATATGAATGGATGGAAGTTGGGAAAAACTGACCTGGAAGACGCGGTGGGGAGATCCATATCCGCTTTGTCTGTCGGTAAGAAACCCCTGATGTTGCTCTGGTTGTTGTGCTTGCCTCCTCCGCTGGCGCTTCTGCCGTTGCACTTTGTTTGTTTGTGCCGGTAATATTTCCTTAAATCGAGTAAACAAGTGGAATTCAACAAAGCGGAAACGGAAGCACAATGCGTAGCTGCTGTAGCACACACGCGCACATGCACACACTTCCGCCCACATGAGGGTGGTGGCGCTGCTCCTCCGTGTAAGCTCCCCAAACGCGAGGGATATTGTCTCAAAATATGGCGGCAAATATATTTTCGCTCAGCTGCAACAACAGCCAGCAGGATGGCAATGGCTGGGATCTCCGTTGCTCCTTGCTTAGACTGCTGCTTGTTTTTCTTGGAAATTGCTGTTAAAAATAACAAAAGCACGTCGTGAGTTTCCCTTGCTTGCCAGCCAAGTTGCTTCCTTCCTTTCGCTCGGCAGTTGTTTGCCTTAGTTGTACCTACGCCCTCATTTACCCACTCGATTGAAATTGAGACACCCGGCGAGCAGAGCGGCAATTGTATTTATTTGCACTGCTAAATGGCATAATCGAAGCCAGCACGGGTCAAGGACTGCAGGCGACGACAGCTGGGGGGAATTTCTGGATGAAAGTCGCCAGGGATCCAAGCCTTTACCCAGGAGTAGAGAATCGCACTGTCTTGTTTTTATCGTACCAATGCGGCATGAAGTTTTCGCAGAAAATTTGGGAAATTAACATCCGGAAGGCATATATAGGTACATAAAAGTGTCTTTTAAATTGATAAAAAATTAAGGTTGAGTGGGCTTTTATCAAGCTTTTTAAGCAGAAATAAGAGCCAAAACTGACTGTCATTTTCCCAGAATCACTCGTGACCATTAACTTTAGCCCACATAAATATTGTTTACTTTTCCTAATAAGGCATAATAAATAAATGAAGGGCTGCCTAGATGGTCCTTGTTGGACCTCAAGTTGTTGACAGATTTTAAGGCTCACTATTTGGGACGTTTTTCGCCCCTGTTCTCCCCGACGACGAAACCAAAGAAGAACTTCAAAGTAATGTTAGGTAAAGTTAAAAAGGGAGCATTTATTAAATACCACTTAACTTCCGGCAGGTCTCCAGCCGCTGCCAACGGTCGGAAAATTCCCGAGTAAAGCAGCAGGAAAGCTAACTACGAAGTTTTAGCTGCTGTTGATGCCTTCGCCGGCATATTTCCCATGCCTTTTCATCTCCCAGAAGCTGCCAGCGAAGACAGGGAAAACTTCAAAAGCTTGTCGGCAATAACTTTAAAGCGAAGACGCAACTTGTGCCCAAATTGTTGGTCATCAAATTATGTGTATGCCGATTGTTGCGGCCGCCGTTGTCTTTCGGCTAGCTTACTTCAGTGCTGGCCGAAACAAAAAAATGGTCATCATTAAAATGCTGTTACCGGCACACTCCGCACCCTGGGCCTGGCCTGGACGCTTGACCCGAAGCTCTGCTCTGTCGACAGAGGGCAACCGCAACCAAGATTGTTCAGGCATATACCCTTTTTTAATTTGCAACATGTCATTGGCAGAAGGGCGAGCAGAAGGGACGCGGACGCGGGGCCAAGCCTCCTCCACTCCACCTTGCCACGCCCCTGGCCGTCTCCCTCCCGTCAGCGTACGCTTTGTTGGGTCCTTTGTTCTGGCTCTGCCGAGGCTCTGGCCAGGCTCAGGCTCAGGCCCTGGCCCTGGCCCTGGCTCTGGCTCCTTTTTTGCGCTTTGGCCAAATAACCCAAGCAAAAACAGAATTAGCAGCAACGCCGACGACAGCGAAGGGAAGAACACAAGATGAAGGCAGGCAAAACAAGACACGGCCGAAATGTCCTGCGAGGGGCTGGCGAAGAGTTTGGGCCATTGGGATAGGGTTCTTTTAGAAGAAAATGTGTTTAATTCAGATTTGTACGCCTATATTTGATGTTTTATTGGCCATCCTAAAGCTGCAATATTTATATTCAGAGAAAAGATTATTTTTCGTTGCAAATGTTGCGCCTTTGTTTTTCTAAAAACCGAAGCCGACTTCACCTCGAGCCTGAAAAGAATATTTAATAGCATATAAGTATCATATTTTAATTTTTCTTATAGTTTCTATTTGGGTATAACAGCAAGATTTTAAGAACATTTTAATAATTTGTTCTCTATCGTTCATTTGCTATTCTTCGGCAAGAACTTGTCTTCATTTAACTAAATGTAAAAACCTATTCGTGTCCAATATTACAAGGGTCTTGTGTCCATAAATCAAAGGTCAAAACTTGACTTTCAATTCCTGGCAAGAAATTTGCAAAGCGGCCTGCGATGGTCACCGCAAAAATATATACAGTGTGATAGACGATGGGAAATGACCACCTAAAAAAACCAAGGGAGGGAAAGGCTATAGGTGGGCGGCAAAGGGAAAACAAAAGGAGGAAGGCGAAAAGCATCGAACTGGGGGGCGAAAGCGGGATGGCATATACAATGTCATACAAATGACCCATATTAAATTTATTACGGCATCGGGAACAGCACAATGAAATTCAATAGCCGAGAGGAAGAGGCAGCCTAATGGCAAGCAAAACAAATCAGCAACGCCTAAACCGAGAGACTTATGTGTTCTGTACATACTGGAATATATATTGCGCCCTATATATAAAACATTGCCCATTGAGGGCTGGGAGAGGGGGAATGAAAATCCGCTTAAACTCGATTTTTGGGGCAAACTTTTTCGCCTCACTTTTCTTTCTCTTTCGATTATGTTTTTCTTCCTGCTACGCTGGTTACTTTTCGGTCGGCTTGCCCAAATTGATTTATAAACCTGTCTCGGGTTGCCCCTTTGCCTGGGGCGCCTTAGAGTGTCTTTGGCGAAAGTCCTGCCTTTCCTCGCCACGCTCCGATTTTAATGAAATATTTCAATTACTTTGCGATTAATTGGGAAAACATTTTCCACTGCATATTCGAGGTGTCGCGTCGCAGCCAGTCGTGCTCGGTGGCTTCGAATTCTCCTTTTATTCACCTGCGTCATGTGCACGAAGCCCATTATCCTGCAGCTAATTAAGAAACGTGAGACAAATGACAAGCGCTGCCATAATGTGTGTTATGCGAGAGCCTCAAAGGAGACGTGCACAAATAAAAAGCAGGACAGCGACTCGAATTGAAAAGGCATTAAGTCGGGCAAGGACCGATACTCTTTTTCATTTTTTTTGCCAATCTTTGAAAACCCCTTCATTTTATTGAAAAAATGGGTACATTTTTGGCTCAAAAATTGAGAACTTCTTGAGTAGTTTTTTGATCGTAAACTCAACGGATTTCAGTGTGGTTTGGTTTTTTCCTCTTAGTTATTAATGGAGAACTTTTCTGCATTTCAAACTCGATTTCTATTTCTTTGGCCAATTTTGACTTTGCAGATAGTCTTCTATACGCTCTCACTACTATATATATAGGAACGGGTTGGATCGGCCGCCTATATCATATAGTTCCAATAGAAATGATCGAACATTTTTGAGGAAAAAAAGTTTAAAATAACCTTACCAAATTTTCAACATATTTTCATATAATTTAAGATGTTGCCACTTTTTATTATTCTAGGATTTCGTTTATAATTTTATCATGATTGGACTACTCTATCATATAGCTGCCAATGATCCAATTGTAAGCTGCGAGGGTATGCAAACTTCAGTAACCGAAGTTAGTTCCATTCTTGTTTTATATTGATATCTGCAGGGCACTTATATGAATGGTTAGTTATGTATAGTTATAATTTAGTGTCTGAGATCGCCTGGTGATGGTGAATATACTTGGGTCCTTTTACAAACATTTCCAATGGTATTTATGATACGTTCATACCCTTTGGGTATTGCGTATAAACACACAAACTTGGCCCGCACACACATCGAAGGCACTCTCTCAGCTTAAGACTGTAGCTAGAAATTTATTAATTATCAACTGTCCGGGGTCGGGATTGTACATGTCCTGCCTCTCGATCTGGAGTGGAACATGGACGGGGGAGCTCTTAGTCCGCACAGACACCCACAGACAATCACAGCAAAGTCCTGATTGGCATTTAAAGCTCTTTAGGAGAGCTCTTCATGGCATCCGTCGAATCGGAGGACGGCCAAGGGCCGCGGGGCGGACAGCAAAAATCGAAGTGGAGTGACTACATTGAGCCTCAGCTGAGCTGCTTAACGCTGCCAGAGTTCTGACATAATCCATGCAATTGTAAATTTAATAAGGCCGTCGGAAGGGGGGGAGAGAAGGAGTCTGAGGACTGACTGCCCAGAGATTTGTTGTGTGGCAGTGTGGTGTGGCGTGGCCCAAGACAGGGTGCAGGAAAGCCAATTAAACAATCCGAGAGCTCTGGCTGTAAGTCAGAGAATTCTCTCAAGTGCACAGCGTATTTTTGAGCTCATAACCAGGAGTTTGACCAAAAGACCAGTTCATTCCTAAGAATTTTTCAGGAGACACAAACCGAGCAAATTGTATGGCATCTTAAATGCGAAGAAAGAGGTATGATGATAAATAGTTGTAGTTGGAAAATCAATTCAGTTATTCCCCTGTCGCTGTAGTGCTGTGTACAAAAATAATATAAATTCTGAGAGCTTTTAGGCTCGATCGCCCCTGTATAAACCCGTCCAAAACGACCCAAAATTCGATGTCAAGCAAAGCTCACAGTTTCACTTGATTCTGGGCAGGGAACAATCCAATTATTATTACACACGCTAATTGAATGCCTACCAATCTATGCTAATACATATATTATTTATGCATTTTTCCGAAATTTTGTTTTTCTTTTATTGGTGTCGCCGCACATTTGCCAGGAGTAAACCATAAAAGTTGCTCTGCCGCCGCCACTTTTGCCATTTCAATTTATTTGTTGGTTTCTTTTTTGTGTTTCCACTTTTTTTGCGGTTGTTGCTTTGCGTTTGTTGTGTGTTCGTGTGCGTGTGTCGGAATTTACATTTTCGTTTTTGCGCAAAAATTTCACAAACTAATTGTATGTAAATATGTCAAATGTGTGTGTCGTCAACACCTGCATGTTTGTTTGTGCGTGTGTGGCACTGGGTGTGTTTGTATTGCATATTGACAATTTCATAAATGCGGTAACATTTTCAATTAAATATGCGCAGTTTCGGCAAACACAGCTGCACAAATCGCCACCCACAACGGCGCCCGCATGTGCAGGAGGATTTTTCCGAGACGCCCACAGAGGAAATCCCCAGCCATCGCCCGTCGCCCGCCGCCCGTCGCCCACACAGCCATGCCATCAATCCTTGGAAAGTCGATTGATATGTACATATGTGCAGGTGTGCAGCTTTTTGGTCGGTTACAAATTGCAAATCAATCAATAAATAATTGAAATGAAAATCATTTTGCTGGTTCCAACTTATCTTTTCCAGAGCCCCGCCCCTCACATTTAAATTTCCAGCCCAGCGCCGTGCGTCTCGCTCCGCTTCGGTGCGGCTGCGTATGCAAATGGGCAAAATTGTGTACATCTATCACTGGGATCGCTTGGGAGCCCAAATCGAAATAGCCCAGCCGGAGGGGGGCTAAGGGGGATAAAGGTGACAGACGGGGCGGCAGGGTGGGGAGGGAGGGAGGAGGTAGTGCGAGGCCTTCGCCAGGTGTGCGAGATTAGTGCCCAGCTAAATTGCGAGTGTTACGTCTTTGCAAGGGTTAAGTATGCAACATTCTCAACGGGTTCAAATTATTTCATCTAAATCAAGCGAAAGCCGGTGAGTGTTTTAAGGACTCCTTTCCTCATCAAAGGAAAGTATTCACTTTGTAAAGTAATATAAAAAACTATTATATACATAAAACTGTAACATTCTTTTAATAACAGGCTGGGGTACTTTTCGGTCGAAGATGAGCATATAAGGAAATTTTTGATACTCGCTGTGAAAAAACCTAATAAGTGGCATTTTCCTTAGGTATTTTGTTTTTTAAAGCGGAAAAAACCTTCGTGAGATTTCTAGTTTAAATATTAAAAGGAAGAGGTAATATAAGAAAAGAGAACTAGATTTCAGGGAAAATAAAGGAAAGGATGTAAAGGCAATATAATTATTAGGAGTTGGAAGTTTGCCACTTAGTCAACAGCCGGGTCTTTTTGACTTTAGCCAGTAGGAAAAAAAGATATTGTAACCTTTTTTTTCTTGAAAATTTAAAATGGGGTTAAATCGTTCAAATTGTCAATTCCAGCCTCCAATTAAGACTGGCTACCTAATTAAAAGACTCTCTGCTTCCAAATTGTAACAGACTCTCTTTGGGCCAAGTTTTGATATTTTTAAACTTTGTCCTTGGAATACTGATTTTTTAGGTTTTCTCCTGGCGAAGGATTGTCAAAAGTTCGACCTATTCCGATTTCCGATTCGCCATTCAAATGTTACTTAGGTAAAATTTAAAAATGTTCAACTCTTATTAAAGTAAATTGTTATATGGTTAGATTACATCTGCTGTTGCTAGTCTGTCCAAATTCTTTACGGAACCAAATAATACGTTCCTCAAGGGAACTTAATCTATTCCGTTATCATTTCCAATATAACAAATACATTTTGGTTTTATTACTTTCTTAATTCTACATCAAAATAACTAAATAAATTTTTAAGGTGGAATCAGATCCACTTCGGTAATTTTTCAGCTCTTCCTTACTGTGAAAAAAGGATTGTGTGAAAGATTAAAAATGTGTGAGTTTCAGAATGTTTGCTTGATTTTGTATATTTCTAATAGTCAACAGAACACATTACTTGCTGAGGCTGTTCCACAAGGCTTTGCTATTTTTAATTTAAGACTGTTTGAATTTCGAGGGCTTGCAGAAAGGATAAAGTGGCTGGAACGGCAGCGGCACTTGCTCAACTTGTTTGCAGGGGCGAAATTCGCTAAGCCAGACACTTCAGTGAGCGGCTCCCTCTCCGGGTTAAATTTAATTTCCAAAAAGTTCCACTTTTGTTATTCCATTTTCTTGTCGCTTTTTTGTTGTTCGCTTCTTTTTTTTGTTATTCGCGGCGCTTCGTTTTTGTCGTTATGCCAAAATCCCGCACAAATCCTTTGAGCCAGCACACGAACAGCTGCTTTTGGGCGGCGTCATATGGTTGTTGTCGCCGGTGCCTTTGTTGTTTAAAGCGTTGCTGCTTTGGTTGCAGATTTACGCACCAACAAATCGTGGCATTTTATTTGGCATAAGGACGCGGTGGAATCGGGCTGGAAAAGGGGTGGACCAAAGGGCGCGACATTTCCAATTCAGCCGGCTGACCGCACACACACATGCAACCCGCGCCCCATCAATCGGATCTTGATTGCATTTTGTAAATACTAACAAAAACAACAGGCGTTCCGTCTGCCCACATTTTGCCTCACCGTCGCGGTGGCAATTCAATCAATTTGGCCGCCGGCCATCCAGCCGAGGTGATAAGTCTCAACGGGCCTCGGTTCTGGGCCTGGACAGTTCTTAATAGGTTAGAGTTTGGTACTTCCAACTGGGGTAGGGATTATTAAGTATTTACAGAAATCCCATATGGAAATCCTCCATAAAAAATAAATATAAAATATAGGATATAGGACCTCTTTTGCGAACTTGTAGTATTCTTCTCGACTAACTTCCGTCTAACCATTGTATCAAAAAGAAAATTTGTTTATAAGATACCATTAAAATTACGCATACGCCACCATCTCCTCTGTTCTGGGCCTGTGCAGTTCTTAATAAGCTTGGAATTGGCACATCAAGTAAAGTATTCTTCGACCTTTTCAAAGAACGTGTAATATACTTCTCGTCTAGTGTTCAGTTATTTCTTCTACTATCATTTATAGTCATTAAATTTACTACATTTTCAAGTACCCAACATGAGAAAACTCCAGTTTATCTATTTTATCCAGTATATTTTGTAATACAAATCCATACAAATTAAAATAATAAATTTTTAGAATCGTATTTTTTGCATTAAATTTTAAAAATAGATTTCTCACTCTTAATAGAATTCAAACTGGGTAAGGTGGCGTATACTTAATTTTTATTGTGTAAATATTTAAAGCTTATCAGTTCTTTTCAGTAATAATTGTTTGAAATTTCGAAACCCAGCAGAGAAATAGGAAAAGTAATTCTGTTCCATTTAATTTAAATGGACTATCCTTCAAGGAGGCTAAACATTTTTAATTTCTAAATAAACCTTGCGGTTTTCAGAAGGGTCCCTCGGTGGTGTTGAGGCGTCAAGAACAGGTCTGCCGCCAGAATTCGCAGCCGGGCCATCACATAGCCTTCCAATCTAAATAAAGCCGAAAAATAACCCCGAAACCCTTGAGCTGAACTTTTCCTACTTGCAGCGTAAATGAAGTGCCACATGAGCGAGTGGGAGTGCGAGTGTGGGTGTAAGTGCATTTGGGCGAGTGTTTGCTTGCTGGTGTGCGAGCGAGTGTGATTGTGCAAGTGTTTTTATTAAAACCAAATGACAAAGTTTTCCCTTAAACAGAAGCCGGCGCTTCCACCGCCAGAGAGCCCAGAACCCAACAACGTCAACAACAGCCAAAAGCTAATTTACACTTTTGTTGCTTCGGCTACTTTATAAGCGCGAGTGTGGTTGTGTGTGTCTGCTCCGCCCCCCGCCAGCCAGGCCATCTATACATATAACGCCATAATGGAAAAACTATTTTGCGAGGAACAAATGTTGTCAAAAAATTTGTGAATGCTAAAAAACAGTCAACACAGTCAAGTGAATGTGAATGGAGGAGGTGGGAAGCGGTTCGTTGGCAAGTAAAAAAGCGAGAAAAAATGTTCAAAAACGTGGAACACAGAGGAGCACAAGCCCCTCGAATTTGGCAATACTCTAGATGGTTGCTTGGTCTTTAGAGTCATTTAATCTTGTTATAAATTAAATCTTGCTATATTACTCAAAATTCCAAGAAATAATGATAGTTGTAAGAAAAGTTTATTAAAGACTTCTTCTTGTTATGCTGAACTTCATTTTCCACAAGATTTCAATGCAGCCTTGATATATATTTTTGAAAATGCATTAAAATCTTAAATCTAAAGATTACAAGGACTTTTTTAAAGCTCATGCACAATTTTCACGATTACAATGACGAAATTCGATCTCAAATTTACTATTGTAGTTACCTTACATTAACATTTGTAACTTTACCTTAATGGATTAACTAATTCAAGCTAATTTGAATACTACATATTAGAAAGTTAGTGCTTAACAGAAAAACGATCCCTTAATTCACTGTCTTAATAAAGATTTAAACACATTAATATGGAAAATAACAATGCTTACACCCTTGCCAAAATTCGATGACCCTCTACTAGGGTATTTGGAAGAAAAAACAAATCAAATGTGTGAAGTTTAAAACTATTTACCGCCCAAAAGAGTGTGCAGCGCAAAAAGTTTATTCATTTAGCTCAACGAGCGCAGACGGCAGCAGCCAAGCGTCCAAATCGGGAATACTTACCTACCCATCTTTCCACTACCTACACAGCATATTCCGGGTTCATTTAGCTCGTTAATGGCATCAATTTAAATTAAGTGGGCTTTCGCGAATCGATACGTACACTTTAATTTTAATATGAATTTCAACACCATTTTGATAGATTTTATAGCAATTTATATGCCATTTAAGAAACCCAATGTTAGTTCAAGTAAGGCAGCTTTATTACCTTAAATTTGTTTTGTTGTTATGCTAATTTTTGTGTATATAGTGTTTTATTAATAATACTTCAAAAATAAAGTAAAATTAAAAACAATGAGATATACTCTAAGCTCTCTTCCTTAATTTTAGAAGAAGCTTTTGTTTTGAAATTAACTTATATGTATTTCGAGTGTATCAATTTTAAATTTAACAAACTTTTAAAAATGTTTTTCATTTAACTAACTTAGCCAGAAGAGTGAAAATACAACAAAATAAAAAGTAACCACAGAGCTTCGAATAACTTTTCTCAGCCGCAAAATATAGGTATTTCGTGCCGGGTGTTATATTTGCGGCTAGCATCGAGAAAAAAATCCAAAAACCAAAAAACAAACGTATTGAAAAATAGAAAAAGTCCCCTGGCGAAACACCAAAAGCCCCCAGCGATTCCGCCACCTCAATTTTCCACAACCGAAAACACCAACACCGCTGTCGTTCGTTGGCGGCATCCAAGTTTATTTGCAGTTTTTCTCCGCTGAGCCAGGACCAGGTACAACTCAAATTATGTTTCGGCTTGGGGGATATGCAAACATGAGCAAAAAGTTATGAATGAAGCCACCTCAGAGTGATGAATGATGCACAGCCGAAGCAGATCCAAGGCCAATATGTAATCCAACAAGGAGACTTGCGACGGATAAGGACAATGGCAGGGATGTAAAAAATATGTTTATGTTCATTCTAAAGTCATGGCACTCTGACGAGGCACAAAAAGCCTAAAAGCAAATACAGTCAGAGGCAAATTTAGAGACTAGAAAGCTGGCTGAAATATACCGACTTAAAATAGTTACTTAGACAAGAACTTTATATATTAACAAGCCAAAACTCGAAGATGAAAGAGTATATTGGGTTTCCCGATATATATTATCAACATAAAAATCACTTAATTTGGGGTTTCATACTTCTTTAAATAGAATAAAACAGGCAAACAGTATACATACTTCAGTATACAAGAAACAATAAAATATGTGAATAAATATGCTAATTGTCAATAGTCTGATGAATTTAAGTTCTGTAAGCAAATATACCTACCACAGAAAAAGATGAGACTTTGTTAAGAAGAGGTATTCATTTTATATTCATACTCATACATTTAATTCTTTCTCTTATTACGTCCTCTGAATTGGATCCCTTTTTTGCGAGTTACCCTTTATTGACTTTAATGTTATTGGTAGCCCTTTGGGTGGCTTTTGATGCTTTTGTTTGTGCAGCGCAATTACACAGCCGCCTATGTTGTTAAACCGTTTTATTTTTTCAGATACTTTCTCGTTTTTCAACCTCTCTCCATTGCAATGGCAACAATTGTTGTTGCAGCGCTTGTAGTTGTTTCCCATTTCTCCCCTAGAGCGCCTGTATTCCCTATAAATTTTTTACGATTTTATGCAATTGTATAGTTTGCAAAAGTTTGTTGCAGCTATTTTTCGGTGCCGCCGTCGTGGTATTGTTTTTAACAAAACAAAAACAACGACGGCCACTACAATGCACCAGTCGACCCGGGCCGAAAGGGACACGCCCAGCGCCGGGCCGGCCCTCCCCCTAACCATTGCCCACCGCAAACGCGGCGAACAAATGAACTCGAATGTCCTTTATATGCGTTCAGTGTTTATTGTGCCATTTTCTATGCTCCTCTGTCCTAGACTCTGCGCTAGAAAACTTGGCAACAATTTGTTGTAGCCGCTGCTCTTACTGGTGTATGCCTCCGTTGTTTGCTGGCCAAAAAAGGAAAACAAAATACATCTTCAAGGCCCCTCTGCGGGCACCGACCAACATCGATCCGTTTCGCAAAAGCTTTTGGATTAAGTTCTACATAATTCATGACACTTCTTCAGCCCAGAGAAGAACGTTGAGGAAATCTGGACATTAATGGAACCCAAGTCATGAGTGAAAATGTGTGTAAAATGCAACATTTTGCCTAAGGCTTTTGATTTGACTATTAAGAATAATATGGGCTTGCAGAGGAGCGTGCTATTATTTTGCTCAAAGGTATAGAACGACGAACTTCATAATCCATTACAACTACTCATGAATCTTCTCCAGAAGTGATCATGATTACAGATCCTTGGGATTCTGAATAAATATCCTTTAGGTGGTAAGAACAAAGTCTATGAACCGCAATATATTTTTGTTTTCCATTGCAGTTGCTTGCATAAGTAATATACATTCTGATTATATATTTATCAGACAAAATTCCGACATTAAAAGACCCTTTCAACTGGTTTTCGTTCAATAAGGATTTCCAAAGAAACCCTTTTACATATAATGAATTGAAAAAAGGCATAGCCCTGCTTCCTTTTTTTAAAATATCTTCTCGCTTCAGTCTCATCCATCAATTGAATATTTTTCCTGTTTCCCTGCGAGTACATGCATGTCTGCGGATTCCTGTTTCTCTTTCAGTTTTTGTTGGTGCATATAGGCTTTATTAAGCAACTGCAACGCGTCCGCTGTGGCATTATATTGGCAATGCAATCTACCCGCCGCCTGCCTGCCTTTCAGTTGTCGCGGCTTCCTTCCATAGACAAATATTGCACTGCCAGATGCCCTGCGGCGAACCTTCTGCACTTTCCCCATGCACGGGCACGTATTTTTTAACGCCGCTTTCAACGATCCGTGGGGCCCAAACCCCACACGCGAGGCAGCCCCTCTTTACACAGCATGAAAATGTCGCGGCTTTTGCTTTCGTCTGCTCTTATTTCAGCTGATTTTTTTATTATAGTACTTTTTGTGGTGCTACTGGCCAGTCCGGCTCCATCTCCAGCTCTGCCTCCGACTCCGGCACCGGTGACGATGGCCAGTGGCCGATGGCCGCGGAGAACCGGGCGGCTTATATTGAAAAATTTGAATGCTAGTAAAAAGTTTTAATTGTCGCCGCCACGGCTGTCACATGTTGGCCTGTATGGCCGGGTCATTTAAAAATGCCGCCGCTGCCCGTTATTGTTAACAATATTTTCCAATACAATTTTCGCTTGATTAAAATATGCAATGCACTTGTTTTCCACCGGGGGCATCCGACGGAGAAATACTTGCCCCGCATCCCGTCTTCGACGGCTTAAATTCGCTTGATGGTAACTGGAGTTTGTGTGCTGGGGGCGCGAGCGGTTAAATAAATTTATATTTTTCAAATAAATCAGCAAGTCTTATTGCCTCAATAAGTTTTCTCGCCCTCCTGCTCCAGTTTCATGTTTCCAAAATATCTCGCTCCCCTTCGTTTACTTTGTGCATTTATAATTTACACTCCCCGCCTTGTTTTTCGTGTTGTTTATCTCCCGGCTTGAAAAGTTCGAACTGGCTAAAAGTTTTTAATGAGCAACGACGTTGGACGTCATCGTCTTAGCCCTCTTCGCCGATCTGCCTCCCCGCCGGCGAATTGCACGCAAAATTTCGAGCTGAAATTTGTTGTGCATTGCAGCGAAATGGCGGAGTGAAATCGTGACACCGAGTTGGGTGGCTTAAAGCGCGGGAGCAAACAATTATCAAAAGCTTTAAGTTTGTCAAAGAAATTGTATATATTTTAATCAGGAGCTTATCCAATTATTTTGGCAGCCAGTGACTTTGAAAAGCCTGATCCAGTGAATTGACACAAAGGATATCGCATTCCTGGCTAATAGCAAAACATAGTTGAAGTCAGACAATTCAGAAGGTCCGAATTTTAAACTTATTTATAGCTAAGTATTCGAATTTTTGAGAAGAGATATATATTTGAAGTCACAAAGCTTAAATGGTTAAAATTCTAAACTTATTCAGAGCTAATGTATTCGAATTTTAGGGAAGAAATACTTGGAAACTTCAGAAAACGAACTGTCTACTTTATGAACTGAAATGTCCTTTGCTATAATAATGTGTTGACTTTACGGAAGTGCCTTTGTGTGAATGAAAAACAAACCTTTAAGGTTGGATATAAGAAAAAATCATAGCTTATACCTTAGGAAATATTGTCAAGAAATTGCTATCTAAATATAAAGGTGACTAGATGGTAGACTGTTTCCATTCTTCTTATATTGTGAGTGTCTCAGCAGACTCGCTAGTCAGGGCTCTGGGCACCCACTGGTTACTTAGGTACTGGAGTTCGATTAGTGTCCCAAATGTTAATTAACTTCTAGATGATTTATAGCAATTCCAGAAGATTGAAATCCTCGTTCTGTCACAGCAGACAAGAAACTGCTTTTATGAACTACGAATGTGGGCAATGCACTTGGTTCTTTAGGGCGCGCATCCTTTTTGGCTTTATGTGCGAACTGCATTTGGTTCTAACTGCAGGTCAAGTGGCCGCCAAAGCCGCAACGCAAGCACATGGCCTAAACAAACCTCTCCGCTCGCTCGCGACTGCTCTTTTCTTTAGCAGTTTAGCAGTTTAGCACACTCGGAGCTGCGCGTGCGCAGAGAGCAGGGGGTGGCGCGGCGGTTTGTGGCAGGGACAAGTATTACTGCACTTTTGGGCCCAAGCTGAGCCGCGTACTCGGTCGTCGCTTCGCCGAAAGTTACGGAATTCGTCCAAGTTGACGGCGGCGTCTTTGCTCGTTGGAGGCATGCAAATCTGTCAACAAATTGGCGGCGATTAGGCGCCAACTGTTCGCTCCCAGACAGTGGGACAGCGCCACTCCTGCGGCGGCAGGTGGGCAGGTGGGCAGGTGGACAGCTGGGCTAGTGGGGGAGCATGTCAAAAACCAGACGGCCAGTTTGTCGGTCAACAATTTAGACATAATTTGAAAGCACCGCTCCGTTCCACACGCAATGCGTCGACCTCGACATAAGCGTCGCTTACGCAACGGCCCCACATCCAAATTATGCATAATGGGCAGTGGGGAGTGGGGAGTGGGGAGTGGGGAATGGGGAATGGGGAATGGGGAGTGGGGAGTGGGAGGTGTGGCGTGGGGCGTGCCCCAGGTAAGCCGCGACGCGTCCCCCATAAATTGGCATTAGTTTTGGGGCGCGATGGACATTTTTGTGTGCAGTGTCGCCGATGGCAGCCTAATAACTTTTACGCGTGTTTGCCATGTCACTCCTGCAGCGAATTTGATGGAAAATTCGCATGAAAAACCTTGAAAAAAATGTTTTTGAAAAATGGATGAGTGGTTCAACCAAAGAGATTGCTAGTGGGAAATCCGATTAAAAATTATACCCATCGGCTGAGCGCATCGCTTTGATCACACACAAATCACACAGGCGATTTATCCCTGCTACGTCTTGCAGCTTCCGGGGCTGAGTATAAAAATCGTCGCGCATTCCGCATTATTCAGATTACACTTTGGGCGCTATTTATCATCAGCCGCCCGCAGCCACCGAGTTATGATGAAGTGCAAAGTATGATGACTCCACATGTAACCCAACGTTCGCTGTGATGGGCCTCCATTATGGGCTATTTATTTAACCAGCCTCGGGATTTTCTGACAGACACTAAGAAGAAACACAAACTCTGGTTTTAATAATATATTTTGTAGTTGATTTGTTTATCTGGTCTAGCCAGCATCATGCATTTGTTTACCAATTAGGATGTCCCTGCCCCTCAACTGACAGATCAAAACACTGAATAAAGTAGAGTTATATTGCAGTGTTTCCTGCAATTTGCAGGACCTCATTTCTCGGGCACATTGCACTGCTGGCAGCTCTCCATCTGGGCCGTGTAGTCCTCGATCTGGATGGTCGTCTCAAAGAAGTTGTAGCGCAAGTGAACCGCCGAGGTTGCTGCGTCCAGGATTCGCTTCGGGTTGGCATTAGCAGCTGTGTGGCAGAGAGGAGGAGAAAGGGGGAAAAGGAAACGATTAAGCGGTATCAGAAGGATAACATTAATGGGGGCCAAGCCAACTCCAGTGCCCCCCTGCTCTCTGGCTCGCTCTATCAAAATTGTCCACGCTTAAAAAGCCATTTCAAAAATAATTAAGCTAATTGCTCACTGTCTGCCCATGGACATGGCCACGGAGCAGGGCCAGCAGCGCAGTGGGAAAACAGCTTAAAACAACAACAAATCCATTGGGATAATTACCATCCATGCCCAAAAGCGCGCCCCAACACACTCGCACACAGGGAAAGCCCGGGAAAACACATGCATCAGGGGGCACACTTGAAACAATTGTGGCCAACAAAATTTAGAAATCGGTTTCTAAATATTTAAAAATTCGGATTTTTCCCAAAAACTATTTCTTCATAAAATTAAGAAAGTTATTGTCTACTTTAAGAGGGGCAACGTTTCCGAATGGCAATAAATTTGCAATATCTTCTTAAGTTCAATTCGTTTACATTAAATTTGGATCTTAAAATTAGTTTAAAATTTCAAATGAATTTTCTATTTTCAAGATCTATGTATGTTCTGAGTGCATAGGCCACCCCACAACCTTTCTGGTCTGATTCGGCTTGGCCGGCTCGGTTGGAGCCCGAGGGCGCTACTTACCAATGGCCAAATGCGCAGATAGCGCCACTTTATTAATGCTCAGCGCCCAGATCCGCAGGTTGTGCACCCGCTCGACGCCCTCGATGCCTTGGAAAATCTGAAGGACTTCGGTGTAGTGCATGTAGTTGGGAGTCCCCTCCATCAGGACCTGTGGGAGACCAAGCAGGCGGATTTAATTAAAATGATTTGCTAAAAATAAGCATGGTTTTTGTGATTGGTGGGCCTTAAATTATATGAAAAGAATTATAAATAATTAATTATATGCACAAGTGTAAGTCTCTAGATACTATTTTCCAAGTTGTTTAGTAAACAAGTTAACAGTCGTTTATTTGATACTGAAAATTAGTTATGCTAATTGCTAAACGGATCAAGGACTAGGGACAGGGAAGTTTTACATTAATTGAACTGAAGTCAGTTAAGCCTATCGATTTCACATAAAATAAATGTTATTTAATTGTAAAGGACACATCTGTTTGTGACCCATTTGATTCACTCACCAGAAGCGCATCCTTCATGATTGTAAAGGTAGTGAACAGGACGATTATGGAGAACACAAACGTGCAAATGGGATCCACTATGGCATACTCTGGCCAAAAGTAGATCACGCCGGCGGCGACAAAGACCCCCACACTCTGGATGACATCGCCGATCACATGGATGAGGGCCGCACGGACGTTCATGTTGACGGCCTCGCGACCCGCGGAGCCTCCATGGTGATGGGAGCCCGGTGCGGTCTCGGCCAGCACGGCCGCAATTTCCAAATCCAGCGTCGGATCCACCAGCTTGGCATTCTGGTAGGAGTACGTTGGCAGTCCGCTGCCGGGCAGCTCGGCGTCCTCCGGGGCGAAGGCCACGCCGCCCTCAATGCGCTGGTTGGGCGAGTCGGAGCAGGGTGTGGAGGTGGCATGGGCATGGGACTGCAGGCCGGGCTTCTTTCCCTTCTTCCCCTTGCTCTTGCCAGTGCCCCCGTGGCTGTGGCCATGCCCGCCACCCAGGCCATGCGAGTGGCCGTGCTGCAGCTGGACGCCCATTCTGTTGTTGGAGAGAGAGAAATTGAAAACGTTATCACAAATATTTAATATGCTTGAAAATGTTGCAAGCTATGTTGTGCCGGCCAACTCCCAAAAATCCGTCCCTGTCTGGGCCACGTTAGCCCGGCCACAGTAGGAAAACAAAAACGCACCCAAATGCTTTTTGGCTGCTTTATTTGCCGGCAGAGGGGCTGCAGCGGAATGCGGGCAACGCTTTTGCATTGTTTGGCATTTTATTTCAGCATTTTAATGCCCAACAACAGTCGCACCGCACAGTCAAACAAACACACACCCAGGTCACGAGCAGCAGTGGTCCGGGATGTGAAAAAATCGTAAACCAAATAAAGTGCGGAATTTTAAACCCTCGAAGGTAGGGCCAAGGTAATGCTAGAAAATAAAACCATATCAGATTACCTATGAGTACTTTCTTAATATACTTTCGTAGTCTTTGAAAACAAGAATATATTCTCAGAGCTTTGAAATACCTACTGTTGGTATGTCATCTCCTCAGCCAATTTTGAATGAAATAAACAGGAACCAATGCTTTAAGGTTAAAGATATTATATAATATTATTATAAATTAAAATTGTTTAAGCTCTACAAATATTCAAAACTTTTGTAGTAAGTATGTTAAAAATCGGACTCCCAAACTTTCTAAAAATTGGAAACAGAAACGTATTGCTTTAAAATAAATACAACTGTTTAACTGGACTCCATAGGTTAAGCAGTCATTACCATAAATCAACTATATATATTTTTTTTAATTTCCCCCAAAAATAAATAGTTTTAGGCACTGCCCAGTGTGTACTCTCTCCACCACAATCCTGGCAGGCCACCGCCTCCTCGGCCCGCCGGTCCCGTGCTCACCGGTTTGCTGCTCTGTGCACCGGAAGGTGTGTGCCAGGGATCCTGCGAGCAGACCGACCATCCAAACTAACCGCTCCTGTCCGATTCCGACCCTATGCCCATCTGGGCTGCTCCAGTTCAGTACGTCCGGACCCATTGCCGCATGCAAATACAAATGTATTGTCGAAAATGGCAACCAGTTGACCAGGCGGCCGCCCCCCAACAGCCCGCCTGGTGGCCCACGGCATGCATCAGGCAGTTAATAGCTCGGCACATTGACTTTTTATTCATTTTAAATGCTCCGACATTGCAGATTTATGGGTTTTCTATTTTGGTGAAAAAGGGGCCATGGTCGACCAGCCGACATGCCAACGTGCGGGGGCCTCAGAAGCGATGGCTCCTCCTCCGTCGCCGGCGGCTGCACTTAGCCGGATTTTTGGGAAACAATGCACTGCCGGCATCAATAAATAAAGTCGCATAAATTACGCACGACCATTGGCAGGCCAAACACAAAGCGCCAAGTGAGCAGCGGCGGAACGTTCCAGTTAACCATCCGTTGGGACCGTTGAATCGATAGCCCAACGAAAGTATCCTGCCGCCAAGCCGATTTGACGCTAATTGACGTAGTGTCAGCTATTGAACCAAAGCCATTTGAGTGTTCTCAGTGTCGGTATCTCAGGATTTAGTCTTGAAACACTGAAACATTTGCCGAAACTCAAACTAAGATTGCAATTACAGGGCATTTAAGTCTCTGTTAAAGCCTAAAGTTTATGTAATAGTGATACAGAAACACTTTAATGAACAAGCGCTCTCTTTGAAATAAAACCTAAATTATTGAGTCTCACAGCACAACGTTAAATCAGTCAAGTAACCAAACACCATTTTGGTGGACCTTCATCCTTTACCCTGGGTAGTGAATGATTTAGACACACCGCCAGTCAAATAAATACCAACAGTCGGTTGTAAAATGCGCGTTAAGATGAGCGCAATAAACGTGCCTCCTTCTCCTTAGCCCGGGACTTGGCGATGGTCCTGCTCCATGCCCCGACAGCTTAACGAGCTGCTCACCCGGACGACAGCACGGAGCAGAGCGGGGCCAGGACCAAGCCAAGCTCCAGGCATGGCCCGAGACGTCCTTAGTGGCTGCAAATCCTGGCAACAGTCACATACGCGACCAAAGCCAAAGCCACGCCAAGGCGAGCTGAGTCAAGATATGCGCTAATATTTATGTTCCTGTCAATTAAATCAGGACATGGCATATACGCTGCCAGGAGGAGCTCCCAACTCCACTCGCCGCCAGTGCCTTGGATCGCTGCTGGGTCCCGTCCCACCGCCTAGGTCCCGGGTCATGGGTCCTGCGTCCCACGTTCTGCGTCCTGCGTCCAGGACACAGAGTGCTGGTGTTGTCATGGCTGCTGTCGTTTGTTGGCCACTAACGAGGCGAGTAAAGATGCCGCAAAATCAAGGGGAAATGCTTCATTGCGCGCTACAAATTACAGCGACGCAGTTGGAACAACAATGCCGGGTTAGCGGGGAGCCCAGCGGAGAATCGCTGCTGGTGGTGGGGGAATGTCGCTCACATTGGCATTTTTTGCGCTCGAGGACACACAAGCCCATGGAGGGCGGGCGAAGTCGGGGATGGGGGGAATGGGCGAAGTGGCCGCGGCCAGGGGTAATGCCTCCGCAATCGGATGTTCAAAGTCAAAAAGCGTATGTGCCCTGCATGGAATCCCAGGAACCACCACCAGCACTGGCCGCCACACTGGTTGGTCGTGATAAAGGCGGAGGTGGCTATCTAGTCAAAGCATTTATCTAGACAAACATTTTGGTAAACCCTATTTGGTTTTGAGGGAATATAAGATACAATACAGCGTAGAATATCTTTTAAAAATATCTTCATAGTACAATTCAACATAGAAATCTGGTTTGAAAACAAAATGTTTGATAACTTTTATAGAGATATGGAATTACCAAGGAGAAAGCCAGTGGCCAAGTAAGAACAGAAGCTGCTTGTGCATCACTGCCTCCCACAACTGTGGCAAGATCTGTGGTGCTTCTCCCTACAATTTATTTAGTGGCCATCAACGCGCTGTGCTCCACACGAAGCTCCAGCAGGCGCAGGCACCGCGTCCCCCATTCACTGCCGTTCATATTTATTCGCTCCTTGTGTTTATTTTCTGACGTCTCCTGTTTTTTGCTGTTTGACAAATTATGGCCACATTTGGCCTGGTAGCTTCTCTCCGGACCGAACTGGCTAGGCCATAACAGTGGGGTCTGAAGAAATTGAAAATGAAATTGAGTTGCTTGCCTAACAAGCTTTTGGCCAGTTTAGGTCTCAAGAGGATGGTGGCTAAAAGAACACTGAAGAGAGACGACCAGTAATCAGAAAAAACAGGCAAGAACATAAATATATTTTGCGGAGGAAACCATATACAAGTAAGAGAAGTTTTGGAAAATAAAGGTCTCAGGTTTTAGCCGCCTTAAATTAATATATAGCGAAATCAGCGAAAAGTGTTTAATTATTCCGAGCAAAAAAGCATTTCAAAGCAAATATACATTTTAAATTGTAACTATTTTATTCTAACTAAAAGCATATGGATCTCTTACTCTCGAATTTTCCTGGATTTTAATACCCGTCTCCAACTTTCTTGAATTTTTTGAATTCTGTTTAGACGAGTTTCGTTTGTATCCACAAAGCTGAACCTTTCTCTGAGCCAAATTTATATGATAGCTTTAAAGGAAAAATCCGCTGTGCATTCATCCATCTGTCGTTTTCTGCCATTTTCATTCCCTTTGCTAAGCCCCTCCATCTCCACATTCTGGTTGTAATTGCTTTAGCACCTCTCGGCCCCAAAACTCGCTGCTTCCCCGCCAGAATAAACCTCTCATATTTCACTGGCATTTACTCTCGCTAATGTCCCATTTGCAGTTTAAGGTCAGGCTTTTCGAGAGTTCGAGTGTATGTTTCGTGTACAGTAAGAACTCCACTTCATGTCTAATCGGTTGGCTTTTATCGGGTTTTGGCAATATAATATAAACACTGTAATACCAGTTTAAGGTAAGTTTTAATATAGAATTTAATTTCGATTTAAAGCAGGTAATTATGTTGTGTTGTGTGTGGAATTGAAGAACAATCTCGAAATGTGTAATTATTTTACGGGACTTAGCGGCGACAATATTAAAGAAAAGACTGGAAACCATTATGTGGTCAGTGTTCTGGGTTGCTAGATTTTATGTTTTATTACTAAAATGTCCTATTTCCTAGCCGAACCTTAACTATTTCACAAAAATCAAGAGCTTACTGAGAACAATTGGCTTCTTACCTTGTCAATATGAGAACTAACATTAAGAGGGACCTAGTCTTCCGCCTCTCAAATCTTTTTCGGATCGACAAGATTAGATCTGATCTCAGAGTAATCAAGTGCAAAGGAAAATAAGGCAGTAAGGTATATATTTTGTGATCTTATCTGATCTCAGAGTAATCAAGTGAAGAGGAAGATAAGGCAGTGTTGTGCATACTATTTAAACTATTCTTGCGCTGTACAATTCAATTCTTAACACCACTCTTTCGTTTAGATAAAATCTAGGCATTTATCTTTTTCGGTGATTTAGCTTTTATAGTTGGTACACCGATCTCCAAACCTTAATCAACTCACTGATGATCAAAGTACTGGTCCAGGTAGAGGTTCATCGGGTGGGGCTTCACAGTACTTTGGTTATTTAACTCCCCTTCGCCCCGGCCGTTGTTTCCCCCGATCCTGCTCCGTTTGCTTCGCCGCTGCTTTGGCACTGCTCTAATGGGCGCTTTAACGATGTGAAGCCGGCGGACGTCGTTGCCGCCACTCAAAAGTTAACCCAGCAACAACTACACAACCACACAAAAAGCGAGCCGGAAACTTCTGTGCGTGCGCATGTGTTTGAGTGTGTTTCTGTGCTATTTTCGGCATTGTGCTAATTGAACTAAAAACTGGCAAAGGAAAACATAAAAATAAAATCCAGAGAGCGCTCAACAACTAAATGAAACTAAGTAAAAAGCCTTCAATGGCAAAATAGTTCAAACTGGCTGCAAAGTCGTTCGCCCAAAACGCATAGCGGCAAAAGGTGGCCATTTCATTCTATTGTTCGATCACAGGTAAGAGCTACACGGAAATAAACACCAAGTTCTATCATCATGCTTGATTAAATTCAAATGAAATCTAATATTTTGCCATAATAATCCTGCAAGCAACAAAAGACAATTTATGAATTGGGCAAAGCACCGAAAAAATAAAAATAGGATCAGAGTTCAAAGTATGATTTAGAGTGTAGGGAAGAGACTTACAGGTCCAAGCAGGAGCAAGCGGGAGCATTGACTCGACTTAACTTCCCACTTTTATGGCAGCTTCCTTAGATGGCCCTAACCGCGGTCCTCTTCCGCCCACCTGGCCCCCCCAGCTGGCCATCTCCTCCGTGGCTTGGCCACAGCCCTAAGCCAGGAGAGTTGCTTCTGCTGCACGTTTTTCACAATCAATTCACGTAATCAAACAATTCAAGTGGCAAACACTGAAAATGCCAACGTCAACTGGAAAATTCTGCTCTACCCGCTCAACTGCCAACAACAAGAGCCTCACTAGAGCCGGAAAAGAGGTGAACGAGGGGCAAGGTGGCGTTGGGAAACTTGTGTGTGAGCTCGGCATTGAACGTTGCGATTTATGCGCCAAAAACTATGCTTCGACAGCCACATGAATGAGCATCAATGGGGACACGGAGCAGGGCCGGGCGGACGGACGGAGAGTGGCGTTCAGCAAGGCGAGAAGAGGGGGCAGATG
Organism: Drosophila nikananu; assembly: GCA_008042635.1. NCBI lineage: Eukaryota > Metazoa > Arthropoda > Insecta > Diptera > Drosophilidae > Drosophila > Drosophila nikananu. The sequence continues at coordinate 298,697 of VNJV01008465.1, forward strand.
TTTGCAGGTGCTGCTGCACTCAACGAAATCAAAACAAGAGCAGCGATTAGGAAATTAGAAGGCGAACAGGGAATGCTCTGCTCAAACCAGTGACATTCTGTGATTTATCAACAGAAGACTTTTAATTGTACACAAAATTATACTTAAAATACTTTAATTACTGTCCTTTATTCACCTACACTTAAATCCATTAAGCAACAGTTTAAACAAGTTCTAACAAAAGCTTACCAAACAAAGGGAAAAAAAGCATTATTTTCCGAATTTCAGGTTCTCTGCCAACTGTGAAATCAAAATCGAATTTAATAAGGCGTTAAATTCGCCAGTCTCGATTTATTTTTAGCCTCGTAAAGTGAAATTAAATCCAACGGTTAGGGGCACACCGATGGCCACCAATTCGAGCAATATTAAAGCCCTCCAAGATGGCGAGTTACCCCGTACCGCCTAGAGAATTCTCTACCTTTGCGGATGGCCAACACAAACACAAGCAACTCCTCGTTGCCATCGCCTTTGGTCTTTGTTAACGCTGACAGAAAAATAAAAAAATGGAAAAATGAAACGGAACGAAAAGAAATTCTAAACTTGTGGAAAAAGTTGTCGCTAAAATGTGGAGAAAGTTGCCGCAACAACTGGCGGATACGTAAGGGAATGCCAGCCAAAACGGGAACTGGAATGGGAAAGGGAATGGGCTTGGGCATGGGCTCCGTCCATGGTATCGGGAGACATTGGCAGCACAAAGTTGACCCATTTGCTGCCCCATGCCCTGGACAAGTTGATTGCGGCAATTGCAATTGGAAAACTGCCCAGGGGAAAACAAGAAAACTTTGCAGGCACGCGGGAATCAGACACAGGGCAGTAGATATCCCAGACAGCTGCAATCAAAGATCTGCATATCGAGAGGAGTACTTACATGACATTGACCAATATGGCTAGCCCCGAAGTGATGAGCATGATCTTGGCGTTCACCTCGTAGTCTCCGTTGATGAGGCGTCCGATGGCCAGCCACACCAGGATTCCCGTGATGACCCAGATCATGAATACAGAGGCCATGGCACCAATGACCTCTGCCCGATACCATCCAAAGGACATCCTGTGGAAGACAAAGGGGAATACAGTTATAACTACAAATATATTTAATCCGTATTTAGCCATCACGTATTATTATTTATTTCCCTATAAATTAGTTATCTTAAATATTGCTTGCTAGTTTGGTACCTAAGAACCTACATAAAGAATTTTAAAAATTGATAACATGCCTTGATCTGTATTTCAGGAACTGTATAGGTTCCTATCTTATAGAATATGAACTGTGGGCTATTTAAAAGTTAACACGTTGTGATGAATGCGGCCGAAATTTGTCAAATTCTCTTTTAATTCGAGGCTTGTTCTTTGGGGGCGCGGTGCTCCGCCCAGATGCTAATGTTCGGCAGGGAATAGGGAATGCTCCAGTAGTTCCCAAATGTAATGAGCGTTTTGCATGTGCGTCCCACCATTACCTTCTTTTCGTGTATTATTTTTTGGTTAGGTCAAAGTCAACACCTGAACGACGCCGGAGACCAGGTCGAGGGTCGTTCAATTAAAGCCCAACCCAAACCCAGAAAGCAAACCAGCCGCAGAGCCACATCAGAGCGAGCCAGAGCCTGGCCAGAGCAGGTAACCAGCCAGCGCCAACCAAGGGGCGGTGGCGGTGGTGTGGGGCAACCACTCTCTTTATAAAATTGAAATAATGGCAAAAGGCAACAATTTTGCCAGCCTGCTAACTAATGTGATGCCAGAAGGCAGCAGGCAGCTACAGCAACGAATGTCTCGCCATAATAATACAATTTAATTTCCAGCAAACATCCGTCCTGTCCCCCCCACCTCGCCGTCCCTGTGTGTGTATACAAATATATATGCAAGCCGGGCCCTTGCAGTTGGCGTTGCAAGTGCAGCCATTTGCTTAATGACCGCCTGCTGCTGTCGTCCTTCGTCCTTCGTCCTTCGCCCACTTGCGGCCCCGACGGCGGAGCAGAGAAACATCGCTACCTCAACGGCGGCAACGGGGGTACACTGGTGCGATAATTAAAAGAAAGTACCCAAATACACTTAATTGGGATTAGCGATAATGAAATATGGCTGTGTGTAGTGCCAGCGAAACTTTTTGGCAGCCAACAAAATGGATCATTGGGCAACCGTTTAAAATAAGGAGAGGGCCATTAGGAATGTTGGTAAGACTGTAATTCTAAATTAAGGAATTTCAGTGAAACTCTAATGTGGCGTATTTACATTGCGTTGGCAATCTCAAGAGTATTTAACTTAAGAGTTTGATTTTAAATTATACAATTTTCTATGTGCACCAACAACTTAAGAAAAATGAAATAAATAAACACATCAACGAATATTTTACAACAAACTAAATTTAATTAAAATATAAATATTGCTTCTTAGTGAATATATTTTTAAATCTTCAATAATTCAATTGTTTAATTACATATCCATCTCAATCCAATAATCCCAACACTTTTTGGTTTCTATAATATTTTAAAAATATTTTAAATATTAAATGAATACTATAAATTCTTATATTCAGTTATTTTGATCTAATATATCTTTAAAAAATCAGTTTGTTTGGTATTATTTGTACATTAGCAAGTTAAACCTTCATAAGTCGTTCAAAATTCACATAAACAAAATACATGCATATTATTGAAAATGACAAAAATATGATAAATTTATTACAACTGTCTTCTTTAGCTTTAACGTATATTAAAGTAATTACTTACAAGTTATTACCTAACAAGTAGTTACCTAAAAAGTAATTACTTTAAAAAACGACTGAGTAAAAGCTGAAAAGTTATTTATATTTTTCCATTTTAGACACCAGGATGTCTATAAGCAAGAACAACATATAATCCCTATAGCTAGTTGAAATCTTTTAAATAAAGATATTATTATTTAAACAAAAATTATAATATTTTTCCCCAGCTGCACATTCCGAGTTCTCCTTCAATAAATAATAACAAAATTGAAGGGAAACCATGCATAAATGTCACTCTAATTACACCTAGAAACAACGCAGGATGAAACCGAGTCATTCCACTGTACCGTGCTTAGTTTTCGTTCGTTCTGCCATTTCGTTTTCTGCGTTCTCCTTTGCAATTGTGCAAATGTGTTTTGTTTTGATAAATTAGGCTTGTCAACTCGGCAACGCCAGCTCTGGCGCTCCAGCGCCCAAAATGGGTGGTGCGGCCCAGGACCCAAAAGAAGGAAGAAGGCGGCGAGCCGCATACTGCAACCCAAACCCTGCCACAACGAAAAGCATTCAGCCAGACTAAGGCTGAGGCTGTGCCTTTGGCTGCAACATGCAGCAGCAGCAGCAGCAGCAGCAACATGCAGCATCAGCAACCAGGGGGAACAAGAGCCACTGGAACAGAAACAGAAGCAGGAACAGCAGCAACATCAACGCACTAGGGGCGTAGGAGCCCAAGTCTGAGTCTGGTGGCAGCAGCGAAATTTACAAAATTACCATGCAACACGCTTGAAATTGCAAAAGTTTTTCATTATTCACTTTGTGGCTGCAGTCGAGTCGTCGAGTGAGTGAGATTTTTGCATGAATGAGCCGAACGTGCCGCTTGCCTCCCCCCTAGTCTGGCACAAGACGGATGCAGGAGCGGTCCCAAGGACCAATTGAAAAATGTGCAGCGGCCGAAACTACAGTGCGCAGCAGCAACAGCAGTCGTCAGTGTTGGCAAGAGCTCATTTCGAGAGCCAGACAAAAATATATACATCAATTTTGAGTAGGAAATCGGCTAGCATAAAAGTTATTTATTTAAATTAGAAGATCAAGATCACCATAAAGAGCTTGGCTGGAAATTAATGAATGCATCTATCTACAGCATAATATAACTGAATGTAGTTCTTCATTTAAATAATAAAATTCAAACATTTATTATAATATTTCAATAAATTCAAGGATAATAAAATACAGAAATAAAATTCTGCACATTTTGCTTGTTTGCTTAAGAAAGCGCACTTCTGTCTGGAAAAGAACAAATCGGCAGCCCTAGGAGCAATAGCAACAAAATCGGCCAGAAACGACGCCACAGGAAGGCATGGGAAATTTTGAAACAGGCTTTTCGCCTAATTAGACGACGGCGAATGGGGAGATACAGAGACACAGACAGAAAGATAATGGCCCAGCCGAGCGACAGAAATTATGGTGGCAGAGTAAGCGCATAGAAGTGGAATATGAATTGCCGGGCAATGCAGATACATTATTTTGCTGGAATAAGTTAAGAGAATAAAATGGAATGGTCGCCAGCAACAAACCAATCGAAATAATATTAGTTAAATACAAAGGATCGTTTAAATAAGAGGATATTATAAGTATAATAATTTCATGTTTTAATTGATTTAATTTAATTTATACCCTTGTCCCCGAATAAGAGATAAGAGCACCTCAATTCCTATAAATCAGTGATGGAATTAAACTATAAATATTGAAAGAACAAAACTGACCAGGCTTTCAAGATCTTCAAACAGAGCTGTTTTTACTCTTCTTATTTACTTATTATTTATAGCTTAATATTGAATATTTCGACTTAAGTAAACTTTCAAGCTCTTCTAATTCATAATATCATCTGCACAAAAACGATATACCTGGCAAGTAAAAGGTATTAAAGTCATTTCTTTGGATTTCCCAGACCAGAGTCTGAAGTCACCAGGTTCGGGGACTGGGACGAGGCGCACACAAAGCAGCAGCCAACGACAAAAAATGCAGAAAAGATTGAAAGTTTACGTTTTATTGATTTCCCTTCCCCGGCGAACGACTTTTGGTAGTGTCTTTATTTGGCGGCGCCACTTGGGGAGTACTCACCGCTGCGTAGACGGGCGTCCGGCAATCCAGATGGCAAACAACGAGATCATAAAACTGGCGAAATCGGTGAGCAAATGGGCGGCGTCTGTTGCGATGGCCAGGCTGTTCGATAGGACGCCACCTGTTCCAGGTCGGGTGGGAATAAATAAATGCGCAAAAAATTAACTCGACAATCTGTGGGAATTGCGGACGTTGATTTGGGGCCGAAGGGGTTGTAGTACGCTCACGGCCATGGTTACAAGCCGCTGGCTCTCGTCGGAAAACAGGGAAAGGGAGGAGCTCTCGGCTGGTCCCAGGCACTGTGTCTATTTTGCACAATCGGAAAAACAATTTCGATTTGAAAGCGAAAGAAAAGTGCAAAGCGAGGTGAGCAAAAAAGAAATCCTCTTTCCTGCCCCACCCTCCGGAATGGAACATTGTAGGTAATTGCGAAACGATTAACGACGGCAGCCGTCGAGAGGCCCCAACGACATCGCAGTCCCTCGAAAATTAAATGTTTATTGTATAACCACCGCCTGCGCACCCCCCTCTCCTGGGCCCCTGGGCCGTCATAAACGGAGGACGGTTGACAGCAGACAGTAAGCCCTTCCGGTCGCCATATTGTTGCACTTCCGGTTCTCAGTTTTTAATCGTCTCGTCGACGTCTCCTTCGAGTCCCTTTTTTTCTTCTTTTGTGCTCTTCCCCTTTTTGCTTTCCGCATTGTTTGACTCTTTTCGCTGTTTCCTCTTTATTTTTTGTATATTTGTTGGCTCAGGATTCTTGGAGGTGAGCAAAATTAGTTTGGGAATTGAAAAGCAGCGCAAAAAAGCGCAACAACAGTCGAGAATATAAAGAAAATGGATTCTTTGTCGGGGTTGTATAATAGAAAGGGGAGAGTTCGCTGAGACCATAAAGAAGGGTACATTCTTTCTATGGGTATAAACTCCCAACTCACCCACAATCTCGGCAATCATAAAGACCAAGCACAAAATGCTGGCTATGATCAGTTTCCGTCGCGCCTTAATGTCCACTCCCTCGCTCCGGGCCCGATGGCAATGATCCCGGACTGAAATAAAAAGGATGGTAATATTATAAAATTAGTAATAGTAGTATTATAGATTTAGTTAATTTTTAAGTCCCCTGAACAGGCTATCAAAAGCGACTTAACCTTAGACTATCATTGGACAATTAAAACCTTTAGCATACACATTCGAAATTAACCGAAGGTTAATAGATGGAACATTGAGAATAACTAGTTGTTATGTTATGTGGATTATAATATTCGATATTTATATTTGTAAATTCACGACTAATGAGAATCTTATCCCTTCGGTTTCTGCTGGCATTATTAAAAATGCAACTAGCAAATAACTAAGGTTTTGTTTGGTAAAATTTAATTGAAGCACATTTTCACAAGTCTATAAACACTAATCAAGTTACCTTTCTGTTTATATTTAACCAAATATTTCATATGCAATTCTTGCTTCTACAAGAAGTGAATATTTAAAGGACTTGCATTCATTTTTATTGTATTTGTTTTACAATGTAAACAAAACATTGATTTTAAAAGTAGCCCAAAGTTTCCTTAAGGCCAGCTTAAGAATATTAAACGGGTTTTTAAGTGTTAAATTAACAATGTGCATTGCACACATGTGAAGCGCACTGAGTCCCCCGTTGGGGAATTCGTTTTCCCTTCGCCCATCCGTTATGCCGCTGAGCATGCAATACATATTTACAAAACAGGCATTTAAATTTATTTAACATGGTACGTGAATAATGACCGCCAATGCTGCTCCAGCTCCTGGTGCCCTGCTGCCACGCCCCTCCCATATGGATACGCTGCTATATGGCCCATTTCCGAGAGTTTCTGCGCTTGTTTTTATGGTATTTTTTCCCCTTTCGTTTTATTCTTTTTGGGTGTCAGTGACAGGCGAAAGTTGGTAGTTGCTTGGCTCTCGGTTTGGTTCGCTGGTTGGTTGGTTGGTCGGCTAGGAGCAGTCTATTAAATACTTTATTGCATTTGTCGCAGCCGTATTTCATGCTTTGTCATTTCCGCTGCATTTTCTTTGCACTTGCTCTGGTCGCTCCTTCGCCCACATTCTCCCGCTCCTCAGTTTTCCTCAGCTTTTCCCTCCCAGGAGCGCATTGTTCGCAGCGGGAAAGTCTGCGAGAATGTTCGGGGACGGTGGACTCCTACATGTGCATATGCTTCGCTGGCTGGCTGGCTGGGATGCATAGAGGTGAGCTCGTGCTTTTCCCAGCCCTTTCTGAAATCTAAGACTTTTAATGATCAGGCCTAACTCATTAAGGGTAATAATAGGTCTTGGTAGTACTCGAGTGTAGTTACCCATTATATAATATTTAAAGATACTTTTGTCTTGTTGCCTTCATTTTTAGAATTTGATTAAATACTCCAATTAATAAATTATTTAACAGGCACAGAAACTAGACATTAATTATCGTTTACTATAAAGGTTGATCTATTCTTTATATGTGGTTTGACTATTGAATATTGTATTATTGTCAATGAATCAATTATTTAATGAATAACTCAAGTAATTGTTTTTTCTACGTGTCAGCCGACATGAGGAGCCGCTCATCGCTAATGCGGTGGCTTTGTGAGTGCAGTTTCTTCATTTGAATCCAGCACAAGGCCACCGACGCGTGGCCTCCGTCTGCCGGCGACCGCTTCCTGCTCCTTCTCCTCCTCCTGCCACCTCCGCTTCCTGCACATCCTACGGAGCATACACACTCACACACAATGGCAGTAACAAGGCCGGCAGCGAAATTAAATTCCTGTGCATAACCAAGGCCCGCCCGGCACTGGCGGAGCCGCTGCAACTGCGACAGCCACGGCAGCATGAGGAAATTTCACCTATTAGTCCCGCATCCGGCTCCGCTCGAAGCAACGACACGCTGATGCATAAGAATCGTCGTACTTGCAATTTAAACAACTCCGATCCATCTGCATCTTTAATTGGTCGCCTTGGACCGTTCCGTTCGCCTTGTTTGTTTGCGCACTGCGGAAAGTATGTTGAGGTCCCCGTCCCCGTGAGGTGGGGCTGCTGTGGGGACACATGCTGCCTTGGCATTCACAACGTGCCCGGTGCCCGTTGTTTCCTCCTTCGCGTTCATCGCTTCTCCTGCCATGGCAACCAACAATTGTGCGGAGTACTTGTACTCATAAATAATTAATGCAGAGCGGGGATCGATGCCAGGGGGACATGGGATGGCGACGAACCAAGTGCTGGGTCACCGGCATTAATTGAATTGAATAGAATCCGAGAAAGAAGGCGGCGTTCCATTATGTGCAAATATCACACAGAACTCGTCTGGAGCGTTGGACAGCTAAAGGTGATCCACCAGGTGATTCAAAATGGTGCGTAACACACAGCCCACGAGTATTACGACACAACAATTGGCTTTTACTTATTAATTTCCCTATACAAAATAATTGTACTAATCTCTTTCTAAGAGGCAATAAATTATAAAATAAACATTAATCACTTTTCTTAATAGTGTCATAATAAGCTCAAAAGTGGTTAGTGAATGCATGCTATGGCGCTTTTAAACATTTATGACAAATTACAAATTATTTGACTCCTCAAAGACGGTGTTATTTATCATAACAAATTAATTTATAGAACAGAAACCCTCTTTTCTAGTTGTTAATTGGTTTAAGTAAGCAAACCTTAAAATCCGAATCAAATGACTTTTGTAAACTTAAAACCTTTAAACTTATTGCTGCTTCCCTCCAGAACGCGTGACCCTACAGATATTCCTATCGTACTTTATCCTTGCTCATTAGCAAGTTACCTTGGCTCGTTTCCGCCTCCTTAAGCTTGTGCGCATCCATAACCCGAAATCGAAGAATGCTTCGATAACAATGGGTCCACACTGCTACTCGGGGGAACAAAGCACGGACCTCTGTTGCAGCTGCTTAGTATTCCGGCATTTGCAAATGGTCCCATCTGGACCGCGTTTAACGAACGACTAACTACGGGCTGGGGCAAATCAAGGCAGCTGCATCGGGCTGCACTTGGCTAGTCAAGCAACAGCTATCTAATGGGGGCTAGTAGCTCGAACAATGATTGAATGCACCGAGCGCCCCAAGACGCATATATAATATTCATGTTAGCGGAGTTTAAGGTATATAAGCTATGTGCATTCCGGCGCTCAACGGCGGATCCACCTTGTCTAGACACAAGTTAATTTCATTTCAGGACTCCTTCCTTCGTCTGCCCATAAATCGAATCATCCAAAATCGGGAGAATATTTACTTGGTGTTCGCGACTGTCAGATACCCAGCACTTATTCAAGGTTTAATTATCTAGTCAAATATATATAACTTTTATGGTCGGATATGACTATTTCACTGCATTGCGAGCTTTTCACTAATCAAAATACCTTGCCAGGGTACACGAATTATAAATTTACAGATTTTGTAAATTAAAAAAATATGGTTCACTATTTAAAAAAAACTGTCAAATTTAGCTGCTAATGAATGAATCAGAATAATAGGAATCGGCGTAAAATCGGCATAGAACTCTAGATACCTTTTTTAAAACGACTTTTCCTTATAGGCGCAATAAAAATAATAGGAAAATAATTAAATCTTCGTTGTTGTTTGTTACATTTAAACTTATACATTATCGACATGTTCCTAATTTTTTTTTCTGTCGTTTTAATAGAAACGACATTAAATGATATATGAAAATTACCACATTACTGAATATGTTTTTGAGTTCAATTGCATGAGAATCGTATGATAACGTAGTTAAAAAATACCTAGGACATTCTTACTTAAAATGGTTACTGGATGGACTATTGTTTTTGCTACAGTTTAAACTCAGCAAGAAGAATAAGCACACATATAAATTGTATTACTTTAAAGAAATTAAATTGGCGCTTACTGTTAAAATTTCGTTTAAAGCATAATATGACTTCTAATGACTTTTTATATCATATTAAAATTGTTGGTGATTGCACCAATCATGTTTTATTGTCACACATTTGCACCAGCTTAATATACCCCTCGAAAGGCGGGGTACAAATAATGTAGCAACTTGCAGACGCTGCAGAGGAAATTAAAATATAAACTTGATGGGATCGATCTCTGGGTAGTGGTACATTCGTAGACGTACTCCTCTTTGGGGACAAGGAAAAATGAGCCAAACATTTATTTGGTTCATCGACGATGTCGTACGTAAATTATGGGACCAAGCCTTACGTTTCGCTGCGATTTATGACATATGTATGTCCATGGCAGGGTGCGGTCTGCTCCCAGGAGCGGTGTGTCGGCAAAGAGCATAAATTTTGATTATAGCACAGATGCTGAGAGGGGATTGGGGGTGGTGGGCGGTGTTCGGTGTTCGGTGGGAAGTGGGAAGTGGGAAGTGGTTCAGGTCCGCCATAATTTGGTTGGCCATCCTCGAGAATCATCGGCTGATTGATGGCGGAGCCGAATTCGGGGCCAGTGGACGGGAATAAGGCTCTGGTAGATGGCAAGTTGTTTCTCACCATATTCGTGGAGCATTTCCATGCGGCATTTATCCAGCGAAGTCGCCGCTTTCCGACACAGCCGGGCATCATTCATTTCCGACGATTTCCGTGCCGCCTGCCAATTAGCGAGCATTTACGCGATATTACAGCTCCTCACTCACCCATACAGCCGGCAGCCACGGGTAAATTGCACTGAGTTTTCCGATTTTCGATTTTCCCGAAAAAAAATAACAAACACTTAAGAACAATCAAGCAACTACAATGGTACACACCACACACATACACAATATAATATCAAGAAAATAACAATGTGAAAACTAATTTTGTTGATTTTTTTCGCTGTCGATTTTGATTTGTTTGCATTTGACTTTTAGTGCAAAATGCCACTGCCTGCTGCGTTTTCTTGATAATTTATGAATGACTGCAAATTGCTCGGAGGGAGTCCGCCCTGATTGAAAGCGACACGGAAGGTCCCCGGCGTCTGTCGCAGCACCCGCTCCACGTTAACCCCTTGTCGCCTTACCTTCCACGTTGTTGGACCGGCCGTGTAAACAAAAAATTTGTGCAGGTGTTGAGGGCGTTGCCGGGTGATTGTTGTTGCCATTGCCAGCGCCTCCATTGGCACCTGCGTGGCCCTGCTCCAGCAGGTGGAACGAGGGCGCCGTGCCATAGTTACTGCGCCGCGCCCGATCCGAGTTGCGTCTGCAAGAAAACAAGATGACTTAGCAGGGGACATTTGCAGAGAGTAAGCACAGTAAAGACAGCGTTTAACAGCCGAAAACTAAATTACTCCACGGAAAATAGCGTTAGTCAACTAAATATTAAAACCAACCATTCATTATTATTTTTTTTAATACGGTGCGGAGAAATACATATCGCATAATATAACGTACACATATTTATAAATTGCTAAGGCAAGGCAGTAAGGTTTTTGTTTTTAACTTTTAAAGCATTTAAAACATATGCATTTGTTTATTTATTTGTAGCGCTGTTTAGAATAAGGTAATTTATTGGAATTCATTAAGCCTTTCGAAGGATTAAATTAAATATTCTAAAGCAAAGAATTTTCTAGTTCAAATTTATTTTATTAGTCTTGGAAGGTAATGGAAATTTTGAAGTAATTTTAAAGTATTTTGCCATTCTTGTGTGTATTTTTAATTATAAACCGAAATTCTTATAATTACCTAAATCCAAAAATATACTCTCGCATTTATAGTTAAACCCCGTTCCGTAAATATTAAAAATTAGAAGCATAACTCATAGAAGTGATTGTCTTCCACCTCAAACGTATACACAAATAAATTAAAAAGGCAACAAAGCTTAAAAAATGGTACTGATTTTATCTGTGTTTCTCAGGCTGATTGCGCTTTGTAATGTCACGTAAATGCCCGTACTAATTGTATAATTAAATGGTGACATTTCGTTAGACATTTTTGCAACCAAGTTTCTATAGAAATGTGCTTGTTTTCCACCGTAAACAAAGGCAGGAAGCTCGGGGAAAACGAGAAGTAACTGCAGCCACAGGAGCAGAAGCAACACGAAAACTTTTTTGGAAAGCTTCAACTCGAAAAACGCAGCGTTGCCGGTGCCAACACAACACTGCGGCATTTAAGCAGACACAATGTACTGCGCCCACTGGAAGCCACGCCCTCGCCTCCCCCAAAATCCTTTACCGCCCGCACCCACCCCCTCGGCGGCAGCAGGTCGCACTGTAATGAGCTGATGCTTCGGAAAGCAGAGTAACGCTGGAAAGGGTTTTTTTGATAGGTGCTAAAATGAAAAGTGCAGCGAAAAATTCAATTTGAAGTTTTGTTACTTAACGCAAACTACGATGACTACTTAAAGGCCACGCCCACTGCCACTCCGCCGTGCGCCTTCATCAGCAGCACGTGTGTGTGCGAGTGATGTGCCCGTTGATAAGTTTTCCGCCCATGTGTGGGTGTGAGCCAGTGCAAGTGCGCGTAATTTTCACTACGAAAAGTGTAAATGGCGCTAAACTACTTGCTCTGCAACTTTCCAACGCAATTGCACAAAGGAAAAAACTCGGCAGGGAGACGAAGAGCGAAAAAAAACATCCAAATACGTTGGCCGTCGCCTTCTATATCCAACTTCTCGGGGCACCTAGAATGTCCTGGGACCCCGGCAACCATCACAGTTGTCGCCGCTCCCACGCGGTCCGCTTTTACGCCTATTTAACAAATCAGCAGCTCATTTGGCGCTTTATGTTAATTTCACCCAAATGAGATTTTATTTTCGGCGAACTTTTGCTCGGCGGAACTTTCCGGAGGAAGTCAGACGGACGATAAGCCCATCCCGCCAGCCCACCCTCCCACTTACTTGGCAATCGGTGTATCCTCGTTTTTCGACATCTCCTTTCGGTATTTCCCCAAACAATTAACAAATTTAACACAATTTAACACAAGCACAGGTGCGCGCCGACGAAACAACAGGAACTCTGACCATCGAGTGTACCATATACTATTCCAAATGCCCGACTGCTATGACTAGGCGGGAGGCTGCGAGAGATAAGATCGGAGCAAACAGCAGATAAGCCCCGATAAGACTTACAGCTTTCGGACCGGAGAGAGCCGAGTGCAAGGTGTGTGTTTTTTCGTCTTGGCGCGAGAGAAGAAGTGGATCAAATCTTATCAGCGGACAACATCAAGTGTGTATATACACAGCACACGGGCTGCTAGCGCTCCGTTCGACGATGGTAACGTGCGCTAAGACAACGGGATCTGTTTACCCCCACCGGCAGGTCTGTCAAGTCGGTGGATAAACGTGGAATCAAGCAGCAGTTTGAAGTTAGGCGGCAAGGCCAGGGCTGCCACATGGCTGAAAGCAGGTTGTGGCTTGGTATATTTACGGTATTTATGCGGTAGGTGTTGGAAAACGGCTGTGGCACATACTGCCGATAGACTTAAATTAAGTTTTTATTTTTTAAAGCTCGTATTGAGATTATAAGTACTAATGCGTATATTTTAAATCTATAAAATATCAAACATATCAAATTATGTAAGATACATTATAAACGGTTTGCATCGTTGAAACCGTTATTATAATATTTAAAAACATAATAAAATAATAATGAAAAGACTTTGTATTGCAAATTTTTATCGACTTCATTAGGGCAATCCAAATCAGTTATTTTTCTATTAAATAATTAGAATTAAGACTTCCTTATGGGTAAACACAAATTTACAAATATTCATCTGTTTACGAGGTTTTTAAAAATTGATGTTTTGCTGAAGGGACTGATTTTTTTCAGTCTTCTGTCAAATCCCTGAACACTGAATTCAATATTGAATAATTCTGCAATTTTGTAGGCTTCAACTGTTATAAGAAATATCAAAGATTATGATAAAATGTTATATTAATTTAAATTTTAAAGTCTTAAGGCTGCTGTAGTCAGTCAGCAGAAATTAAGTTTCATCCCTCGTAAATAACGGTCACTTGATTTTGTGCGTCCCAGCCCTGTGCGATATTTATTCGTTACAAACGGCGCATCCCTAACACGCAGGCCATTTTTAAAAAATCAATATGAAGGCCACAACGTGCGGGAATTCGTTAAAGTTTAGCAACCGTTATTAGTCAACGATGTCGGGGCGTTGTGGACTCGGATTGATAGCCAATAACTCGCCGGGACTGCCGCCGCAGTGACAAAATGGCCAACTAAAAGGAACGCGAGTGCGAAATCAGAAAAAGCCTGTCCGAAGCACCAGCAAGGCACCAAGTGATGGCTTCTTCCTCTTCCTCTGCGCGTGGAAACAACAAAGGTGCCACGGGTCCTGCTTCCTCTTCTTCTTCGGCTCCTGCTCCCGCTACAGCTACTGCTCCTCCTACCCCCGCTCCGCCAGTTGTGTCACTCAGCGACCTGATTGGCCAGCAGCTAAAGCAGCTTAATCCGGAGGATTTGCTATACAAGGATGAGCTGCAGCTGGTCCTGCTCCTAACTCCTGTGCAGCGCCGGAGGCTCAGCCGAGACTTGGACGATGGCGATGTAGGGGCCAGCACGTCGACGGCGCCGCTTTCCCGTCCGGAGAATGCCGAGGAGGATGATGACCTGATTGGAGCTGTGGGCGGTTTGAGTATTTCGTCCTCGAACGCACCAGCAAGCGCCACGACCAAGGAACCACTGCTGGATTTCAGGTGACACAACGGTGGTTATATGTACAATTGCGGTTTTTTTAGCGGGACGGAAGTTTAACCTATTAAGAGTTTAAGGGAGGCTTTTTGCTTTCCGTTTAAAAATAATACCATGGACTATATAGTATAGGAGAACTTTGAAGTAAAAACAGTTGCTTTTCGTAGAGTAATAATGGCGTACATGGCTCGTTCGGGAAATAGTGGATGTTAAACATTTGTTTTTCTATTGTCGGGTTCCCCTTCCTTCTGTTTTATTTTAAATTATTATTTCATGTGATTAAAGAGAACTATAATTTCATTCACTACCTAAAGCTCCTTAGGCTAAATTGGCAACATAATTTATACTTTGTACGGTGCCTGATTCGATCTTATACATTTGTACCTGTTAACCTTGTCGGACGAAGCAAAAACATGTCAGGGACCGATTTCACGAGTCGGCTCAAAATATGTTTAGTAGCAAAGAGGTGGCCAGCTAGGCCATTATGCAAATCCATAATTGCCCCATGAAATTAATTTAATTTGTGCGGCTTTGCTAATCTGCCAATCTGGCTCAGAAAATTGGTTTTGTAACATTCTCAGGCGGTGGGTGGGTGGGTGGCCGGTGTTGTCGTTTATTTTGCACCCCTGGCCGGCCGTATGTTTTGATTGCATGCATTCGTACGTTTAAGTTAAGGAGCATGGTTCTCGCTGTCGAACTTGGTATTCGGGTCATTTCATTTCGTTTTGGCATTTGCCGTGAATAATTAACCAACAACACTTCCCCGAACGGTACACAGAACACACGTACTCAAATGGTTTCAACATCTGCGCCACCAAACGGGCCACTTCAAGTCGGAGGAGGAGTCGCGTCGTCTGCGGGAGGCTGGCAACGATTCGTACCGCAAGGAGAGGCATCCGCTCAAAGCCAGCGATCTGTTCACGGAGGCCATCTTCCTGGCCCCGGCCCGGAACACACTGGCAGCCGCTCTGGCCCACGCCAACCGCTCCCTGGTCCTGTACGACTGCGGCCTATATGCGGTAAGTTCTCCCCCATCAACCCCCTGCTTATCAAATCTGACATATCTGGAACATATCAGACAATTGACCATCACGTTAGCCAGTCAATACTCATTTACAGCAATTATATTAGCGACAGCTAATTTGGAGCATGTTGTTGGAATTCAGAAAAGAAAGATAGTGATAGAAACTACGCTATACGCTTTTTTTTTTTGAGCAACCTACTAGCTGATTTAAAAATATATGATTATAACTATTTATCATACAAATTATGTGGTCCTAAATTATATATTTATACACACCTAAATCTTAAATTTATTAGTTTTCTGATTTCTTACAAACAAGATGAGGATATTTATTTGTTGTATTTCCTTGCCACCCACTAGGAATCCTATGACGACTGCCTGTGCGCCCTGGACTTAGGTTATCCGGAAGAGTATTTGCCATTGATTAAGCTGCGCCAAGCCGCCTGTGCCTTAAAACTGCGTAACTTTGCGCTCTGTGAGGAGCACTTGCACGAGCTCCTCCACATCGAACTGAACCAGGTCTTTGAAACACGCACCCACGAGCTCTGGCACCAATGTGAGGTGCTCAAGGTGGAGCGATTCGAGATGGCAGTGCAAACGGGAGACGATCTGGATACCAACGATTCGAAACCATTTGAAATGTAAGATGCAAAACCAACTTAGCTGGTAATTAAAATCTACTTAAATTAGAGTGGTTATTATCATACCATATTACTGCGAACTATAGTAATTTTTTATAATTACTATAGTAATTAATCATTTATACCCTATATTTTCCCACAGCGCTTGGCTGGACAACTCCTCGTCGCTGCACACCACGCGGGCGGTGGCCAAGAACGCGCTGATCTTCGAGTCCGAAGCGATGGCGATGGTGCCGAGTGGAGCCTGCCGGGTGTGTGACTACTGCGGAATCACCCAGTTTATTCCGTTTCCCTGCATTTACTGTTCCAACCGCCTTGTGGTGTACTGCTCGCGGCAGTGCCGCTTCAAGCATGCCGCGATCCATGCCGTGGAGTGCTTCGGCCACCAGATCGAGTTGTTCGAGTCATTTGGCGACGTCTTTGGGATGCCTCGCCTGCTGCAGCTCGCCTT
Organism: Drosophila nikananu; assembly: GCA_008042635.1. Lineage (NCBI taxonomy): Eukaryota > Metazoa > Arthropoda > Insecta > Diptera > Drosophilidae > Drosophila > Drosophila nikananu. Next base: position 315,291 of record VNJV01008465.1, read on the forward strand.
CCGGCTGCTGATCACGGGACTGCCGGAATTGCTGGTCCATTGTCGGAAGAAACCGACGCTGAGCAAGCTGTGGTCGGCCATCAATGGGGGACTTCTGGAGCGGCCGGACATCGCGTACAGTGCTGTGTTGCGATTGGAACACCTAAGAGAGGAGCAGGCCTCGGAGACCGTGATTACGCTGGCCCTGACCTCGCACATACTGGCCATTTACCTAAGCAAGTGCACCACGTTCTTCGAGCAGCTGGAGAAGAGCCTGCCCACGGCGTCCAGGATGTCTAGCGCGGAATGGGAATTGCTCTGTGCCGCCTTGTTGATGCGCCACATTGGCCAGCTGCGGCATAGGTCGCTGACTCTGTGCCGTTCCTTTGTCCTGCCCACAGATCCGCATGTCTTCTCGCCGCTCAACGAGTTCCAGCTGTGGGCAGCCCCCATGCGCCTGCAGGAGGGCCACCTCCACCTGCTGGCCGGCGAGGTGGCAGTCGTTTCGTACGCCGTCTACCCGGAAACTCTGAGTCTGTGTCGCCACAGTTGTTCCTCCACGATCTGCACCAAGTTCTCGGGCCGAAAGATGACTGCCCTCGCCCTGCTCGATCTGCCAGCGGGATCCGGCATCTACAACTGCTTTGCCGGAGGCAATTTCCAGCAGTTGCGACGGGAGGAGCGCAGTAAACGCCTCCAGGAGCGCGGCATAAGGTGCCATTGCACCGCCTGCCAGCTCTCTCACACGGAAGATCAATTTGTAAGTGTCAGGAAAGGGAACACTCTTCACTTTTAAAACTGAACCTAATTTATTGGTCTTTCTTCCAGCACAAATTCCATCGCTATCGTTGTGATAACCCAAAGTGCATGGAAATCTTTACCCTCGACGCCATGCCGCATGCCCCAAACCTGCGCTGGTGGCTGTCCGAGGAGTATACCCAGCCGGAGTACAATGGCGCCGAGCTGATCGTGTGTCCCCACTGCAGCGAGCCCCAGAAACTGGAATGGTTTTGGGCCTTCAATACGGCGCTTATTGACTGCGAACTAATAGAGGAGCGGTGCAAACTGTATGCGGCCATCGAACGAGCGGACAGTCAACTTATGGAGCTGCACGAGTGCAAGGTGGCGCTGGCAAGGCTTCTGCTGGAGCAGTGCCTTATGGTGCACCGTGGTAAGTCCATATACATGCATACATCTGTGGAGATGAAGGCTCCATCAATTATTCGCTTTGTACTCATTGCCAGCTCGCACTGTCTCGCTCGGTTGCGCACACTTCCCACTACTTCTGATTTCCTATTTTATTCATTACAACTCAGACTCTAAAATTTTTCGGAACTCATGCAGACTAAAATAATGGTTGCATTATAAAGCTTGTATAATATCTTTTAAGTTTTAACCTTGGATATACATCATCATTTGGTTGAAAAATTAATTTGTAACTGAAATCATTGATTATTACGTTATGGCAGTGGTTCGCGCTGCCCTATTTCGAGGGTCAGCAAAGTGTAATGCAGGGCCTCTTTACATGCTTTATGGCTATGCCCTTAGCTATATATTCTTCATAGCTTATTAAAAAATTGCCTTAAGTCACATTTAGATCCTGTATAGACATTTAAAGCGAATTCCCAGAAACATATACTGCTTGATAAATCGAACTGTTTTAAAAATTAGGCTAAACTTAGTTTAAACTTTTGCTTTTGAAAAGAAATGTTAAAAATGTAGTGTGAAAAACCTTACGATATTTTAGAAATGAGAACACTTTCTAGACTTTTCTTTCCATTAACATCCCCATTTAGGTCCCATCTATACATTAAAGGTATCTATCCCAATAAACTATAACTTTGGATCTGTTTTCTGTCTTTTCCCTCTGCTCTCTGCTATCTCTCGATTCCAACCTTAAGAAGGGGCAACCGTGCTAGACGACTGGGAGTTCAACAAGCTCGGCTCCATCATGCGCTCCGTTCTGCCCAGCGTGATGGCCCAGTACGGCGGGCAGTCCATCGAGTATGTGAAGTACTTCGCCTACTTCTGGGACGTGATGGCACTGAGCAACTACAAGTGCAACGACCGGGAGCTAATGCAAATGCTAAACGCTTTGGAATTCATCGCCGATGAGTTCAAGGATATATTCATTAACTACTATGAGGATTATATTGCGCCCAAATTTGCTGAAGAGTCCTATGGCAGTGTCGTAGATACGCAAGTTTAGAAATGAAATCAAAACAATGAAACAAGCAAACATAAATTAAATTAGATTTATTTTACTCTGTAGAGAATCCAAAATAACAACACACACAAAAGCTAGGAAAATTCTATTGTTGACCCCTATGAAACCTACCTACATACATACTTTGTGCTATTATTAAAAAAAATGGTGCTGAGATATTACATTGTACGAAACGAATGTTACATTCATTTAGGTGATTAAGTCAATGCAATTCGGTGCGAGGGAGAGATGAATCAAAAACGATCATATTAGTCATATCATGCACATTATGTTCATATCATCTAGGAAAATATTAATTGATTGATTATTATATAGCAAATGACTTTTCATTTAGCTTGGCGAGCAATATTTATGAATTAACAAAAGCTTGAATTGCAAGCTCCTTTGGAGTGGCTCACAGTAAGCATGTAAACCATTGTTTACTCTGATCTAACAACTAACAGAGTATTACCAAAGACCTCTTAATAACAAAAAAAAAAAATTATCTTGAAATAGAATGCGCTTTCATGAGTATAAAAAGATTGGGATTACAAATATCTTGTCATTTAAGACCTTTGGTCTTACAGTGATCCATCCCAACGGAGAACTTAATCGATGCAATAATCGACGCAAATCTAAGTGTAAGCCATTATTTAGCTTCTGAGAAGCTTTTACCTAAGCCTAGCCGCTGATCTCGATTGTTTGCTACTGTTTGAAGAGAGTCGTAACACGGAAATTGTTTTATCCCAAGTCCCCTCCTTAATCACATACATATGTAATTGCTTGCCCTTCGGGCAGCCTGACTGTAAGCTTTTAATGCTTAAAAATCAGATAGGAATCAAACGCAATCACTGCAGAAACAAACGACAAAATAAATAAATGAACAATTTAAATTTAAATTTATTAATATTCAGATTGTACGAACGAAATGGACGAATGAAATGTTTTTCAGACCTCGCCTTAATTTTTGAAAGTGTTTTGAAAAATACCCTAATTATAACGACGACACAAATTGAAAACAAATACAAAACGCACTGATAAAGCATAGGCCAGGCTAAACACACACAATGACACACCACATACAATCGGACACGCGAATAAGTTTAAATAAATACATTCAACAAATTACAAACAAAATACTCAAACAAACTTCTAGCAGCTATAAACAATTGCAATAAAAATTCTTTTTAACAACAAACCAAATATATTTCTTATTTGAGGTGGTTATTTTTATATTTATTTATTTTCTAAGAAAAAATAATTATACATTTAGTGCTGTGATTTATTTCTCTGCATGCTCTAAATTATTTTTTCGTAAAAAAACTCATTATGCCAGCCTGTTTTGTCTTTGTCCCATCGCCTGCTCCCTTTCCCGTCGAAGGCGGCGACTTCTTTTTGTTGGCCGGTGCAGAAGCCTTGGGAGATACCTTCTTCTTGGCGGGTGGTAGGGCGGCCTTAGCTGGCTTTCGCTGGGTGATAACGAAACCTTCTTCGTCCAGATACGTCTCGTTGGCTGGCTCGGTGTCCATTTCCTCGACATCAACGACGGCGGGCTCCTCGGCAGTTTTCTTGGGTGGCTGCTCATCGTCCTCGTCCTCGGAGTCCACGATACGTCGCCGCTTGGTGTTGGAGCTGGCCTTCTCCTGATCTGACTCGTTGTCCGAACCAATAACCTTACGTCGGAGCTTGTCCAGCTTCTCCTCTTCGTCGGATGAATCGCCACTTTCGGCCTCGAACAGTTGCACGGAAGTGTTTGCTGGGGATTGCTTCTTGGCAGGACCAGGCGAGGGTTCTTCCTTTTTGAGTGGAGCAGGAGTAGCCTTTTTGGAATCTTTGGGTGGTGACTTCTTGGCGCCCTGCGGTTGCTTTTTAAAGAAGTTGTCCATGGTAGTGGTAGATGTTTTGCTGGGAGTGGCCTTTACATCACTCTGCTTACTTCCAGCTGCAGCTGCAGTGAAGAAGCTATTAATGCTCCCCTTTTTAGCTGCACTAGATGATCCCAGCTTGGCCTTCGAGGTCTGGCTTTTGGGCGAGGGATTCTTTACATCCGGAGGTGACTTATCTTTGCTGGCGGAGGGTTTTTCAGTTTTAACTGGTGAAGTTTTGATTGGCTCGGGTTTCACGGCAGGCTTTTTGGACGTCTCGGACGCCACGCCATTCGTTTTGTGCACACCATTAGTTGTGGGAGCAGGGGAAGGAGCCGGCTTACCCACTCGCTGCTCCACGCTGGCCAGCTTCACCTCCAAATGCTGCATGGGCTTGAAGATCATGGCCGGCGACTTGGAGCCCCCGGCGATTTCCACACTGTACAGCTGCGACTCGGCATCCTGGAGCTTAGAAAGCCAATCCGGTAGCTGGCTCTCTTGCACCACGGAGTACAGCTCGTCGCCGGCACTGCCTCCTGCTTCTCCACCCTTGCGCTTTCCGTGGACGAGGAATCTCTTCTCAAACTTGGTGGCCGGCTCCTGGCTACCGACGTAGGCCTCCAACAGCTCGTGCACCTCCTTGTAGGATAGCTTGTACTCCTCAAGTAAATCGGTCACCAGCACACGCCGATCAAAGTCAATCAGGCAGTCGTCCAAGGCCTTCTTCAGCGTCATTTCTCTGTTTTGTTTTCAATTTGTGAGTTGCTAAATAGCGCCAAATCTATAGCCCACAGCTGTAAAAACATCGATAGTACTATCGATACCTCTCGGTGCACATCGATGCTAACATCGATCTATCGATATCACTTACGATACTATGGCATTTAATAGTTCAAGGTGCCATCGATGACTAAACTGTCTTATCGACATTGCATACAATTTTATTTTTCCAGATGGTTTCATTAAAGTCATGCATGGGTTAATTAAATTTTGAATTATTTCACTGACATTATTTTATTCCAACTGGCAAACAATTCCAAATTATCGATAGGAGCACTGCTTTACAACTGAGTTATGGACCTTAAACTGCTTGTCAATTATTTTGCACTGCTTTATGCTCTAAGATTTAAAGGTTTTAAAGGTTTCTTGCCTAAGCGCAATTTTTAACCGATTCGCTTTTGCTAAAGGATGCGGGATATTTTGAATATTTTTGTACTTATTTGAATAGGGTATAGTTGTATCCAATTCTAATTTTATCTAGATAATTGCACTTCAGCGAACACTAGATATAAGCAAGAACTTTCATTTGCAGCCAGCTTAAATGAATACTTAGATGGAGTTAATTTTAAAATGTATTTATTTATATTTTTTTATTTGAAAAATTGTTTTTTTTTTGTATTTTAGTTTAGTCTCGGTTACGATATCATACTTTATTAGAACTTTCTTTTTATACAGTATGCCATGGTCATGGCCATGGCCAATGGTGAATAAACAATGAAAATGTATCTTTAATCTTAAAGTTTCCTGCCCTATTGTTCACGCATCTATGTAGAATTAAAAAAATACATATATTTCTACTTAATATTAATAATAAGGCTAAAGAATGTGCTTTAAATTTTTTGTTTGCGATTGACATTTCTGATCAGAATCTCTCAATAATTACTTTAGTTCATATTTGGTCCTTTAAATTTGTTTTGGGGACCTACTTCATTTACAAAGGAAAAACCAAGGCAAAATCCAAAATAAAAGGATAACGTGTGCAGAATAATTAGGTGACATTAATCTTCAATTAACCCTTTATGTTATCTAATACCTTTCTTGGTCGCTCCCATTGCCATTGTCGTGTTGCTTCGTCTTCTTCTCCCGTTGCCGTTGTAGCTGTTTGGGCCCTAGTTGCTCTGGCAATATTTTTCAAGTTTCTTTTAACATACTTTCCTTCGCTTAAGCTACGACAAATATTTTGATAGATGAGCTTAAGCACTCACAGACGCCGTCGTTGATATTTGAAACTGGAAACGGCTCCGCTTTGAGTTTGCTTACAAGTGGCCGCTTCACCATTTTCCACCTCGTCCCCAGCAGCCGCCTCGCTCCCGCAGATTTTTCACATTTTCCCGATGTAACCCGCCGCCCGCTCTCCTCCTGAACTGCGCCAGATCTTCTTTTGGGTGTTGTGTTTGCTCTTTGTGAGGCAGATGAAGTTTCGAGAGCAAGTTTTTAAGCGAGTTTTGGGCGAGAGTTTTGCCTTAAAGATTTAAGAGGAATTGTGAGGTGTTTTCGGAAAGTTCTTTCTCAGGAAAATCCAGTGTTTGAGTGTGCGATTTCATGTAAGTAAATTGTTCCTTTCTTCTATGTTGATGTATATAAAAAAGAAACTTGTATGACGAAAACAAATGAAATTAAAATACTAAACTGTATAAAATGGACATTATTTATTACATTTTTATTTTGTAATTGGGTTACGAAAATATATACTTCCTGAACTTTAAATATATATATAACACTTCCGCTTCCCAGGGTTCTTTCTTCTAAATATTAAATAAAAGTATTATCCTTGGGATGCTTAAAGAAATACTTTCACTTTCTTTTATGTTTCTGTTCAGATCTCATAAACTCGGGCAGCCTTAGAAGAAGCTAAACAAAACCTACACCCATGACAAAGAAATCTGGAAAGAGGACGTAGAGTCAGTGGAAAACGAGATAAGTTTCCAAGTCGGAAAATTACACAACTTACCCGAGGGGCTGGCAGCAGGGGCGGCGCAGAGCTCACGGAGGCAGGGATCAAGCAGCAAAACTGGGCCTACGAATATTTACGATTAGACGCAGGACTCGCATACTGACAACATTGCGAAGGACTCGTGCATATGCATGTATGTGTGCCTGCATAATATGCAGGCTCGTATGTATTATGCGCACAAGAGTATGTGTGTGTGTGTGTATGGGCGGAAGTGGAAGTGAAAATGGCACACGCAGTGTCCTCCAACTAAGTCTCCCTTTTTAGCCACTTGGATCGCTGCCAGCTTGTGTCCCTGTGCGAGTGTGTGCCCCGGCGCTGTGTTAGTGTGTGACGGGCAGAGGACAGTCCTGAGTCCTGCTGACACTTGAGTGGAGACAGACAACCACTTGACTGCTGACTTGCCACGAACAACAAAGAAAACAACAGCAAAGGGATGGAGCGCGGCAGGCGAAAGGACACCATGAATGCCGGCGTGGAGGGGATAGTGGTGTGGTATTACCAAGAAGGATGGGTAATACTGTATATGTTTACAGCTGAGGTCAAATTATTATTAGTTAGATAATAGTTACTAAATAAAATACCTAAACTGAGGTCTTGATTGCTTTCCTTCAGGAACAATAAGTAAAAATGTATAAATAAATGAAGCTAGAATTATTGAAAAACAAAAAAATTTTGCCAAACGATCTGTCAACTTGCTTGTCAGAATTTGATTCCTTTCCAGCTTTTCCTCCATTGTGGTCCGACTTGGCCATCATTGTCATGCGGACATTAATGTGTGTAACTTGGACAATTATGACAATGAAAGGGGCGCAAAAGGATGTTAAGGAGTTGGGCGTGGGGATGAGAAGATAGTTTTCGGGGCTAAAGGATTTGACTGCACAAACATTTGTTATATGCCGAGGCCAGTACAGAGAGAGAGAGCTGCAGCGACAGCCACGAAGAACAGACCGGAGCTGAGCAGAACAAAACTCCCAAATAAAATCCAATGGTAAATATGATTGAAAGCCCAATGAATGGAACACTGAATTGAAAGCTCACATCTCCTCTTTTTTCCGCCCGCCATGCGACTCTTCATGCCAGTAATTACATGGGGATTTAAGTGCTCCGGATTTGTAGTTGTTGGTATTTCCGTTTTTGTGGCAACAAAGGCTTCCCTACGAAGCGGGGGGAAAGGAAAATGGCGAAAATAAAGTAAACTAGACTCGGATCAAAGTGATTCGAGGCGATGAAGTGAAAGTACATATCGGGCTTAATTGAAAGCTTGAGCCCGAGCTGAGCCCAGCTCAGGTTCGGAGCAGGTTGCTTGCTCTGCTGCCATTGTAGTTTTGTGGGTCTTAGGTTCTGTAAGTGGTTTTCGCCCAAGTTCTGGCTGCCAAAGAAGAGTACACTTTGCTCACTTAATTCTTACGTTTTTAGAATGAGCCATTGCAATAAGCCACATGTTTTTCATTGCAACTGAAGACTGTTTAAAAGCGAACATAGTGAAGCTGGTCTAATCTTCATTTTTCTCTAGGTAACCTGGGTATTCAGAAAACTTGATTAGTTATTTATGGATATCGGGCTATTTGGTTTTAAAATATTTAAAGAATTTGTATATAGACAGTTTACTAGATACATTCTTAAAACTATTTAACAGTTATTCTTACAAAATTAACTTCTATTTTATCTATCTTTACCTTAACCTTTTACTTACCCTCAAAAAACACCAGAGAACAAGTGCAGAGCAGGGCTCGTTGCCAACGGCTATTTATGGTTCATGTTGCCAAACTATTTGCTCATTTCGCACTCGGTGTTTTTTGCTAAACCCCCTTCCGCCCCCACTTGGCAATTGTCTTTTACATGTAAATGTTGCCCTTCATGCACCAACGCCTCGTTGCCAACACCAACCAAATGGTCTAGCCCAAAGGCAGGCAACTCTTAATTTTTTTACTGTGGTAGTGTGTGTGTGCTGTATGAGGTTGTTGTCGGGGGAATCCCCGCCCACGCCTGGGGTATGCAACAGCTTGTGTTAATCACTTGCCCAAAAGGCCTTAATGAGCACCGCAACTACAACACAAGCAGCAAAAACGCTTGCCACTGCCGTCAAAGTCTTCGACTATAATATACCTTTTAAGTAGAAATATAGATCTATAAATGATATACCAAGAAGTCATGGAAATACTTTAGTGAAAACAATTTTCACAGCGTTGAGAAGATTTGATATTGCTATTTAGGTTATCACTTTCCACATTCTTATGCCTAATATCTTCGGAACACAGCGACCCGACCCCCATGCTAGCAGGTATAAAACTGGAGAACTGCCCAACATTATCATTAAAAAAATCAATTTGTAATTATGTGCAGTGAAAATGTGTGAGCTTTAAAAAAAGTGACAAAAATTATATCGCGCACGGCGAGAATGTACAGCATTTTACAGCACATAGTAAGTGAAAAATGTGTTAAGTGCATTAATATTAAATTTTATTTTCGCATCGTCCGGCTGTGGACATATGCGGGACACGCACTCCCATCCAAACATACATCTATATATGTATATACAAGCGTACATATGTGGATAGGCAGGGGTTTGTCTGGGGACTCCGCACTTTTTCATTATGTGAATCCAAGTAGCAGCAACGAGAAGATGAACAACTGTTAAGGCTGGCGGATTAATGCGAAAAGATTTACATGCGCAATCGGCAGAGGTTCAGAGGGGGAGAAACACTGCACCGAGAAAAGTCAGCGGCTAATTAAGAAGTTTGTGACTTACAGCGATATTCTCAAGTTTCATATCCTTTCCACAAATGAAGTCCTGAATAAATTGAGTTCTTAGAAAAACATTTTGTAAGAATAAATTCTATTAGTTAGATTAGAATTCTGGCACAATGGTGGATAATATTAGAAGATAATTCTAGATTTATTAACCATCTTATGCACGGCTAGGGGTTTTCTTAATATTGTCAACTGTATCTATTTCGAAATGTTATAAAATAACTTATGTATTTTAGTACATTTAGCTTACGTATCATATATCGTTCTTAGTGTACGCACGTTGTCCCCTCGCTGGGTGGGTCAGTTCTGGACTCTGTTCTGTTGGAGGGCAATGACGGCAACGACAAACAAAAACACGGCGAACAATGTTGAAACATGCTACCAACATAGCGTGAATCTGAGCTGGATCTGTCCCCGTTAGTATCTACCATTCACATATTTTGCTGCTTCTCGATTTTATATATAAAACAGTAATATTATTAAGTATTTCTTAACGCAGGGACTTAAGATACAATTTAATCTTTGCCATGGATAGTGAGTGCAAAAGTTCTTACATCACTTTCCTTTAAGAAATAAGTATTGCCTGGTTAATTATCATCGAACTGCAAGTAAAATGCTCTTGTTAAAATTCCACTTATTTCCGGTAATCAACACCTCGACAATAATCTCAGCCACTAAGCAGAAAAAGCCATGCCAGAGCAAAAATCAACCTTTCCTGTCAATGGATTGAATGGTTGCTGCTATGTTTCTCTTTCACTCCGCTTGGCCTGATTTATGGAGCTTTAATGAAGTGCATGAAGCGTCGAAGGGTTTGGGGGTCGGATTGGCTGTCCGGGAGCGGTTTGGACCAACCGCAAAGGGCAGGGCTACAAACAAACTCTACATGGGGGACAGCCAACAAAGTTAAAGCCATAAGCCAAAAGCGTGGTGCACTCTTATTTTTGCTCCACTTTCAGATTCTGACATGGGGAAACCCTCAATGGACGGGGGCGTGAGGCTGTGCGGGTGGAAGCTCAGGTCCGACCACGAAACGACTGCAACTAACTGATGTTGAACTTAACCTCAAACCTAATAAATAGCTTAATTAGTCCAGTCTGTGTGAGTGGGTTCCTGTGTTTCACCTTCGACCCTGACCATCAGGGAGCGCTGCCAACTGACCCGAAGCTCTATTACATATTTAAACGGTTGGCTCCCTCGGTCGGGCTGCCGGTGGTCCTGTCTCGGGGTACGCACCTCTCAGCCCGGATCTCGTCTGCTATGACTGGCATGCACAGAATGTTGCCCATAGACGACTGGACGGAGACGTCCAGAAATGTCGGCAAATGTATTTTAATTGCTCGTGTTAGTTACTATTAAGTTTCAGCGTTCCACTGAATGTAGTCTAAGGATAATATTTTTAAAGCTCTCATAAGATACCCTCAACTGTAACCTTGTAAGTGAAGAAAACTGGCTAGTTGGCCAGGCTTTATCTACTTTTCTCCAACGGGGTACTCCACCTAAAAGTTATAAAAAACCCACGATTGTTATCCCGATAAAACCGCGACTTTGTGAATAAATAAAGGGCAAATAATCATCGGTACAACTTGCATCTTAAATGATATCTAGGCCTTGTTTCTGAGGACATAAATTACCAAAAAAGTTAAATACATATATAAGAAAAATATAAAAGGATTCATCTCACTACAGCTCCCAGTATCTGTGAAATGTTTACAAATTTCTTTATAAATTAAGTTTTGTAAATAAACAAAAAATATAAATATAAGCGAATTATTCAATTCTTGAAACTCGTTTAAAACCCCTAAAAGGGTAAATGTCGGCGAACGGCAAACAAAAACCAATTTATAAATAAGGTAAACAAAAACGAATGCAAACAGTTTTTCCACTCATTTTTAAATTTCATACTTTCAGCCTGGCGACTTAATTATGTACATTTTCCACCTATTTTTTTTAGCCATTTTGGCTCAATGAAATTCAAAAGGGTGTGAGCGAAGGGATAAAAGGGAACCCTTAAATGTTGCATAAATTGTTGTTCTTTTTGACCCCGCGACCATTGCTGCTATTGTTGCTGCCGGGCCGTTGCAGCGCGTTGTCCACTTTATAATTATAGACGTCAGTCAGGCATTTAACCAGTATTCGTTACTGTTGTTGTTGTTGATGGCGAACACTGAGAAGCAGCAGCGAATGGGTTGCCGGTCTCGTCGGTTTCAATTTGTGTGGAACTCACGTAGTAGCAACAACGGCCATAAACGCACTAACTCTGATACGGAACGAAAATTCGCATACAGTCAAGCTTTTATTTTATGAACTTCAAGTGGGGATTCTGCTGTTAAAGACAAGGATTTCGAAAAGTTAGCAATCGATTTAAATAATACTAGTTATTTGTAAAAGGAATTAGATTCAATAAAGTTACATTTCTGTAAAGCCTGTCTGTACTAAAAAGCAAAAGGATCTTGAAATATATATAGTCAAAAATATTTGACCTAATAGCGAAAATCTTAAAAATATTTATTTGATATATCAAATATTGATACAATATCGAACTTTTTTACCATTCCTAATGATGCATCTAATGCATTAGCCGAACTCCAGTTGATCCATAAAACCCTATTAGAGTCCTTACACATTTTATTGCCTACTTTTCAGCGCCATGATAATCGCATCGAAAACTCAACAACACAGATTTTCATTTATTTTTCTAATTCCAATTACAAACTATTATTGGGTATTTAATGCACTGGGTCCAGTTGAGGAATTCCACTGTACGCACACTCAAATGCTCTTAAACGTGAAAGCAAAACAGTTATTGCCGCCATGTCAGCTCCGTTGGTGTTGTTGTAATTGTTGTTTCTGTTGTTGGACATGCGAAATAATTGCTTCATACATAATTATCGCGAGCCGCGGAGCCTCGTTGGCCATCTCTCTCGCACTTATTTGTCCGCTTTGTGTTTTGGTTTTGCAGCTGTTTGTTGGTGTTGGTGTCGGTGTTGGTGTTACTGCTTGACATGTGTGTGTGCCCAGCAATTTTGTGGTCTGGCGCCTATTTTTCGTTCACCGCGCCAAAGTATGCAGCACATTTCGGTATTTAGCTATGGTCCATTGTTAGCATTCTGTGAGAAAGAGACGGAAAAAGGGAGGGAGAGAGAGGGAGAGCAGGACAGGGATAGGTGAAAAACAAATTTGCCAAATTAAAATGTATAAAGTAACAAGGGTATTTGGGCTAAGTGATACGTGCGCGATTATTCATATAAAACGAACATTAAAAGCAAAGTTTACAACAATGAAAATTCCATTGCGCAGCCCCATAAATACAGTTTGTCCACGATTTACTCCCAGGTTGTGTTTCGGCGAAATAAATACAATCTGCTTTCCACAGGGACAAATTGATTTCGGTCTTAACGTTTTTGAAGCCGGTTGCTTTAATGTCCTCGCAGTGGCATCCTCCTCCTGCCCAATTCCTTATTTATGGTTCAGTGGTGAACTCGTGTGAGTGCGGGTTGCGCTCAGCTGCCATAAAAGTGCCCTGCGTTTTTAATTAATAAAAGCAATCTGCAGATGCCTGGAAAGAAAAGCTATCTTCCAGCCACTATCATCGGCCAGATGCCAGATATTTACATAATCGTTTGTCTGTTGGCTTATCTCCATCTTTCACTCGGACCCACTGCTTCACTTGGTTGTCTGCCAATCAAGGGGAAACCTTGCCTGATGGGAAACTACAAGCGCTTGAGAGCAGCAGAAGTTACAAACTCTCTTACCTTGGATTTCCTTCCAAGTCTCTGTGTGCAAGACAGAAAATGCAAGCGGAATGGCGGAGGAACGGAGCCGGGATCCGGGATCCGGGATACGGGAAATCCGGGAGAGGCAGGGGCGTTCGTAATGCAGGCAGAAAGAGCGGGCTTATCGACTTCGAAATCGAATCAAATCAAATCAATTTGCAAGCGCCGCTCGTAATGGAGAAATATGCCAACTTCCAACTTGGCAAAAACAAACTCGGCAAAATAGATGCAGGTCGGCTTTGTCTGCGTCTCCTCTATCCCCATCCTCTCTCTCTCTCTCTCTCTGCTCCCGCCAGTTCTGTGGCCCGGTTCACTCATAAATCTCAATTTTCACCGGCAAATGGCTGGCAAAAGTTTTCAGCTGCTTTCCTTTCCAACTGTTTTCCTTTTACCTAGGCGCCGCCCCCGCCCAGCGCCTTTTAAAGACCCTGCTTTCAAGGCGAACCGAAAGTGCTGGGAGAATTTTAAATGCGTTCCCTCTGTTAGATTTCCAGCTGCACAGCAATTACAAGCGGAAGGCGAGCGATGGCGGCGGAGGGTCGCCGGGGCTGCCAAAACGTTCGCCTATTTTATCTTTATTTCGACCTAGTCTACTTTATCGTCGCACACCGCACTGCAAATATCTTTTGTTTTATTTTGTGGCAAGCGTTGCCATTTCCGCCATAAAACCGAATCCCTTTGCTGCCCCTTCTCCGGTGCCCTTCCCGCAGCAAAGCCACCGGACCCTGCCACCATAAAAAATTAACAAAAACATGGAGGGCAGACAGGAGGAGTATTCTAAACGGAAAAAACAACAAAAAGTGCAGGGAGTGGTGAGGGGGGACTGTGAAAAAAGGGTAACATAAAGCTCTTTTGCCCACAGAAATCGTAAAAAATTAAAAGTATCTCACAGATACTCTCGTACGGCAACAACAGTTGCACATGACCGGACGGAGAGGCCGCTTTCACTTCTCGGCACAGTCTGTGCCATAAATATTGCTCTATGGTTTCGGTCATGCAACTAATTACATTTGCATAACTGTGCGGAGTCGTCCGTCCTCCTCGTTGTCCCCCCGTTCCGCCTCTGCCAGGGTGGGGAGTAAAAGTAGAAATACGAAAATAAAAAATTCCAGCCCTGGTTAGACAGATGGCAAAGCGAGTGTAAAGTTAATGAAAAGAAATCTAAATAAATGAAAGACAATATGGAGTTAACTGTTTACTGGGAAACAAAAAGCACACAGATGTACGATGTAAATATGTGCACAATGCACTCTAAATTCAATCATATATTTGCTGGCGGAAGTAATTGCATTCCGACATATCCACATTTATTCAGTTTTTAGCAAACAATTTGCTTAATAAAATCATTTTACTGCAGCTCAGAAGGCATCAAAAAGGCAACCATAAAAGCTTTGTTAATGAAAACCAAAATTTATTGAGTTATGGTTAAAATAATTGCAAGCTTAAAAATTGATTGCCCTACTAATTGTAATCACTGAAATTCAATACCCAAGCAAAACTATTTAAATTGCGACATTTATTTAACCGAGATTTGTAGCCTTCTTTAATTGTAAATATCAAAGTAAATAAAGTGTGATTTAGGGATTGCTTTTGAGAGCAATAAGTAATTTTCTAAGAGTTTGAAATGCTAAGTGTTTGTAAATGTAAGATTTTATTCCTTGCAATAACCATTACTATCCGTTCTACAGTATTCTATAGTAGATCTTTGTTGATTTTCTAACTGTATTCTATTAACTTAAACAAATGCAAATACATTACTTTAACTAATGGTGATTAGTGGAAAGAATGCTCCTTCTTTGCAAGTGTAATATCTCAACCCTCTTGGTCCTGATCCACTCTTCCTTAATACCGCTCGAGAGCTACTCAATTTAATTCACTTTAGGCGGCAAGACAAAACGACGCAATTAATTATATGCATGCACTTTATGGCAGCAGTCGGCTAGGGGCGCATCTTCATTTGGATGCTGGTGGGGGCTTAAAACGCAGACGTTTAAAGCCAAAACCACACAATCAGCTAAATAGCAATCGTTGGACCATCGTCCCCATTTGGCCAAGTGGCGAGGGAGGGAGACGGGATGGGAAAGGAGGTGGCGAGGGGCCACAGAAGGCGTCAAGTGACATCGACACCCGAATGCCAAACACCTGACAGCGACGTCGACAGCGACCGCGGCGCGATGCCAACGTCAACTTCATTTTGCAGTTTAGTTGTTGAGAGGGGGAGAGGAAGCCAGGAGGAGGCTGGAGGCAGGCAGGAAATGCGAGCAGGGGCAGGAAGTGTGTGGCAAATTAATTGACACTGTGCCAAAATGTTTGCCAATATTATTGGGAACGGAAACTGTTGGTTCATGATCGCGGGAGTTGAGTGAGCAAGTAATTAGGTTTGTTAGCTTTCAGTTCTAAACTAATTAAAAGTGATCTATTTGTCTAGCAATTGACAAATATATTATATAAATGATTTGACTTGCCTTGAAATTGGAATTAATAAAGCTGGAACAAGCCTTAGCTGGGAGATAAACATTATTCAATCATAAGCAGATGCACTCTTTGTGATCTTTGGTTATGTTAAAGTATTTAAACTTCACAACTTGGTTTTTAATAACTACAGGACCCAATTATTTAATAATCCTTCCCTCCTATAGATTGTAAACAGAAGTCAAATGCCGTTCCAATAATGAAAGTTCACTTCACTAGCGTACTATGCATGTGTTTATTCAGCAAAACCACTAAAACAGACGACCCAAAGGGTTCAACGACAAATGTTGGAAAAAATATTGGTCGGTCGCCCGTTTTTATCGATGGCCGTGCAGACCGTGGCCAGAAAACAAGAGTGCCGCGTTGGCTTTGAACTTCTCCCACGTGCACGTTCGCCTTTAATCCATTGACCAATCGACGCACCACGGCCAAATGCTATTCCCCTGATGCCTGGGCTCGGCTGTCGGAGCTGCCAGGATGCCAGGATGCCTGGATGCCGGTGTGCCAGGATCCAGGGATGCTGGGAAGCTGGGATGCCGGGGCAGATATTAACATGCGACGGCTGCTGCAAGTCAGCGCAGCTGACAAAATGGCCAGTTGGCTTATGGCTAGTTGCCGTCGGTTCTCCTCCCTGGTTTCCTGTAAGTGATCAATGTTTGTCTATGCTCTGTGGTGTGCCAGAATCCTGGCCGGCCGGCCCAAAAAGTATGCAACGCGCCATGGCCATGGCCACTGGTCATTTGTTTGCTCCTGCTGCTGTTCCGGCCGCTCTTGGGGCCGCCCGCCTGTCCTCCTGTGCCGCTCCTCCTGCCTCTCGACCTCAACTCAATGGGCCCGTTGCAGAAATTGCCTTTGTAAACAGGCATAAATTGTTGCATACTGTTGGGGTGGATGCGCTCCGAGTTGCACTCGTCCTGGCCGGCCATTGCTTAGCCTGTGATTATGTTTGTAGAGCCTGTTAGGACCCCGACCACCGATATGCCCCCGCTGCAACTGCCTCGGCCGTTCGTTAAGTACCCAGTGACTTATTTCCCTTGTCCCGGAGCGGGCGAGTGTGAGTGTGCCAGTGCGGGTGTTCGGGCGTCAAAGTGGGGGTCTGGGTGTGGGTTTTCCAGTGGTTGGCCGCAAGAAGGCTTTAAAACCAAGCCCAAGACGTGCTGTTCACTTGATTGCATATTAAATGCTACTTGATATTGGGAAATTATTAGCCAATCTATTCCTAGGTCTCCGTTTCATCTGGAATTCAGATCTTGGAAGCTGTTTAGTCCTCGTAGCTCGAAATTTGGAGAACAAATGTTTCAGATCATTTTATGGCTGTCATTTAATTCCTCAACTTTTTCCTAGCTTCTCCATTTAGTTTTCTCTTAATGAAAATCATATTATAATATTGAAATGCACAACTGGCATCTATTCCTAGGGGACACTAGCTCACTCCCATTCACCAGTTTTATCTTTAAAGTTTGCCTCAACTTTTGTCAGGCTCCCCCACCTGAAGATGCTTTGTAACGGCGACGCCGGCACTTCCGCTGTGCTGTTGGCAAAATACCTAACAGACTCATTGTTATGGTGTGTTTGTGTGCTGTACGTGTTGTGTGTGAATGCACACGCTGTGCTCTTAATTTCTCAATAATACGCGCCAACACAAGGCGAAGAATTTGCCTGATAAGCGGTTCCCTGATACCCCTAATTCCCACAGTCGTCTCCCCCTGCTCGTCCTGGTGCCTTTCAACCCTTTCACGCCTTACGGAAAAGTCCGGGGCCGATAAAGCCAGCTGCACAGTGGGAGACAGGGGGGGAGACAGAACTCAGACATTTTATTGGCCTGGCCCGAAAAGGGCAAAAAGGACTGGCTGGAAGGTGGAGCCAGGCGCTTCCGAGTATGCAAGGGAAATAATAATGGCGCCCAGCTGTGAGCTGCATTTGAAGTCCCGTCGAGTGTGGGCAATTAAAGGAACCAAAAACCAGGGGCAGCAACAAGAACAACTGTAATTGAAAGTGTGAGAAAAATGGAACTTTCAATTGCTTTTTAAAGTCGATTGCGGCCCCCTTGAAATTATACTCGAGCAGCTAGCTCCCTTCCAGCTTTCTCCAACCCACTCCCTCGGCTCGCCACTTTCGACGCCTGATTTCTTTTCATATAATAATTGCATACTTTGTGGTTGCGGTGGGCCTTGGGGCTGCGGCGGAGGAAGTAGAGGAGTGGCGGAGTGGGGGAGTGGCGGAGCGCGAGCAAGATGGCCAGATAGAGAAGGTAAAAAGGAGGCAGGGCGAACCGGACTTGGACCGGATCAAATGGAGCCAATATTTGCAGCAAAAGTTTGCGTGTTAAGTGCATAAATTAATGGCTTGAAATTGTTTCAATGCTCTTAAGATTATTGCCCACCAGCATGAGATTTATGAAGGCCGATTAAATGAATTGTGCGAGGATAACTGGTTGAAAGGGGAAAGTATTCAAGAATAGTTGTTGCTGTTGAGTGATTTCGTATTGGGGAGGGGACGTCAACCTTAATTAAATTTAACCTTCGATAAAAGAGGAAATGATCATTCTAAGTCATTGTACAAGTTGCTATTAAAAAGGTAAATATTTTTAAAATAAATATAGAATTGTGACAAGCAAAGAGTTAAATTATAGAAATTGTATATAATTCCTTCCAAGTTCCATAATTTTAATAAATATTGAGAAGCCCAGAAATAAAATACAGATTTCTTCACTTAAAGGTTAAGGATTGCACAAACTTAAATTAAATGTATATTTTACAATACATTATTAGGTTCTTCCCGTTTTGCTTTGCTAAGCAGATGCGTGGCTTTAATTACAATGATTACAGTGATGATAGGTGTTTTCTTTATATATGTGAGGTAAATGGTACCTTTTTATTTTACATTTTCAAAAAGAAATAATTCCTTCGTTCAATTTATTTAATGAATGTTCCTTACCTCTTATTATTATTTTATCCCTGGCGATGCTGAACTTTATAGCTATATATTTTATTTTTTTGTTAGCTCACAGCTTCTTTGTTTTCTGGCGTTATTTTAATCAACCATTTGCCCAAACTCGCGCTGCAGACACACCTGCTCCTGCTGCGACTTTTGCCCCTGCCAGAGCCATTGCTTATGCTGTTGCCATTGCTGTGGCCCCACCTCGAGGGCTGGACACCTGGGGTGGTGGGCTGGTGGGTTGGTTGGATATGCGTTACATAGTTTGCACATAAATTAGAATTTGCTACAGCCAGCGGCAGGCAAATTAGAAACTGCTTGAACTATACGAGGCGAGATGTGCGTGTTGTGCTCACACACCCTCTGTTACACGGCCAAAAATGAATCTAGAGCTGCCTCCAGCGGAATGTGCGTGCAAAAATAAACACGGAGTACCACAAGAAGAGATTCTGTAGCTGCTGGTGGTGGTGGTGGTGGTGGAGGTGGTGGCAGATGGGCGGGACAAAGCGGTGGTCGGGGACAAAAACGCCCGCAACGCCCCGAGATGAAAGTCGAACAGAAGCTAGAAAAACGAAAGAGTAACCACTAGAGGAGTTTGTTTGTTGTAAAAGGGAATTGAATATAGGTAGGAATTCTAGAATACCCTGTAGTAATAGGCTTTCAGTTTAAAACATTGTTAAATTGTAAAAGATCACATTGAATGTGTTGCCAAAGCCTTGCACTTCTCTCTAATAATATTATAAAATAAATACTTAAAATATTGCCATTACATATTGTCTCTAAATTTAAAGATCGTCAAGTAAGTTTACTAAGGCAACCATTAAGGGGTATATGCCAATGCAAGCTCAAGTTCTTTGACATGGTCTCGGCGAAAACACCTCCAGTTTCTGTTTAGAAACAGTCAACGCCTTCTTTGCCCTGTGGGAGCACAGCCGCGCTGGAGCCCACCACATGCATTTCAATTAACGGCCACCGAAAGCACTCCACGAGCAAAAACACGTGCTCAGCCCCGGCTACGCCCACTCCGGAGTCGGATGGAATGTGGAAGGGTTTTGGAGGCGAGAGAGTGCTCCTCCTAGCCACATATCCTCATTGTTTATGCTGCCGGGACTGCACTTTATCAAAGCGCTGGCCAGGCCAAGGCTAAAAACCAACTGCGGTCGCCAACGCCATTTTGACTTAGCAGGAGCATTCTTTTCACCTACCCTGCCTGCAGGGTATTTATGAATTTTATGCTGGAGTGCAAGCTTTGAAAGAGTGTATTTTTAAAAATATATGCAGATATCTTTCACCATTCATACTATAAAAGAGGATCAAGAGTTATATCGTGTAATAATTGGTTAAGCATCAAGTAAACTAATGAAGTATCCGTTTTTAAAGGGAATAAAAATCCAATAAACACCTTTTAAAGTTTACCGCTTTCTGAAAGATTTTAAAGCAACGTTCGACAACTTATTAGATTTTCGATTTCATTGCCCTGGTGGGCTGTGCTCCCTCAAATAGGGTATGGGAGATAGAAGGCTCATCCTCGCACGCGCACGCACTTCCGTTTCTTGTTCTCCGCAACCAGGATACAGACAGGTTCGTAGTTGCCGCGGGTCGCACTCCTTCCGCTCGAGGCCGTTTGGTTGGCCCCATCGTGTGGGGGTGTCCCCGGCACATAAGCCGCCAGCCGCCAGCCACTTTCCCGGCTGTGTGTTTTTGTTATCCATTGGAGGACAATTTCGCCAGCTGCATATGCAAACAATTACCGCAAAATAAAAGGTAAACAAAATTACTTCCGAGCAATTTCGCGTGCAAAAGCATGACGCACACACACAGGACCCCTATTAAGGGCCCCTGCCCTTAACACACCCGCCATTTACACACGCCGCAACCACGCATCCCTAATGCATGTGTCTATATGGCGAATTATAACTTTTGCTTGTCAGTGGGGGGTTCGGTTCGCAAGGGAAACGTCAAAGAGGTAGGGGGAAAAATCCAGGAAAAAATGGGATGGGGAAGTATAAAAATATGAAACTATTTAAACGAAAAAATGTGTATAGAGAACTGTGTAGTTTTCAAGTGACTTTAAAACAATTTTCAGTCAATGTATTATTACTTGTTGTGAAGGAATCCTCTTCATAAGACCAAGAGTGGTGCTTACTTATCTAATAACTGATAGATTCAGCTCGGCTCAGCTGGATATGTTTTGTTTTCAACTTTCGGTTTGCGGCAAACAAAGCAATCTTCTTCAGGATTGTGCCTACCAAAATGCCTATCCATCGCCCACATCGTTCAGCTTATGTCTTCATCTACTCGCAAACAAAAAAAGCACACAGGCCAAGAGATGCAGAGTTGAAGCGGAGTTAAAACATTTTCGAAAAGACTTAAAAACTTCAGTTTGTGCTTCTGCTGCAGCTTGCTGCTTGACAGAAAAGGTCAAAAATCAACGATGCTCCGGCTGAATGCAATCAATGGCTTAAGCCCGAGTTCAAGAGCGGGCCGGACGGGCCGCCTGATAGCAGCAATAACATCGGCTCCAACATCAATAACAACTCTAACAACTTGTCATACAAGCAGGGCACTTTACACAGAGATGGGAAGGATAATGGCAGTCAGTTCCGAATTTCATAACAATTTTTGCCGGCAGAGTGGCTTTGGGCCCGAATAAGTAAACAGTGTTGGGCCTAAATGCACGAGTATGCGGTTCATTCTTAAGGGAGAGGGTGGAAAACCCTGCTGATTGAATGGCTGGCTGCTCAATCTTGTGCTGCATCCAGGCAACAAATTGACGAAAATTGAATAAAATAATGCATGGCCTGGATAAGTAAGCCCGAACAACCACTAACACCACATTCATAGTGCTGAAACACTGCCAGGTGGCTTTGACTCCGGCTTATGCAATCCGGAAAATGGAAATATGCTGTATATATTTATCGCTCGCCTCGCCTGCTTCTCAAGTAATATGGAATGGCAAAAAGTTGCGCCAGGAAGGCCTGATTGCAACACTTGCACAGCCACCAACTGACACAGACGCACATCTCCCACGCACCACCCACAGAGAGTGCGCCAACAAGTAGGCAATAGATTTTGCAATCTGCCTTGTGTTTGCGCGCATGATTTTTCTCACTCACTGTGCGTTCCCCCACCCCTACGTGTTGTTGTTTATGCTGCCCAGGTGGGAGTACTACCCCCTGGCGGCTTTTCGTTTTTCTTTTTCCAAGGTGGCTTGGGGTATCATCAATCGCCAGGATCATCCTTGGATCCTTGTTAACGAGCTAATGCATTCAGTACTTTGCCGAACTAATAAACAAATTTACTTACCAGATTTAATTTAGAATATATTTATTATACAACAAACATGATAATATTGCATATAGTTTTCAAACATTTCAAGTAATGTAAAATACAGAATAACACCTAAGGTTTTACTTGAATCAAACTCCATTTTCGTATTTAAGCCCTTTTATATTATATTATATTAATTATATATTATATAATATAAAAAGGCTAAGCTATAGACTTTGATATAGACAAAATGAGTCCCTGAACTTATTTATGTTCATAAGTTTCGTAATATACATAAAATAATTCAACGCCAAGTAGCGTTTTTAAATGGTTATGTCTCACTCTTGAAAATATATGACACATGAATAACAAAATCAATTTAAATATCTCCCAAACTGTTGACTGTTTAACATATAAATTCTTTTAAAAAAATATCACGATACCTAAATGTAGTAGTATTCACAATTTCCCATCAGAAATCATATAAGCAATAAACAAAAAAACATCGCAAATTATTGGTAAAATAATAAATAAATATTCCTATTTAAATCGCGGTTCAAATGAAAATATATATCTTCTATGTAAGTAAAGTAATGCCTATATCCTAACTAATAGATACTGGGTATTTCCATGTCGAGGCCGGGACTCGTCCTGCTTTTTTCCGACACCACTTTGGGTGATATGTCCGCAGGTTCTGCGAAGGAGTGGCCCCTCAGAGCTGTTTGTGTGAACGTGCATATGGAACGGGCTGATGATGGCCACCGAAGCGGGGCTGCAGCTCGGGGACCCAGCTGCCTGCCAGCCAGCCATCCGGAGGACATGCCAACGGGAACGGGACGGAGGAAGCGGGGGGACACAGGGGCGGCAGGGTAAGTGGTGGCATCATAATGCTAATGATATTTGCTTTAAAGAATGGCAGCGAGAGTCAGGTTACAGGTAACATCCAGTTAGCAGCTGCTGCTGGGGACTCTAGTTGATGAAAAACTCTTTAGAAATGCATTAGTAATTTTCCGTGGCTTGTTGGCTTGTTGGTCCTTGGATGTTGTGCTTTCCCCTCCCGTGCTTGTGTTTTTGTTTTCACAGGTTTTTCACAGTCAATTGACCAATGAAATGTGCGAAGGAATGAAGCGTGTCTAATGTGGCATGGGGTTTTTGTGGGAAGGCCTTAGTTGTATTGTGGGTTGCGCTAAGGTTTCTCCACCAGTATGTATATTAAATTAATGCAGGATAATTGCTAATATAAAGAAATAATTTGGAAAAGTATATTAAATAGATAATTAAAATATTATAGTGATATCGATGTACAAAATAATACAACTAATATAACAGTCTTTGAAATATGTTTAAAGGCGGATTTTAATTCTGCCACAGGGCCCATTAAATAATGGTTTAACCTCTAAAAGCATTCGATTTAATAATGTTATCGAAACAGTCTTAATATGAATGTATAAACCAATTTAAATGCACTAACCATTCAATTTCGACTAAAGTCATTATTATAAATCAAACCTGGCCATACATTTTTTTTCGATTTCCCCTCAGACTCTTAATTGACTCTCGCTTTATTAGCTTTTCTGTTTGGACTGTTAAATGGCATGAATTTAAATGTGTCCATACATTTGATATTTTTTATCGCATTTAAAGTTTATCGATATATGTACGAATGGAAATTCTTAAATCTAAGCGTAGTTTAATAGGCAAACATGCAAATTAAAAGCAAAGCGTTGAATTTCTACATTTGAACAAAAAGAATTAAATTAAATGAGCCGGATTGAGCAGTAATAATAATAATTGGCAGCTAACATGATTTTTATCGTTAATCAACAGTGATAATGGGATCATAAAATTTATAGAAAAATAAACAAGTATAGCTTACTACTTAAAATTGCAATTTGCAACTAGCCTTTAAGTTTGAACACCATTCGGTTGTTAGCTTTATACTTACAATTCTCCACGAAAAACTATACAAATTTTTGAAACTAATAGCACAAATATTTAAATTAAATTGTTTTCTACAGATTTCAAACTTTAGCTAAACCTTTTAACCTCATCATACAAAATACTTTCAGGGCGGCAAATGAATGCTTAAAAATGAATGCAACTCTAAACGTTAACTATTCGCCGCTAAAATTCTACAAAAAAATAGGTATATATTAAATTTATGCGAATAGGAAATTCTGCCAATTCGCAATTCTTTTTCAATAAATCACGGGTCGAAAAGTGGTTCTTTGGTCGTGAATCGAACATCACTTGACAATTGCACTAGAACTCGTAATTAAAACATGAACATAACGAATAGGTCGAATGGTTTGGTCCCAAACTCACTTATGCTCGATTTCGAGTGGGTCTGCCCGTTGATAATGATGATGATGATGATGGTGATGACGATGATGTTGTTGATGATGATGGCGTGGGCGTGGATAATCGTAGCAATTATCAGTGATGAGCCGGCGACACTTGACGACAAACATTGTCACGCTCTGCCCCTCCGAACCCAACAACTTCCATCTCCTTCCAACGCATTACCTCCTTCCCCCTCTGGGGGCGATAAAATTTTGTTGCCTAGTGTAACGCTTAACGGCTCTGTTCATTGACTTTGGTCTTGCGATTTTGTTGAGTAGGCTAATGTGCCAGGCCCCCGGCCCTTTCCCTATCGCCCTCGGAGGCGTGCTGGGAGTGCGCAGTGTTCACACCCGAGCATGTGTGCGGATTGGGGCTTATCTAGCTTATCGGGCATTAATTCCCCGATAGCGCATTGCGCACATTCGACTGGCCCCCATGAATCAGAAGCCAGCTCCGTGAGCGTGATTTGATAACTGGCATTTTGGCTTGTGGCTGCGCCCTCCGCCGGTCATCGTAAAGCGTAGGGTACCCCAATCTGTTTTTAAGATATGTCAATTACCAGAATAATCCATATAAATTGAAGAAAAAAGTTCGCTCAGAACAACAAAACAACAAAATATACATATATAAATTATGTAAATATAAGGCAACACATGGCTACAATTGTCAATCCATTAAAATGTAACCTAAAGATACTTAAAGTGTTAAGAACTTACAGACGAATTTCATATTTAATTTTATAGATTATAATGTTTAATTTTTAATGTATTAATAACTAGTTTATTACGTGAGATTGTTAAAGTTGTAGGGTAACAACTATGCAGTAACCTAATAACTTTCAGAGTAATTCCGCTATTCAAGACTTCAGCCCAATTTATATTCTAACTTTATCTATATGCAGAAAATAAAAATGTGGTCAGTAAATGAGGTATTTCAGTCCCTGATATCGGTTTTTCCAGACAGCAGTCTAGCTGATAAAGTATATTTGAATTTGATGATAAGTAGAGTACCTTGCACCCCTAAGAAAATAATAAATAACAGAGGTAGGGAAGCAACTTTACTAAGTGGTCTCCATACAGAAAACTAGTAAAGCAATTAAATCAAAATCATTGGGAAATTCTCTCTGTACTTGATAAAAGCGTCCACCTGCACTTCTGCTACCTCATCGACGATTATCAGGTGGGTACTAACGCTTTAACACACACAAATCGACACTTTTTCGTGCGTATTTTTATCAACATCGAATTTCCAGCCGCTATAAAAAGATGGCGAATTCGCTTGAACGCATTTAGTTGGCCAAACAGGTTCCCCCGAACTTATAGGCTCTGTTTGGTGCAGGGAAAAAAAGAGAGTTAACTGGCAAATAAATTATAACTAGTGGCAGTGCAGTCGATAAATTAAGCAACACGAAATTATGCCAAACATTGTCGCATTAAAGCTCAGCTCCAGCTACCCCCTCCTGGCGGGACTCCAGGATGAGGGCAGCTGGCTGGCCCTGGATCAGTTGGCTCTGCAGCAACAAATCAATGCAAATTTCATTTTCCACGCGATTTCCAACTACAAGAAGACCCCGTTCGACCGAAAAACGCAGGAGTTTATTGCCAAAAAATGGCTGCAGCTCCAGATGCTGTGGCGCGAGTTCCGGCTGAGGGATAAGCAAATACGGCGCCGCCACAAGGATGCGCGCTGGCTGGAGCACGGCTACTTCCAGCAGGAGCTGTACGAGCTGGTCCGTGAGAAATATATGGCGGCTCGCGGCTGCCTCGGACGCGACAAAAGAAATCTGCTCACTGGCATGCTCACTGGTCAGCCGGAGCTCCCATAGTGTTTATTCAGTCGCCGAGCCGGGGCACGGAAAGCCCGAAAAGCGCCCTTATAAAAGCAGGAAAAATGCCGGCAGGAAGGGGATGGCCAGAATGAGAATTGGATACAGACGTGTGAGAACTTATTTTGCAGAAAAGCAGGCATTCGAATGTCGCATGCACTGAGTCAACAGTTCGAGCCGAGATGATATCCGTATCCGTCAACAGCGAATCTACATTCATACCCCTCTGGCCCTCCTTCGACGATGGGCAATCAATCTGCCTGGTCGTCATCTATACCCTATGATTGATAGCACTCGGCCAACGCTCATCACAATTATTATGGTTTGCCAAAAGGTTATAGAAGTCAATACGATGATGCCTTTCGGAGCAGCGAATTGTGGCTGCTTTCTATGGATAAATACCATTTCAATCAGCTTTTATATGTTGTAAGGAAATTTAAAATGTATTCAAAAATAAACTTGCAATTAATCCGAACAGCATTGGTTAATCAGCAATCTCTAATGCCCTAATCAGACACGCTAAAAATATGACCAATTCGTTGGGGAATTCCTAAATAACGAAAGCACTTAGTCGACCGATTCACTCGAATAAGATAAGATAAGCAGAGCCTTGGGAATTCCGCTTTTAATCGGGCAAAGGCGATTGTCAATTACGTAGACTTTTCACAGCTGTCCGCAAGGGCAAACCTAATTTACTGCCAGACAATTAACTTGTTTTTGGTCAGCGCCCTGCAGGGGGGACAGCGAAACAAATGGGAAAAACAATTTTCCTAACCAAATAATGCGCTAAACAGCTAATAAAAATTGGCCACACACAAAAACAAACTAGTTCGATAATTTGTTCTATATGCCAAAGAGCAAAAAAGCAATCACCGCAGACTTCTTCGCCAGTTGGGTGCCCAGTGCCCGGCACACTTACATCCCACGTTTCTGGCCCTGGCCATCCATGGCTTATATCTAATTTAGCGCGATTAGGCGATGGCAGAAAAACGGCGAAACAAAATCGAGGGCAGGCCACTAAACTGAATTAAGACCGCAAATTTATGGGCGCCAGC
This sequence comes from Drosophila nikananu, assembly GCA_008042635.1. NCBI lineage: Eukaryota > Metazoa > Arthropoda > Insecta > Diptera > Drosophilidae > Drosophila > Drosophila nikananu. The sequence goes on from VNJV01008465.1 coordinate 342,501, forward strand.
TGCCGACGCCATTCCCCAAGGTGCCGCGTGAATGGCTCCGAATGTTGACCAGAATAATGTACATTTGAGATCGTAAGTAGTGGAGGGAAATTATGGGTAAATAAAATGACTTTAAAGGAGTTTATGGTACTAAGTCTCTAGTTGCCATTTCTCAGACTTTCTTGTCTGAAAAATAGTGCATTTTCATTTCCTTTCTAATATTTTCTGTAGCCCACAGATAATACAAAGCAAACCGACCTGTCAAAGTCCCAGGTTTTTTTCACAGTTGAAAGATAAGATATGTATTTATAAGCAGTTTGTGATATTATAGAAATAGAAATAATATTATAAACCACACACCGCTCTGTCCATAAATAATGATATTGGCTCCCAGCATTGCCAGTCATATTGTGTAGTACAATTTTATGCATAATCTGCTCCCATCCCGTCCAGAACTTGGTCGTTGTCGTCTCCTCCAGCCCGCCGTTATAGGTCCAACAATCAGCCCAAATTGATGTTCATTAAAGTCGGCCCGCTCCCAGCGCCTGCCAAATGCTCGCGGGGTGAGAAATAAATTTATGTAAAGCGAAAACAAGGTAGACGGACCCCCGCGTCGCTTACAGTAGGCATTCTGTGCCAGGGGTGGGCCGCGAAAAATAAAAACGGAGCATACTTTAGAGGCTGTGCGCACTTTAATAAGATTTATTAAGTCGCGAAGGACCGCGGCGAGCCTCGACATTGACTTGGTCCTTGGCAGTGTCTTAACCAACAAAAAACACAGAAAAAAAGAGGAGGCAAGGCAAGGCAAGTAGAGGCATTGGGGCAGTCTGTCCGTACCGCGTTGTAAATATTTGTTACTCAACTCTTGCCGCCGCTGTTTGCGTTTTGTGTTGTCGGCTGTTTGTTTTCTTGTTTGCGTCTTAGCCCAGTTCTGCACCTTCTGCCCCCTGCACCATCCCCCCAGCCGCATTGTGTTTATTTTGCAGCTAATAAAAAGTTGATGTGTTGCCTCTGTTCTTGGCTGCTTTTTTGCGTCAGGCCTTTTTTCCGCTCCGGTCTGGGAAAGTAAGCTTCTGTTGGCGCCTAAAAAGCGGCAATGAACTTTCGCTGTACATACTTGAAATTTCAGTTGCCTCTTTTTTTCCGGCCACGTTTTTTGGGGCTCAACATATGACTGGGCCATATGTGTGGTGTGTGGCAGGGAAAGTCTGTTAAATGGAGCGGCAATTGTTTGTTTGGAAACTTTGGTTTTGCTAGCTTGGGGAGCCAAAGATTTGTGTGTTCCGCCACCGAAGTTTCCCCGCTCCTGATTCGGTTGATCTCAATTGGAAAATTGCTGGGGATTGGAGTACTCAAAGGATGATTCCAAGAATATAGTTGGGGGGTAAGTCAAATTGTGTAGATAATTTTCGCTTCCTAGAAATATTGTTGGGGGTTTCGATAAGAATAGTTTGATTAGAGTTGAGTATAATTTAAGGCAGAGATTATAGGTAATACAGTTTCCAGAAGCGTATGACTATGATATAATAGTAGTATTTCCACTATCTATAAAAAATTTTATTAGCAAATAATATGATATTAGATTATATACATATGTATGTGTTTATAGATCGTAAAAGGAGTAAATAGAAATATGGCGAACAAAGTCCCAAATGACCTACAATTTCTGCAGTCTCGTAAACAAAACCATGATTTACTTTTGGTATTATGGCCATTATTCTGTGGAACTACTACGAGTCAGCTAGGACCCCGACTCACCTTTACCTGGCCTAACTCTATACATAAAACATATTAGAGATGTTACTGCAACCAATTGCTTGGCCCTTATACTCGCTTTGTTTCAGCAGCCGCTTGTGTTTGGGCGTATGATTGTGTTTATATCGTAAAAACCAAATTTAATAAATATTTTGGGGCTTTCAGCAGCAGCAGCAGCAGCAGCGGGAGGCAGTGAACCATTTCAAAGGGCAAAAAAAGCATGAAACAACGAGAGATTCGGCCCGAGCTGAGCGTCATATAAAATTGATGCCCCTGTCGTCTGGTGGCACCACCTGGCCTGCTGCTCCCCACTGTCGCAGCCTGTCCCTCTCTCGCTTCCACAGCCACCAATCGTCCTGTCCCCGTTGTGCACAGCAACCCACACACAGCCACACACACCCAGTAAATAATGTAATAATCTGGCCGGGTCGTGGTCTCCCTGCGACGACCCATAAACCGAAATTTATGCACGAAATTCAATTATGCTTAAAATGTGGTTAATAGGCCGACGCTGGGTGGGGCCGCAGCCGGAGAAGGAGCCGGAGCCTCCGACTGGCAGCCATGCCAACAATGGGCCACAATGGGACCCCACGGGAGAAATATGCAGTGCCTGGTTATGACCTCCGTGCCTCCGCCTCCACCGCCGCCCCAAACCCACCTAACAAAATTTATTAAATATGATCAGCCTACTCCCGGCCTTTGAAATTAGATATCGTTATGTTGTTATTTAATAACAAATGCCGTATTTGTTGTTACTCTTTTTATGGCTCATATGTGGGTGCGTCGCTCTGAAATGAATGTCCTCCCGCCAGGAGTGAGTCCTGCCAGGAGTTTTATGGACACCGAGCCGAGCCGGTGAAAATGCGTCTGCATCCCCATGGCGGGACGCTCTTTTCGTTGATTTTTCTCAAATGGTTTATGGACTTGGGACACATCATATTTTCGTCTCCTTTTATGTTTTATTAGAGTGTCCGTCCGGGAGTTGAAAGTGGTTTATGAGTGGGTCAGAAAATTATTCTGCCATGACTGGAAAAGGTAAAGTTAATTCAGCTAAAATTGGGCAAATGAAAAATGCTTTCTAAGTTGGAAAGGCATAAAATAAGCACAGTAATGGTTGTACCTAGGGTTAATTTCGGATGTGCCAGATGTGAAATGGCATTAGTTCCTAGCTCCTCCGCACCGAGCTGTTGCCGACTGAAGCTCACATCCGCACCCAGCCAAAGTAATAATCGAATCAACCTGGATCGAAGCGGATCAAAGGGGGAAATCTCCCTGCTAAGTTGATGGACTTAGCACTCGCAGGGCCCGAGTCCCTGGCTTTGTATGCACTGCCTGTGTTCTCCCCCACTCCATCCAGAGTCTTCGCCGTTGCCGTTCCTCCCCGGCAATTGACATCGGTCTGAGCCCTGTACTTGTCCTTTCTGACACTCCAAGAAACGATAACGAAACAAATCCGTGTACAGCAGTTCTGTGTGTGCAAAGAATGGACTAACAATGCCGGGGCAGGGTGGAGGGGCATGCGGAATAGAAAGACAAACTCGCAGACAGCTCAAAACTTGCAAAATGATTTTAAATAACACAGGAAACGGCAGACGCATCGCACACTCGCTTCCACCCACGAGTCCTTGGCCCGATCTTGTTAAGATAAAGGCGTCTTGCAAATATTAACAACAACAGAGAGCTCGTACGTTGATAGAAAAAATAAATACTGAACAGAAATGGCAACAGCAGACGAGGAAAGTGGAGGACACGGAGGTTGTCTAGGCGGTCGAGGCTGAGACAAGAGCGACACACATATGAGCAGCCATGACCATGCCCAGCGACCGTGTCGCGGCCACAGTGGACTCATATCGATGGGAATGGTATATATCCGAGATGTTAGGAGTATATTGAAGTTAAAGGTTACAACTATAAGTTTGAAATGAAGACCAGTCCAACCGAAGACCTAATAATAACAAGGTGTGCAATGCCTTACGATATTTTACAGTCTCATTTCTCAGGCCCACTTAAAATGTAGAACCGAATGTGTTGTTTGCAAAAAAAGGCTTGTATATTGCACATAAAATCTTATTATAAAAACAAAAAGGGAGCAAAAAATGGCCAAAAAAAAATAAATTGAGTTTTAAATGCAGAAAAGTTATTCATTAAAAGCCAAGAAGAAAAAGCCAAGCCACACTGAAATCCGTTGAGTTTAAGCAAAGTTACGATGAAAAAACCACTGAAGTAGTTCGCGATTTTTGAGTCAAAGATGAACCCATTTTTTCAAATAAATGATAGGCGTTACATCATAAAAATTGTCAAAAATTGACCAAAAAATAAAAGTCTAGTTTTAAATGCAGAAAAGCCTTCCATTAAAAACTTAGAAGAAAAAACCAACTTACTTCGAAATCCGTTGAGTTTAAGCAAAGTTACGATCAAAGAACCACTGAAGAGTTCGCGATTTTTGAGCCAAAGATGAACCCATTTTTTTCAAATAATTAAGAGGGGTTCCGACTAAAATTATTAAACCCTGCAAGGGTATAAAAATAAGTAAGATTCATAGAACTTATCTTATTAGTTTTCCTTCCGTGTTTCGGAAAATGTGTTTCCTAATCTAAGCACCAAATATTTGATCTATAAGAATTTTGGTTCCTAAGCCAGCTATTAAAGCTGGAATATTAAATTCGCCCTAATAATATAATCAGGCTTTAATTTCAGGCTTTATGTGGGACTTTATAAAACCTTTTAATTTTGTTTTAAATAGTTGCCTAAATGTTCTTACTGGAGTTCCACTTATCCCAGATCCTGACACACTGTACAATGGAGTGTTGTCATGCCTTTATTATAACGACAACGCGAGCCATTTCCCTGCTTTGTGCAGCTCTATTTTCCAGTCGCTCTTCGCTTCGCTTATATCCCTTCTTCATCTTTCCCCATTTTTTTTTTAATCTACTCACAGACATTTTTCTTTCAATGTTGTTGGCCCCCGCTGCCATGTCGGACGCCCGCCCCTCCGCCGGCTTTTCGTTCGGTTCGTTTTCTATTTGTCACCCAGATAAGTGTTTTGTAGTATTTTCTAGATTTTTTGCGTTGTTTCCTTTGATACGCCCGGCGAAGGAAATCCAAATCTTAACTGCAATGCGCTACGTGCCCTGGCCCCGGCATAACCAACTGTCATGTCATGTGTGAGGATGTGGACGTGGCGGGGCGGTGGGTGGTCCCAGTCTTGCAGTCAGTTCCATTCAACTGGCAACAGTCTTTAAGTCCCTGCCACAAGACATCCTGCCCCGAAGCCCGGCTCCTCCTCCTCCTCCAGGAGTTAAGTTGAGTTGGGATGCCGGCGAACTGCTTCAAATCTTCGGTAATAGATATCAACAACTTTTCGGAACAAGAACAAGAACACGAAACCCACTGCTCGGGCCGTGCGGGTTTAATAGATTGTTCTCCTCGGAGTGCGTTTCCCTGGGCCAGCACACGGGTTCGGTTGTGTGGAGGCTAAATTAAAAATGAACTTTGGCAGCTCAAATTCATGGTCATGTTAACTTTTTGCTGCACTCCATCGTGGCTGGTCAACTCGGATACCATACAGTTTGTCTTGTTCGTGGCCCTGGGCGGCGTCCCCCCATTCCGCCCACGATGTCCGCTCTTTGTAAGTTAGTTACGGACTGGCTTCGGAGCCACCATGATAAGATAAAGCTTTATTCTGTTCGCGGTTCTTTGTGACTGCTGTGTCGGTGTGTCGGTGGAACAGATTGCAGCTGTCTCCGGCATGCGAATGCGTTCTGAGGTTTCAGCATCGAGTCGGGATAACTGAATAACACGAGGTTATGGGTTAGTGGCTGAGCCCGGGTTATTTGTCAGAATTGAATTATGAACCTGCAGGAGGATGCTAGTTGCCAGAGAATTAATTGGTTTGCGTTTAAATCAACTATAAAGATGCATTTGTTTACTGAATTGAATACACAAGTACTACGTTTGTGAAAAGCGAATTGATTTTCTGCAACAGCAAGAGATGGAAAAACAAAGAGTCCAAATACAAAGTCATTACGGTATTCCCATTAACTTTGAGTACCCCAAAAATAGCAGAGATCTATATCAATGCACTTTGCTGTTGTTTTCCATCTAAAACCGTATCAAATCCAATCTTTTGCGATTGTCTTCAGTTCTCTTTCAGATAGATTTACTATCACGCGATAATGCCTTGGATTGGCACGCGTTTATGACCGATAGGGAGCTCTAATCATCAGACATCCATAAAGCGTCATGGGAACCCGGCTCCCGATAGAGACGCCCTGATTTACAACTCTGGGGGAGCACGGTCGATAAGGTCCCGTAGGTGGCCCCCTATAAAACTGGGGCCCGGAGCGGAGTGGAGCTCAGTGATCGTTGAGCTGTGACAATGAATCGTTTGCTTTTGAGTGTGCTGGCGCTGGTCGCCCTCTGTGCCTGCTGCCAGGCCCATCCGGACATCGACTTCCCCTTCGGACGCATCGTCAACGGCGAGGCCACCGAGATCGAGCTCCATCCCCACCAGGTCTCCATCCAGACCACCAAGGGCTCCCACTTCTGCGGCGGCAGCTTGATCAGCTCGGACACCGTACTGACCGCCGCCCATTGCATGCAGTCCTATGGCGCCGACGAGTTGCAGGTGCGCCTGGGATCCACCAACAGGAACGAAGGCGGCGAGGTTGTCAGCGTGCGGGCCTTCCAGTTCCACGAGGGCTACAACAGCAAGCTGATGGTCAACGATGTGGCCATCATCAAGCTGAGCTCCCCTGTCCGCCAGACCACCAAGATCCGCGCCATCGAACTGGCCGACGTCACCCCCGATTCGGGCACCGCCGCCGTCGTCTCCGGCTGGGGCACCACCTGCTTCTTGTTCTGCAGCTCCCCCAACAGCCTCCTGGCCGTAGAAGTGGAACTGCTTGCTAAGAATGATTGCGCGTCCGATAAGTACAGCTACGGCGACCAAATCCAGGACACCATGGTCTGTGCCTACGGCGAGAAGAAGGACGCCTGCCAGGGTGACTCCGGTGGCCCGCTGGTCGCCAATAGCCAGCTTGTCGGCGTCGTCTCCTGGGGCAGCGGCTGTGCCTGGACTGGCTACCCCGGCGTCTACGCTGACGTTGCCTCCCTCAAGTCCTGGATCGAGAAGGCCTCTGCAAACCTGTAAATTAAATAAAGCCGATAATACGAGTATACAAATTGCCGACTGTTTCTAAGACCCCTGAACTTTGATAGAATATGGGAAAACATTAAACATAGCTCCTTTATTTTATTTTTGAATATTTATGCATAGTGCTTGCCGGGATCTTCACAGCCTGCCAGAGCCTTTTGTGGCAATAACCACTGTTTTTGCTGCACTGAATCACGAACTGATGTATAAACTTAATTAAATTCCTTACGCCAAGCTAAGCTTTTTATCGATTTGGACTTAATATCTCAGCCTTAGCAGAGGGTAGCCCGAAGCCTTGATAAAAATAAATTTCAAGTCTGCATACATGAATATAGTCGTCTGGGTTGCCGCCCATTTTGGCTATCGGCCCCCATCGTTATTTTATTGCTTCGTTGGCTCTGGTTTTTGGGGGCGTAAAGCTGTTAAATACTTAAGTGTAATTTATGGCATGCGATATTACTTGGCTGTGTGTTGTCATGTTTGTTAAAAGTTTTACATATGCCAGGGCCCAACCTTGGCCAACAAGGATAAGGATAAGGCCCACGACGGATCTGGTGAGTAATATGTTGCGACGTCAACGGCCTTGCACGAAGTTCTTATGAAATTGTTGCTGCGCCCGGCCCACAGTTGGCCATTCCTTCGCCCAGGAAGTTTGTCAACTCTCACTTAGTGGCTGCAGTGCCGAATTCTTGGCATATTTTCGGGCTGTTGCCAAGGGGGGTGGCTAGTTTAGCCTTTACAGGAGCCTTGTACACTCGTCTATTAGCACTTAATAAATGAGCACGTTAGGGAAAGGCCATCTCCTGTGTATGTGAGGGCTACAAGAAGGAGACATTAGCAGAGATTGACAGCAAGTGTGACCAACTTAACATGAAGGATAGAGACAAAGTAATTGTTTCTAAGAGAACTAAAAATATATCGACTGAAATTTCAAGTTTACAGATCAATTGCTGATTTTTGAGTGACATAAACTCTATTTCACATGAGGTCTTGTCTCTCAAAGGAATAAGTGCTAATTAGTGAAATTGGATAGTTATTCCTCTAGTTACATTCACTCTCACAAACTGCCTTTTAACTCTACTAGAGTACTCCGAACTCTGGCAAAATCCAGAAATTGCTTAATTTGTGGTTCGGCGATTGACCCAAGCCCCGTGCTATGGACACTTGAACTAGTTGTTATTGCAGCTAAAATTATTTTCCACGTTTAATCAAAATCACAGCTCGGCGGGGGACCAGAGAGGAAGGGTTGGACAGGATCAGGAAGGGTTAGTTGGCAGGGTGCCGAGCATCAAGCATCCTCGTCACCGAGACAGGTGTAAAATTACTAGTATGCCAGCCGCGTAGCATAGTGCAAATCGTTGACATCCTGCAGGGATATCCGTTACACCAACACGCACACATGGATCCGTGCGCTTCAATTTCAAAAGATAACAATTTTAATTACAACATTTTGCACAATATTGACAGCCGCTGCAGACTAGGCGCTTATGCAGAGTAAAACCACAGAGTCTGTAAACCAATCCACAGAATACAAGCAAGTTTATACAAATAAGAATATGCAAAAGTAAAAAATATGTGGGGTTCTTATTTCAATTTACAACGAATGTAAAGGGAAAGTATTAAAATTTGGTTAAATCGCTTCTTTTGAAATGTTACGAAAGCTTATACCTCGAGATTTCAGCACAATGTGTACATTTTATCATCGTTGCGATGTATTTAAATTTAAACAGATAATATTATTAAATGTGCGGTGTGATGGGGAGGCAAGTGCTCTCTGTGGCATAAAACAAAAGCTTCCAACTCTCCGACAGGTGGCAGCTTCACCACATCGCCTCCCATCGCATCGGCTCGCAGAGTCTACCACCGCTGGCCTTCAGCCAGGAACTGACAGGCAGCCTTATTATGAGCGCTTTTTAAGTATAAACATCTCGCATTCTCATATGTTCATGACATAATGACAGCCAGTTCATTCCTGGACCCTGTGCAGCGGCAGGAGCATCATCGGTGGCATCACTGCACACATTACCCATACGCCACGTTGCCGTGTAGTGCCGATGGCATGCCAGCAGCAGACCAGACTGTAGCCCAGCAACTTTTTGACAGTTATGAGTGGGATTCAAATGTAATCAACAATTTTTAACTCTCGACCCCCCATCGCTTTCGATTCCTTGAACCCGGTTCTCCGAGTATTTTATCAGAGTCAAAAAAATTGAAGTCTGTGGGCGAGGGCTTAGTCGCATAAAAATTCCACCTCGGGCCAAGCATCAAAGTCACTTCTTGATGTCGTCGCTGGTTCGCCATCTGATTTATTCTGCATAATGTAATAATAAATTATAGCCGTCTGCTGAGTGGGAGATGACGTAAGAAACAGTGTCAATTTAGACTGTGATTATGTGTGTAAAGGGAGGGTTTTAAAAGCTGCAGTTAGGATTTTCTAATATATAAGAACCTGCTTCGCAATTCATTATCTTATGTATAAAAGTTTAATATATAAATTGTATTCTAAAATATTTATAGAATGTGAATTAACAATCGTAGTAAATGAAATCCATACTAAATTCAAAGAAAACTAACTCAAACCGATTTCTTACTTCAAATAAATATGTTAAAATACCCAATAAATCAACCAAACATTCATTCTTATTTTTAGTTTAAATTAATATTACAAAATGTTGCATTTTATGCTTATGAAAACTGTCCTGTTCATTTCATTTTTTGTTTGTAATTGAGCTTACGTTGAGTGTGTGCCACATCATCAATCATATTTAAATTAATTAACTTTAGTTAGCCCCGATATAAATCCGGGGACTTTTGCCCGCTTGACTCTTGACATTAACTGATTTCAGCGGATCAGAGTAAATACTGAATCAGTTCCGCTGCCTTCCAATTAAGACAAGCTCATCTCATATTTAATTAATTAATTCACACGACCGAGGCACACACAGGCAGCCTAGCACGACCCACTCACACACATGTGCATTTAAATGTCGAGCGGAAAAAAGTTTCCCAAGTACTTGTCAAACTTTAATCTACAACAACTAATTGAAAAAAAAGAGTCAACCAGCAATTGCAGCTTGCAGCATGTTAAAGTGGCTGCGAGCAGTTTTATTTCGTAATTTTTTCTAACGAGCTGGATGAAGAAGTCGTCACAAAAAATATATCATCCTTCAAATCGGTATGCAAATTTTTAAAAACCAATTAAATTTTACAAGTTTAAGATTTCATAAGCAATTCCTGTTTGTCAAACTATTATTTAATTTTCCAATTATAGTGAGTATTTAATATAAACGGAAGTTGTTCGATTTTTCAGTTTATATTGCTTGGGGGGTAGTTTGGCTTTCTGTTTATAGATATTCCATGCCTTTTGTGCCAACTTGAGGCAGGTGATTTTTCTTTCATTTTCGAATTTTGGCCTGAAGTGAGCGGGTTAATATTTCGAGAGGGGAAAATCGCCGGCCAGAGAGTCAAGCCGCCTCTGCCACTCATTACTCATTTGCCATAAACTTTCCTTGACTTTTCATATTTTCTAAAATGCAGTCGCACACACACACACACACATAAGAGTGCACTCTCATTATGTGCGCTTTTCCAGGCCATATTGATTTTGTTCAGGCTTTCCCCTCGAGAGGATTGGGACGGGAAGGCAGCGGTCCAGGACCAGACAACGAATCGGTAGTTATAAATTGTGCACTTAAAAACTTTTTAACTGCTTTTGGTTGTTGTTATTTCTGGTTGATTTTCCACAAAATCCTTATTTCTGAGCGTAGGCCTTATGGCAGAGTCCTCCTAACTGTAGCTTTCCTCTTTTCGTTCATTTTTTTTGCTTAAAATCTTCAGTTTTTGTTTAAATTTAATTTAAATTTGAATAATTTTTTTTGTTTGCTGAGGTTTTGCTTGCTTGATTTTGCGTTTTTACTCTAGACCAGCGCGGCGAGTGCTCAGCAGTTGTGGGCGTGGCCTACATGTGTTCCCGGCTGAAGCCACAGCCCCCGAAATCAGTTCACTCCTCCACCCCCCCACCAACCACAACAAGTGGCAGTAAAAAGCCTTGGGATTGTTCAGTTTCAAACGAATGAAGTTGAATGGGAAATGTTTCCACAGAAGTTCTCGTTCAGTTTTGCTTGGCTTTTTGTGTGTAGCAACTTTTTGGTATTTTCAAAAGAGGGGACGACATTTTTTCTGAGGTCGACCGGGGGTAAGCAGTCATCCTGCAAGGCGGCGAAGTGAACAAGTGTAGGAAATGATTGGGGTCAATGGCTCGTGAGGCTTTCACAGTTGCGGCTAATTTGTGCCCGCTTTAAGTTTGCAGTTCGTACTGAGTACAAATTAATCATTATCAAATTCTATAACGAAAGTATTAATAGGCCCGTGGAAATTTAAATCTGAATAGGCTCTTTAAACTGCATTAAACTATAAAGGGATATATTTTTACTACTCTCATAAAATACCTAAGTCTTTCATATGGTAAAAAAAGAAAGAAAATGTAATTATTAATAAGCTGTTAAAGCAGACACATAAAAAGCACAATGACGAGATTAATATTCATAATTTGTGGCATATGCTGAATATTGGAAAAAATCTATGGATAATTATTATACAAAAACTGAGTTTCAATTCCTGAAAATATATTATTAGTAATGTTCTTAGCATGTGAAAAACAGTTAAAAGTAATGTACTTGTCACTTTTCATTAGTGAAAAATCCAAAAAATTCAAAGGCACTCATCAGGGATCCTTTAAAATTAACATGATCTAAATCAATAGTTTCTTTGCTCCAACTTTTCTTATGAATAATTAGTCCAATTACATTTTTAATTGGCAAACCCCATTTCTCTTACGATATGTGTCTTCAGGGATATTTTCTCTTTTCTAGCGGTCTGGAAAGCTGTAAAATAAAACAATGCCACATTGGTTGTCCCTTATGCTTTCCACATTCTCAACAGCTTCTGCCACAAAGAATTTATGTATATATATGGCAAATATACATATATATTTTAAAAAGGTTTCCAGAGCGAACCAAAACAGCAAATGCACTTTCTCCAGTGGAAGCTGCTGCCAGCAGAGCACAACATGCCGCAAAAACCTGAAACAAGGCAGCTGCCTGTTGAGAAAATTTTGCGTAAAAACTATTAACTTGTTTGGTTGGCAGCAGGCAGTTGCCCCAAGGACCCAGCCGAGGGAGGGTAGGTGGCAGGGGCGCACATGTTATCATAATTGCAAAGTGCACTTGCATCAGCCCTGTTGGTAAACAGTGCAAGAAAAATGATGGTTTCACTGGAAGTTTAGAAATATAAAAGGCACATCTAAAGCCTTTTTATTTGATTTGCTATTAAATATTTGTTACAAATTAAGATAAAAGCGGGCAATATAATTTATAAGATATTCGTAGGTGTATAGATTAGCTTGCTCTGTCTGAAATAAATATTTAAGTAAGAGAAAACTCTAAAACTCAAAAAGTATCGTACTTCGAACACCTCAAATAATTTGAAAATAGTTTTCTGTATGGGAAACATGATAACATATGCTTATTTTTATACTAAGTTAAAGATAGTTTTCGCTGTGCACCTGCAGCTCCCCTCCTCAAGCACGCATGCCTGAAGAAAGCTACTCAACATTTCCATACTATAAATGAGTAAGAGGTTGTGGGGTTGATAAAGAGTGAAAGCCTCGCCCGGCAGTGGGGCGAAAGTTTGTGTTTTTCTTCAATGAAAGTTTTGTTACCTTCTCGCTAGACATTGCCGTTGTTGTTGCGTCCTACACCTCATCAACATTTCGGGAAAGTTTCACTTTGGTTGGGGGTTTCCTCTCCTCTTTTTTTTTTTTTTGTGTTTTTTCCCTGTGTGTTGGCAGTACAAATTTTCAACGCTTAAGTGATTTTCGCTGTAGCGCACTTTCGGGTGCCATTCACATGCGTTCAGATTTTTAAAGTGGCGGCAAAATCGGAGGCGGTCAACACGCACTGCGGCATCAGTTCACACATTCGCACTCACTCCCCGTCCGCTTTTCCGCCCCCAGGACCTCTCCCCTCCCCTCCCCCCTGCCTGCACCAACGTGTGTCTGCCCTGTGGCGTGTGTCTGGCGTTAAATTGAAGGCGTTTAGCGTGGCAACCGAAGGACACTTAAATTGTTTTCGCTTTGCTCGCGCCAGCCTCCACCTTCGCCCCACTCGCCACTCGCCCCCATTTCTTTTTTGTCGTTTTCAGGAAAAATCATAAAAAATGCATGGCCATATATTTTCTTGTTGCTCCCACAAATTGCGCTATTATTTGTGCATGTGAGTATTGAGTTGACTATTAGGGGCAGGTTATAACTGGATGTATAAAAAGTTTCGTTTTGTGTGTGTTTTGTTATTTCTATGCTGTGCGTTCATTTGGCTTATTTCTGATGTGTGCAAATGGGTATTTAGGACAATGATTGTTCGAATTTTGTGTTGATGCCGAACAATGTCCATTATGGCCTTAAATGCCTAAAAATCAAATGCATATACGTTAAAGTCTCATGGTCTTTGTAGGAAGCTTTCTGCCGGACATTCTTCTTGGATTTTAAATTGGCTTAGTTTGTGTTTTTATTAATTTTGTGTTTTATTATATTCTTGCCAGACGATTTTGGTTTATTTTAAGATAATTTAGAATTTTAAGAATCAGAATTCGATAAGTCTTCATGCATATAATAATTTCCTCTAAGTCCTTTATATTTGATAGGCTTTACTTTTTGGTGTTCCATTTTAAAAGCATATAAAATATACAAAAATATTGCTATACCCTATTGGACTTGCAAAAATAATACTACCCCATTGATATTTAAACAGTTACGCCTTCGAAATACTCTTAAGTAGGCACCAAAGTCAACCAAGAGGCTAAAATGTGAACATTTTAACGGAAAGACAAAAAACAAATTGAAGCGGAAGCTCAGAAAAACACAATAAATGTTTAATAAGCAGAAATGACTAAACGGGAGATTGTCAAAGGAAAAAAACAAAAATAAAAAGAAAACAGTCGAAGGAAAGCAAAAGCCGCCGGGAAAGTGAAAATGTCGTACAGGGTATGTGCGTTTTGTAGCGGAAACTCGGGCGGAAGCTCCACGAGTGGCAGAGACAATGGCAAGGGAAAAAAAAACGCGTGGGCACCGGAAAGTATGGAGCAAGGGAATATTTATTCTATTTCACACAAATTCCAGGAGATACTTGGCTGGTGAGCGGGGTGCATAAAGAACACAAAGCTGATGAGTCTGTCACACGCCACTAAGTGGTTCCTTTTGGAAAATATCATCATCTGTCCGAGTTTTATGGATCTTTGCCTTAGTTTACGCAGGGGAAACTTGGCTTTTAAGTCCTATAAAAATATTAAGACCCTCTAGCAATTAAACGATTTATATTAGTTATTTTAGGATCACCAGAAAACACAGATGTTTCTAAAACCCCCAAAAACTTAAATGCAATGAAATTGTTATTGATACTGAATTTAGTGTACATTTTCTGTTGCGATTTTCTAGCATAACCGTAGTAATTTTTGAGGCACCCCCCCAAATTATCCCCCCTTATTATCCTTATTTATTAGATAAGAACTTTGAAAGCATTTACAATTATATTTCTTAGTTATAAATTGATATGAAGAGAGAAGGCTAAAAAAATCACATGACATTAAAAGTCTCTTCCAAAAAGGTGTCTAAAAGTAGCTATTTGAATATTCATATGTCTTACGATTTTTATTATAATGAAGTTCAAAGCCTTAGAAATTACATTAACATTTAATTCAATACTTCAACAAAGAGGTTTAATTAAACAAAAGCTATGAGTTCCCCACTAAGATTCGATCCTCCCCTTTAAATATTTTTTTCAGAAGCACCCCCAGCGAAGGTCCAGAATTAGCTATAGTCCCAAATTAATTGAATTATGAATCCAATACTCATTTCATTAGCATCTAAAAGGGATCGCCCCCCGTATCAGCCGGCCAACGGACCTTTTTTGAATCCCCTCCTCGGCCGAGCATCCGTCACTGCCTTCTGGCAGGACAATGAAGTGGCGGCCGAAATCACCCCGCACCCATATTTCAGTCCGCTGACCTAGCCCAACACACTTTATCAGACCCTTGATGGACACCAAATAAAGAGGGGTGGGAAAGGGGACAAGGACAGCAGGACGAGCAGGGCGAGAAGGACGAGCAGGGCAGATGGGCGAAAAGTCAGTAAGCTGAAAATGAAATGAAACGCATAAGAATCGATTCGATTAGTGAAATGAAATTTACGCCCAAATAAATTTGCACGACTTACCGACTTGGCGCGCCTAAGTGTATGCCATATATTCCTGCTCTCTCATTTTTTCTGTCGCTATTCAGGACATTGTTGTTGTTGTTGTCCTTGCTGATATCGTTGTTGTTGTTGTCCTGGGCATGTCATGGTGTTTGCCGGCTTTTGTTGGACTTGTTCTTGTTGTAGCTGTTCTTGTTTTTGTCTGTTGTCGCCGGCGTCGTCATTGTCTCTAAACTTTTGCACGTTCATTAATCTTGTGAAGCGTTCTCCACTGTTGCGCCACTGCTGATGTGTGTGTGTGTGTGTGTGTATGTTTATATTGGTTTGTGCTTGTCTCAGCCTGGCATGTCCTGCGTCCTCCCCCCACCCCCCTCACCGAGAGTGAGTTTGGTTCCAGGTTTCCTGCCTCGCCACTTGCCGCGTCGTCGTCCTTGTCTTCGGTCTCGTCCTTGTTCGGGACACTTTGCGACAGTTGTTGCATGATAAGGTTTAATCTATTTAATTGTAATTGATATTTTCGCAAGATACGACAACTCCGCCCTTCCTGCTCCTCGCATCATTTTTGTTTTTTTTCGCCTACTTTACCCATTTATAAACCAAATGAGGCGTCGTCTACAACAACGCAGCGAAGCGATGCGAAGCGCCCTGAGTATGACCCAAGTGTGTTGTTGTCAACTTGTTGGCAACACTTGAGCCTTCGCCAGCTATCAGGGCTAAATCATAATTTATAAAGTGCCAGGGAATGAAAGGAGCCAGAAAAAAGCAATTTCCCTGCGCCGGGCTTAAATTGTGTGTGAATAAATCAGCGACAACGCTTTATGGATGATAGCTGAAAGCGTTGTGGTTTAAGATCGCAATGAAAAGCTGGCATTCATTTGTTAGGTTTTTCGGGAAATAAATTCCAGAAATTAATTAAGCACTTATTGTAAAATGTTATGGGTCGTTGTTTTATGTAAGCACAGATATGTAGCTTGATAGTGTACCATCTATAATTCCTTCCAACTCTTAAACTCTTGTGATCTCATCTCCTGTAAACTCATTCTTTATTATTCCAGCAATTCTTTCTAGAAATATAAGCAGTTCAGGGTAAAGTTTATCCTTGAAACTTACACCTTAAAATTCTAGAGAGATCCTTCCGGAACCTAATGATGCCGTATCCGTAGTTCTAACTCTCTTCCTGGCCACCTGCCAGACACTAACGCTCTACTAAACCAAAGTATCTTCACCTGCTCGAAACCCATCCCACGAATATATCATGTAACCAGACGCATTGCTCACATCGTTATTATTTATGCATGAGAGGCTGAGACCGAATGGATAAGTTCGGATGCGGAGGATAGGGGGGATGGAAAGAATTTTCCACAGCACTTCGCATTTAAACGGATGGCGGGTGACTGGGGGGAATTTCCCCGCCCACCAATCACGGCAAGGAAAATAATTGTTGTTGCCTACTTGGCACACCGAGTCCTTGGCACACACACACAGTCCTCCGCCCCGCCCGGCCCGCTGCCAGGCTCAATGCCTGACTTTGGCTTCCTGTTTGAGCTTTTGTTTTTATTGCTTCATTTTCGATTATCGAGCAATGCACTTATCGCTGCTGAAGCCCGCGTCCATTGTCAACGTCTTCGATCTTTGTCAGCCGAAGGATAAGGGATAAGGTCTGAGGGCGGAGGAGGAGCCGAGGAGCTGAGGGAAAGTGAAGCTCAATCACGATGTTTTTGTTTCGCTTTCCCGCTTTCCTCATCTGTCTCTGTAATTGTTGCTTGTTGATTTCTGTCGTCGCAGCGAGTGCTTTCCCATTTCCCCCGCCCAGCCTGCGCTTTTCCAGGCCCTGAGTACATATTTATCGGGCTATATACGTTTATTATATTTGTATATGTGTAAATTTATTGCAAAAGGCACGCGAACCCCGTCGCTTGCTGGCTGTCTAGGCCGAGTCCTTGCCCTCTTCGTTCCGTGCACTCCTTCAAGGATTCAAGTGGCAAATAGCAACTTGGCCAGCGTGTCAAGCGATTCGTGCTGTCCTTCTGCTCGGCTGCTGCACTTCTGCAGTCCAAGTACAGTAAAGTTTTAAGATCAAACAGTGTCGGAAGAGGCTTTCAAATTGAAAGTTACTGAATAAAAACGTAATCTTATTAAATTAATAAAGCTTTTTGTTAAAGAATTTGTAATTTGCAATTACTTAATCCTAACTTAAATGAATACAACAGTTTCCTAACTCCTATGGGTTAAAAGAATGCAATAAAATTGGGCTAATTAAAACATCTAAGTGAGTCTACTTTAACCTAGTAAATAAAAACTAATAATTAAAGTATAAAGGGTAAAGAAACCTAGTATGAACTCTCTTAATCATATAATTACTTAGTCATTTGACTTTGCCGTTGCTTTAATCAGCAGAGAACTATACCCTTTTGATCTGAGAGCAGTGTTCCGGCTTCCCGTCCCCATCCACTCTCCAATTTTGTCACTAATTTAACTCTTCCGCTGCCACTTAGCCGCTTTTCACTGTAACTAACTAAGTCCCAATCTGCCGCTTCACCACTTCGAATCGTCCAGAGCGGCGGCACACCTCCTAGGACTTATCCTAACCTGGCCCAATCCAGTGCTATGTGTACCAATTGTGCTCACTCAACGTGGACGAGGCACATTGGGTTTAAGCAAATCAATTTACATATTGTGAATATTATAATTGAGTTATTGAAAGTATTTAAAATATGAATCACAGAGGAAATTCGGTTCTTAGCAATTAGAGAAACTGACAAAAGGAAAGTGAAGTGAACTCTTGACATTACTACGAGTTTTAGTCTTATCTTTGATATATATTTTATTTTGTAAGATGAATAAGTGTTTTAATTTAATATATAGAACTGCTTTTTTCAATTATTTTTTCACAGTTAATTTAATTTACAGTATTCCCAATAAAAAATATCATTTCGTGCACTGTGCAATGACGAAAATAGCAACAACAGACGAAATCGCAAATGGAAAAGGCCTCGGAAAACTGGTTGGCGGCGTTGGCGTTGAAAAATGTCCGCCTGGCATTTGCCGAAAAAGTTCTGTGCGCACACAAAATGCACGACAAATGCCAAAAGCTTCTGCTTGTCGAATGCAGGACTCACGGCCAGCAGGAGCGAGCAGTCGTCCTCGCAGCAGCCCCCTGCTCCGCCTCCCCATTGGCATCCTTTCCCCACAGCCCCAACATCCCCATCCCCATCCAGGTCTGTCCGGGTAGGGTTTTAGTTCCTTTGTTTTAGTCAGGTCGAGCGCCATTTTCTAGCAATTTTTACTTTTTAATTGACATTTGTTTGTTTATGTGTGGGTTTGTGCACAGACACATATGTACATCTGAATATGCGGCAGTGTCTTTGTGCGACGGCGAGCACTTTACGACCGAGGGCAGACATTTTTGCAATTATAGCGCAAAATTGATTTGATTTTTGAGTTTAATAAGTATTGACAGGATTTTTAATGAAGTGGGCAGCAGCCGTGACTGTGTGTGTGAGTGTGTGCTTAGCCCCGCCCACTCATGTGTACGTACGTGCCCGAGTAGGTGTTGTTTTTGTGTGTGTGTACAGGAGTGTGCACAAATCAGCCCAAAGTATGCCACATTAAAATGTAATTGAATAATTTTATGCAAAGCGCTGGTAAAAGTCATTCGACTTCGCAAGAGTGTGGGTTCGGTGCCCTTTAGGACAGCATTGTTGGCTGGCGGTTGTTGAACCAAACGGCCACCGTTCGAACCTATACAATATTAATTCGAGTAAATATATTACCTGACAGACTTAAAGCGTGATTTTGAAAACAAACATTTTAATATTAAAGCAGCTTTTGAATTAAAATTCCCTAATTGCCACTTAAACTATAATGAATAATTCATGGAAATTACATTGTTTTTATGCGAAATATGGTGAGAAGTATGAATTTGATTTACAGTAGAATCCGGTTATAACGACTTTCAAGGGACCGACGATTTTACGTCGTTATAACCGGTAGACGCACAAACCGGAGGAGCAAAAAAACATTTTTTTGTTTTTTTTTTTTATGGTTGCCATGTTCGTAATAGCTTTTAAAATAAAACAAATTATTTTTTTAATCAAAACGACAAATTTAATAAATTGCAATTAAAATACATTTTTTACTTGGAAAAAACAGAAATATAACGGGGAATAGGCTATGAGGTCTGTACACCAGAGCGGAAAAAAACATTGGCGAGGTATCAATACATCGACGTTTTTTCTTAAAAACATCGAATCATCGATGTAGGTGACACCGTCGGTTGTAGTTTAAATTTTTTGGCATTATTTCGCTGTTTTTTTTCCGGCACGTCGCAATAACCGGTTGAATTGTCAAAAATTTCGTCGGTATAAGCGGTTCGTCGCTAAAAGCGGAGACGTACTAAGCGGAGGCCCTTTCATATAAGTTTGTATGGGGACCAACCAAGCCATCAAGTTTTCGTCGTAATAACCGGTCGGACGCTATAAGCGGAGTCGTTATAACCGAATTCTACTGTATTTTGAATAGACAACTGATTTAATATTAAAATCAATCTTGAAAAGATTTTATTGGTATATTTGCCTTGAAAATAAGTCGTTGAATGCCAATTAAAATATTTAATTTATAATTTATCGAAGGCTTAAAGATGTGCTTAGAGGGATTTTAATTTATATTTCCGTTTAGAGGTACTTTATTATTTATTTCTGGAGCTAACCTAGACTCTATTTATAGTATCTAGTACTGCAATCAGAAAATCATTTTAAATATGTTCGATCACCTTAAACTGTCACAGAATTCGTTGCTTGTAAAAATATTTATTTATTTGATGCTCTTCAACTGGGCCAAATTTCGTTTATAGGTGCCTCAATTTTTCTTCTTTGTAATTGTAAATTCTGACAAGTAACCCAGTTTTAAGGCAATTTAAAATATGTATTTCCTATTAAAATTGTGTGTAGACTTTGCTTTGGTTCTGGCCAAATTAAATCCCAGTCCTTTACGACCGATGGCCTGCAGCTGGATATTTTATCCACAAAATATTTAATATCATTTCCAAGCCCTGTTTTATGGCCTGCTCGGTGGCTGGTGCTGGTGTTGGTCGTGTTCGGCTTGGACGCCTCTAAGCCAATGTCCTGGGAGTTGTGTCTGGTCCTGGGAGCGTGTGGATTGGTCAGCTGGCAGCCCGACATAAATTTGCAAATCGACAAATATGTCATGCTCAATACAAAGCGGCGGTGTGTGAATGCGAGTGTGGCTGTGGGTGTCGGGTATGCGGATGTGGGTGTGGGTGTTTAGATGCCTTGGTGTGTTTTTGATGGACAATGTTTGCTTATCGCTCCACAGGCTACGTCACTGACCCGAATGGGTTCATCCCGCCTCCATCCCAGTCCCAGTCCTCGTTCCCATTCCCTTTCCCGCCTCTGGCCTTGTTCCGGGCACGTGACTGACGCCTTGGTTCCAGTCCCACCTCCTCCCTCAGCTCCCGCAACCGTCTCCGTTTCCGTCCCCGTCGGACGGCCAATCCCGGTCTTATTTCGGCCCCTGCGCCTAAACGTATGCAAGATAGCATCTGTTTTCGTCGTGTTACCGACTTACACATGTAAGTCACTCATATTTGAGTGCGCCGGTGTGCGTGTGCGGCAGTATGCATGTGTGACTAAGCGCCAAGGATGATTCATTACACTTGTATGCGTATTAGGCGCAAATATTGGGGCTTTACTTAAACAGCATTAAGTCGAAATTAACATGTCTAAGCCAAGCGAGCACACACCCAGAACACATCCTGGCGTTGGGCATCGAGAATCGGAACCAGAACTAAAACTATGACCAAGGAGCAGAAGGCTGACCACGGCTTAAATAGGTAAAAAGTATATTGTATATATTATTATAAATATTATATTTAATTTGATATATTATATCATGGGTCTTACAGGAACCGGAATCCCTTGGTGTTTAAAGCTTCTAATAAAGGGGTCTAAAAGTGTGCAATACAATAATTGTTTATTTTTAAACTGTAGCATTATGTAGAATAGTTTATTTAGAAACTCTTAGGTAGATATTGTATTGATAAAGATTGCTATATTATTTCGCCTAATCTTCCTCCGAGTGATCTCTGTAGCAACCCCTTATATTATTATTAGTTACCCCTTTAAATAAGTTCATTGCATATTTCTAGGCAGCATTTCAATTGTTTTCCAATTCTCCTCCGGCACCCCTGATCCTGAAATATTTTGTAGAGCCTTAAGGGCTCTAAACAAAAATAACAATCATCGCGCGACAGTGCCAAAAACCAAACTGAAGTTCCCTAAGCCGAGGACTCTGGCTGGCACTCGAAATCAAAACTGGGAAACTGGAGGGATCGATAGTTGCCGGGGAGGTGGACGGTTCGGTTCGGCAGGTCGTCTACTTTCCAATTCAGCAAAATTCAATCTATCAAATTCGAGGCTGAAGGTACGAAAAAATAAACTAAAATCCACACACAGATAAAAAGTAAAACCAACTCCGTTTGTGCTTTATCCCAATAAAAACAAAGCAAAATAAAAACCATAAGAGTGGAGAGCAAGCTTCCAGCTTTCGCCACGCAGAGCCGGGAAAGAGGCGAAAAAATAAATTTAATAAATAAATAAAACTTCACGTGCTGCACACACTCACACACACTCAAACAGAGTATGATATCATCTGTGTCTTTGGTTTTGTACTAAAAATTTGCAAAATATTTTAGGTGCAGCGGCTAAAACCGAGTGACTCAAAGCTTCCCGAGGTTCCGTTGAGTGAGCTTTGGCGAGAGCGCAAAGAGAAAAGGACTCGGGCGATGTGCTCTTCAGTGGTGAGTTTCAACGTTCGGCAAAACACACGAAGAGACGACGAATCGTGCAGGTCTTCAGAGAACTGGATGCCAAAGGTTAGAGTCCTTCGGGTTTTTGAGAACTTTTGAGCCCAAAGAGAAGTTTCCTGTGGAGTGAGTTTTTGAGATATTGAGATCTTCTCCCAAGTACTCTTTGCTTAGTCCTAGATTGCAATGGAGTTAAACTGAAAATATGCTCTTTGCCAGATGAGTAAAACTGCTTACTCAAGAGCACACGCTATGGATGAGTGAGTTCCTCTTTTGAGTTGTGTAAGTTTACTGTTAGCATTTACTTTTGCATCAAAAAAGAACTCAAGAAATCTGTATTCAATAAAATAATTATTATTACAAATTGTTTCAGATACAACATTTAATAGTTTGATTTATAATAAGGTGCGAAAAATATTTTAGAGCCTTTTTAAAGTCCTAAAAAGGACTTTTGACATATTATCGTAGCAGAAAACTCAGAAGCATTTGAATACGAATTTTTTGCTTAGTTTTTAATAGTAAACGGCATCTGAAAATTGAAATTGCATGTTAAGAGCAGGACATATTTGTTTAATTTTTATTTTATGAAATCCTTTAACAGTTTAATATTAAAAGTAAAAAATTTTCCCCAAAAACCCACAGAAATTGGCAAATAATTAATAATTATTTCCCGCCTAATTTATTTCCATTGTCAACTCCTTTTAATTTGCATCGATTGCTGAATGTCCTTTTCGCCACACTCCCAACGCCTGCAGCATTAATCACACTGAGCATTCAGAATAGAAAATGAAGGTGTCCTTCCTGCCAAGAGCTGTGTTTATAAAAAGCCAGGAGCCTTGAGGCCGCTTAAACTTTAACCAGCAGCTGCTGCCCAGAAGTAGCAAATAAAATTTATACACAAGCACAGGTGTGTGCAACATACACATCTGGAGGGAGACAAGCAACCGCAAATTTCCAAGATATTTACACAAATACTCGAAATATTTTACTCACCTTTCGGCTATCGATTATTTATCGTCCAAGAATAAAAAAAAACAATAAAAAATGCCACAAAATCTTGAAATATTTGTGGCTGACTGCGACGGTAGATATTCAGATGAACGGATACAGATAAGACGTATAGACTCGGTCGCATTGGCTCCTCTGACGCAAGGCAAAGGTCATTAATAATTCATAAAAATAAATTTTACAATAAAATTCAATTGATTGTGTAAATATTTTCCTTGGCCGCAGAGGCCGAGCTGAAAATGGGAAGCGGTGGTGAGGCCGCCGCACCTTTGGCCTTTTCCACTCCCCATAGCCGAAAGCGAGAAAGTGGCTCCGCTGGCGTTTTGATATTCTGACGGGTTGTGATAAATGTCCTGATCCCAATCCAGGTGCCCCAGCCCCCCGCCAGTACATGTGCGAGTGCAACAGATAAAAAGGTAGCTCCGTGTACATAACCGCATTCCGCGGAGCACAGAAAAAGTAAACAAAACTCGCACATGTGATTGGTTTTTCCCGAACAGAGCTCAAATTTTTTACATAAATCAGAAAACTCCGATGGAAATTACGCAAGCCGTTTGGCCAACCAGTCTGTGAAGTGTAAATTATTCAATTGTGCAATTGAAAGGGTCTGAATTGCTATGGATAAAACAGCATTGTAAAGGGCATAAACTAAAAAAGGTTACTTTTACCCACTTCAAATAAATAACGTCACTCCATCGATGAGTTTAATAATAATAATAAATAATTTAAATTTTTAGAGAGCCTCAACCCGTTAATGATGAGTATGTATTTTAAATAATTCTTCTTATATTCCCATAATTCAATTAAAAATTTAACTGAATGCAGGGGGAATTAATAACTTTCTTAATGCCACTGAGATTTGTATCCTTTACATTACAAGTCAGTGCTGAAAATGTATTTAACACTAATAGGAAGTCAAAAAGCATTTTGTTTATTAAATTTCTGTTCGGATCCCATCTTTTATTTAAATAAAATAGTACAAATCTCTACTTAAACTACTTTGTGTGTTGAAATCATACAGTCTTTGGTTCTTCAATCACATTTGTTCAGACTGTTTAGTTAAAAAAACGTGTTTATTCTCAGTTGTATCAGTGAATTAAACGCAAGCCTAACGTTTCCAAATTACTTTTCGGCGTAAGTGCAGATCTGAGTTTTTAACCAATTTACAAAAGTCTATACAGTTGCAGTCAGAATGTTTCGCCCAATGACTATGGAGGCCATCAGCAGAGAAGACCGCGCCAAGGAAGAGGTTCAAGCCAGTCTAGTGATTTTCGCCATTACTTGTGGCTTAATCCGATTTGTGCCGATCATCCTGAGGAAGATATCTTCCTAGAGATCTAAAATTTACCAATATCCCATTCCTACGTTGGGTGCCGATATCCAGAAGGGATGGCTTTTTCGGACTAAGAATAATAGTAATCTAAAACGAGATTGAATTTAAATAAAATGCATATACTAAGCATAAATTCGAATTTATATTAATGCACTAATATTAAATACAACTAACTATAAACGTTAAGCGTTTTCCAGTTTTATAAAATAGTCTGTGCCGTTTTCTACAAGAAGTCTACTCTTTCCCATTTTTTATTCTTAGGCATCGAAATGCTAATCCTTAATGCCAATTTATGAATCACTCTTTCAAAAACACAAACAAAATGTTTACAAAGTTGTTATAAAAAAGTTAAGGTACATTAATTTTCCAATGGTGTCTTGTTATATGAATTGTTATAAATTCATTGCAAATATCTTTGATTGTTCAAGGTGAAAGGTAAGTATTCATTTCAATTCATTTCAAATCCATAGAGATTTCTGTGGCACTTACTCAGATAGATATGTACCTTTATTATCAGGTATCTTGGTATTCATGTTGAGGCAAAGGAACAACAAAGTTGTAAAAACAAATCTCCGCCTGTGCCGCTAACTAGGAGGCCAGGAAAAACATTTATACACGAAGCCATGCCGCAGGTTAAGTGTATGCAAATATAAACAGCGTGTGAAAGATATGGCCACGGGGCAAGTGGCAGGAGCGATGGGCGGCGCAATCCGCCTTCCCTGTAACCGCCTTGAGCGGTACTTATGCCAATGTTCTCGCTCTCTGCAAGTGCTCGCCTCAAGTGCCTGCTCCACTTCATTGTTACACTTGCGTCCTCTATGTGTGTGCTTAGGTGCTGGGTACGAGGGGCATGATGGCACAGTCATTTACGAGGAGAACGAGGATTCCTAGTATCTATATTAGTTTAATAAAGACTGTAAGGTAGGTACTTATAGCATAGATACAGCTAGTAATTACATACTGTTGTTATATTTATTATAAATTAAGAAACTTTAAGTATAAACAAACTATAATTAATTAATAAATCAGCATACAGCTGCTTAGTGAGAACCCAAAGGTACGAAAAAAGGTCACCTGCTCACCTGGAACATTCGCCGCATGTCCTCAAGCTGATTAGTGTACGCCTTGGCATTTTGATTGCCTGGGACACCTGTTGTTCTAAGACCTTTTTTTCGCCTCCTTGCGACCTGCTTGTGGGCCTCGTCGACTACTGCCGGGCCAATCGAGCATGTAGCGCAATAAATTATATAAAAACAATTGAGGGAAGCCTGGAAATTATTAATAAAAACAACCCGAAATTACGACTGGAGGAAAGGGAACGGAAAATTGATGAGATCCGCAAAACTCAATTCATTTGGTATGCATGACTTATTGCCGTCGACGATGATTTGGTTTTGGAAATTTAATTAGCGTTAAAATACTGTTGGCGAAAGTTATTGGCAGCCGGCCGTCTGCGAAAGTCGCGTATAAATCGTAAACTTTTTAGGGTCACATTTATTTACTTTGGCAGGTTTGGCCACTTAGGCGGGGGGCGGACGCAGCCATCAGAAATTAGTCCATAAAAGTTATGAGTTTATAAACGCGAACCGTTAAATTGAAATCGGCCTAAGAGAAATGAATATTTTATTTAACCCAAACAAAGCAGAGCAAAACAGAGCGCGGAGTCCGCTGGAAAAAAATGGGATATCAATTAAAAAGGAAAAGGCTTGACCATTTGTTAGCGGGAAATTGATTTACGAAGCGAATTGTTTGTTTTTGTGACAGTCCCGCGAAGTGGATTTTACAATTTTTATAAAAATACGAAAATACGCATTTAATAAAGATTTAAGTTGGCAGCCAAAGGGATTGTGTGTGATGGAATAAAGTAATAAATATTTCCAATCGTTGTGATAAACTTTGGTTGACAGCTGAATGTGATGATATTAGTTCATGTAAAAACTGCAGAATTTTCGGATTTATTCTCCCCAAAGTTATCTAATTTAATTGCATACCTATTGTTTTTTTGATTGCTACTCACACCCATTTCCTTTAATCTATAGGATTAATTTACTCTTAAGATATTTCAATCACTCGCACAGTTTGGCATTTCTTCTGCCAGATTCTTCATTAATCAACGCCGTTTTGCTGCTTGGGAAACACCTTTATCCCGGACCCAGGATGACATTCTATAAGCGAAAAGAAAAAACAACGCGAGAGCCGGAAACTACAAATGGAAAATTCTTTTCGCTCATTTGCATAAATCGACCATAAAACCGACCCGAAACCGAAATAGAAAAAAGGGAAAGCCAAAATCTGTGGGAAATGCCCACGAAACCGAAGTGACATCTTCATTTATCAAGTGTGCAAAATCTACCGAGCCTCCCCACAGCACATTAAATGATAAATTGCCCAGTTGCTGTGGACCACATGTCGTATGATTGACGTGTGCACTAATGCCCGGCCTCGGCTTACCCTGGCTCTGTCTCCAGTCTCCAGTCTCCGGTTTGCAGTCTCCCATCCAGGATGGCCGCAGACTGCAAAACTGTGCAAAATCGCATCCAAACTATTTATAATATTTTAAGCCCTGCACATCCCTCCGCCACCCCATCAATCTGCTTGCCTCGCCTCATATTAGTTATGCAGGCGGGCTGCGTTGATGAGAAAATGCAAATTAGTTGCCAACTTTGCCACAGCCCGCTACTCGTGGAGTAAATAGCCAAAAAAAGAAAGGGCAAGCGGAGTGCTGTGGCAGAGGCGGCGGGTGGCTGCTGGCTGCATCACCTGCTCTTCATCAGTGTCACCGACTGCCGAAAAGTATGCGAGCATTTTTCGCACTTTATAATTAAACAACTCAAAAGACAAAGAGGACTTAAAGGCGTTGCCTGGCCGCCTCCCACCGCCACTTCCCCCACAGCCCAACCGGGGGACTGGCAACATTTGCACTGTAATGAACTTTTGCAATAAACTGCGCCGCAATTTTTCGCTGACAAAGTTTTGCCCTTTCCACCATCAAGACGCCGGAACACAGAGACAGACCGAGGAGACCGAGGGAAGCGGAGGCGGAGACGGAAGTGCGGGCACCATTTTGTGCCTTTTGCTTATTTGTTTTGTTGCGTCTCTTATTTCCGGATAGCTGCGCACTTTTATTGCGCTCAAAAAGTATATGCAAGTTCAAATGTCAAACTACTTAAAAACTTATTGTTAGCAAAAGTACGACAAACGGCGAAGCGAGTGAGGGAAGTTCGCCTGTGGACTCCAATTTCC
This sequence comes from Drosophila nikananu, assembly GCA_008042635.1. Classification (NCBI taxonomy): domain Eukaryota; kingdom Metazoa; phylum Arthropoda; class Insecta; order Diptera; family Drosophilidae; genus Drosophila; species Drosophila nikananu. The sequence goes on from VNJV01008465.1 coordinate 370,042, forward strand.
ACATCGAAGCTCGGTTTCCCTGGACGCTGCTCTTGCCTGATTTGAAAAAGAAAGCGCATCATTAGCAGAACTCTAGCCCGAAGGAAGTCTCTTTAAGCCAGAAAATAGTTTCTCATATCAAAATAAACCGATTCTGCATAGCATCAAGAGCTCTACAGAGTAGTTTTAATTTAAAACGCACCAATTTGCAGAATAAACACATATAAATACTCAGCAACGAACTTTCCCGCTTGGCATATTTTTGCTCAAGCCAGGAAAATTGTCGGGAGCCCCGGCACCAAAGTCAAACATTTTCAATAAAACTGCAGAAATTATTTGTCATCTGAGCGCCCCACTCTGTAAGCCTCTGAGAAATCCACTGCGCCGGGTAGGAGAATGCCAGACTGGAGATAACCGCACCACGTAGCTCGGAACATGTTCCCAGTTTTCACTTTAACTGCAAATCAAAATGTATTTAAATGCATTTGGTCGTGATGGGTATACAGCTCCCACTTCCCTATCTCCGCCTCAGTCTCTGGCTCTGCCTCTGCCACTGATTCTACCTCCTTCTGTGTCTCTGCGAGTCCTGTGCAGCTGTGCCTCTACTCATGGCAGTCGACTTCACCTTTTTGGTGGCTCAAATAGACATTGTTGACTTTGCATAATAATTGAGTTTAACTACTGCAAAATGGGAAATGGCATCGGAGGAGAGATGGGGCTGGGGGTTATGAGTTTAGCTGCTTGGATGGGTTTTGTTTGTGGTTGAAGGAGCCAAGCCAGTCGAGTCAAAGCCAACCAAAGGACATGCATCTACCTATGCTATATGTGCCACACTACACACACACACAGCCAGCTCCAGAGAGTGTTGCACCGCAATTTTTGGGGAAATTTCAATGGAGTACACCGGCTACACCGGCCCGGGGTATCCGTAGCCCCACACTCTCACTCAAACACGCACGGCCGGCCCACTCGCACGGGCTCATCTGCAAAACAAACTTGGGCATAGTGCAAACTGCTCACGCACCATCTACCGTATCGCCGGGATGGGGCAACCTCCTTTTGCGGCAAGCAGCCACAGTCTGTGGTGGAAAGTAAACGGCAGCCGCCATCAAGAAGGCTCCAAGTCGGATGCCATCACCATCATTCCGGGATCGGGATTGGCGGAATGAGGCTGCATAACTGAGTTTCGATGTGTCCCGACGCCGCCCTGCTTGCAACTGATTTCCTGCGACTCAAAATCAATCCACAATTGGCAAGTGCAATCAGAAAGTGGCAAATTGTCGGAGGTTTGATCGATTTTCATTTGAAATATAAACGTGTCAATGAGGCACCGTGGCGCACTAATAACAATTTTGGGAATTTCGGAAAAACATATTGTGGTTAAATTAAAATAATTAACTTTAATTGATATATTTAAAAAGAAATTTAAAGTCATTCTTAAAGTTTTGAAAAGAAGTCTATTTGAATCAATTTAATTTATAAAGTATAAGCATAAGTTTGGTCTATACAAATTTACAACTTAAATACTTTTAAAATATGGATTTTCATTATTGTTGGGCTTTTTCTACTCATCCGATTTTCTATGAATCATTTACCAAAACATAGACGTAATGGGCTTACTATTTCCCCTTCAATTAAAACCTCAATTCTCTGACTTACGGCAAACTGCTCCCGAATTATTGAGATTCCTGGAATACCTGGACCACACTGCCCCATTACTTTTCATCGTGTCTGTACGCTCCGATGGTCAAGCTGAATCTATGGCTTCCTTCATCCTGCATCCTGCCCCCTTTCCCTCCATCCCACAGCCAGTGCTATGTAAATCAGAGTGCAGCTCTGCGGCAGTGTTGGTATTTGTGCTGCTGCGTGTGTGCGGGGGAGCCCGTGTTTGTGCGGCCAGTAAGGAGTTGTCAACAAAAACATAGAGACGCACTTATGGTCCAATATAGGCAAAAATGTTGCTGATGTGCTGTTGCTGCAGCTGCAGGAGGCAAAACAAAAAGTGCAGACAGCCAGACGGCTGCAGCAGCCGCTGTCCTGCGAGGAGGAGTCGGCGCTCCAAAGAGTCCTTGCCTTTGCCGGCCTTGCCTATACCGCCAGCCACACTCTTTTGGAGATGCGGTCCCCGACCGTCTGCCCGCCTGCCCGTCTGCGTGTGTTTGCGAACTTTATTAGCAAAATTGTGTTAGTACCCAAATATCCATTAGCCCAATTACGTGTACTTTTGTAGCAACAAGCAAACGCAGGACTAGGACGCAGCTCCTGGAGATCCTGCAGCACTTCAGGAGCAGGTCCCTGCTCCGAAAACTGATAAACAAAGTGCAAGCACTTGCACAATACCAAACAAACGAGACGACAACGAGATGACAACCAAATGCTCCAGCTTCTCCCACAAATAATTCTTTCCTCCGAGCTCTGGCAAAGCAACAGAAAAATAATAATGAATGTAAAACAAGTAAACGTAACTGTCGAATCGGTTGAGTACGCTTTGTTTTTGGAAATGCCTTTTTTCAAAAGTTTTTCAATTTAAGTTTACATAAAGTTGCAATAGGTATGCTTTATTTCCACCTGTATTTAAGTTCATAAATTTGGTTTAAATTAAGATTTACGCCGCATTTACTATTTGAAGAGAAAGTAATAACATTTATCTTAACTCTTTTTATAATTTAACCAGTTTCTCTGTATGATATCTTTCTTTTAAACATTTGCTTTGCTAACATTATACATACATATTTTTGAAATGTTGTATCAATGCAACTTCTGTTAGAGTATCAACCGAGTCCTTCTAACTTTCATTTCCCATCATTGTGGTAAAGATTCGCTTAGCTGGTCTCTGTGGCTCTGAAGCTCTTACGGTTTAATTCCAATTGCCAAAAATTAAGATATATGTTCATCGACTGCATTTGATTATTATTAAGTGTTATGTATGTGCTTGCCTCTGGGTTTGTGGCTTGTGGTCACCAATGAAGCCGACTGGTTACTGGGAAATTTGAAAATATAGCCTGAGATACTGAGGCGGCTCCAACTGGCTTTGTTGTTTTCCTTACCTTAATGGTTTTGAAAAACAATTGGACCTTTGAGAGACATCTGACAACTCTGATGTCTTCTTGGTAATCAGAGACGCAATACATTTTCGCTTAAAACTGGATTTCGGTTGGCTGGCAGGTTTTTTGCGTTGAAAAATTTTGTTTTTCCACTCCTGGCATGACAATAAGCCAACTTGTTAAATATATTTTTATTTCTCAGTTGCCATGGCTAGCAAAGCCTATTATATTCCCTTGGCAGTCGGTGGTCCCACAGTGAATTTCCATTTCCAACGCTCTTGGGGAAATTAAACTTTTACCCATAATTACTCAAAACAAGGGCGGAATAAGTATCTTGCCTTCACCTTGTCCTCTCCAGTTTCACTTTAAATGTTTTTCACACAATAATACAAATTTTTGGTTTTATTTGAAAAGCAAAAGAGAAAAATCCCTGAACGGGAGCTTGTGGTTTTGGTGGGGGGCGTAGGAAAAGTACACAGAGGAAAAGGCGTTTTCCAAATGAAAGATTTGTATGCTGCATTTTATTTCTGAGAGGAAATTAGTGCTTGTTATCGAATCATTAACTGGTAATATTTTAAAGATTTTTTATATTTGAAGTTGGAAGAAAACGCTCTTGTCCTCGTCGCTAGTCTTTCTTCATTCTTGAATGAGTCTGGCCAGGCAACTCTTTTCTTCTACTCTTAAGAGCCATATTTTGAGCCAGTCGGCCTGTCAGTGCCTTCCCTGGCCGCCTCTTCTAGTTATGTCTCTCCTGTCCACGCAACTCCCCCTGCTTCTTCTGGCGTCTCTTGTAGCCCGTAAATAGCGGAAAATTCAATTAAAAGCTTCAGCCACTAGAAAAATATCGTCGCCATGGCTATGGCTATGACATAGGTACAGCAGGCCGGTCTTCTGGCCTGCATGGCAGGATGAGCGAAAAGGATTCTCTCTCTCGTTTTTCATTTTTTTTTCTTCTTATTTGTGCCCCCCCTAAGGACCCTCCCACGGCGATGACAGACCCAGGGACTAAGCGCCGCACAAGTGACTGGCAAATGGCGGTGGAGCGGATGCAGGAGGGACTCCATGGAGGCACTGAGCCACGTCATTATTGCTAGCTAACGCCGGCCTAACAGCTAGTCCGGCCCAAGGCAGAGGCGGAGTTGGGATTAGACTTCGGGGGGCAGGTACACTGAATATAAATATTTTTGGAAATTAAAAAAAAATAGTTTTTTTTCCACAAGTAAGAGTGAAGTATTAAACTAAAATAAACCACTTTTGTTTTATTAATGACAAACTTATATTTCTTGACTTAAGCAATTATCCTATGATTTTCAAAAGAAATGTTCTTGTTTGCTTTTAAACTTATCTAAGATTAATTCTCTCAAATTTAAGTGTGAATTAATTAAAGTACTAGTATATATTAAGTGTTTTAAAAGAGTAATTAAACTGTTGGTAAATTAAAAATAATAATGACATCACTTGTTGTTTTTAAAATATCAAAAATACTAGCAGTTCCAGTGGTTTAGAGCAGCTTAGATATTTCCACACTTCGCACATTGTCCTTATTCAAGGAATCTTAGACTTTTCTTTTTTAACGCTTTGTTTGCTTTGCTATTACTTCTTTGGCTATTATCTTTCTAGTCCAGTGGCATGCTCTAGTTGAACAATTCCGCGACAGGTTTGTCAGACTTTTGCTGGAAAACAAACCGAGCCAGGAAAGTTTATCCCAAAACTGAGTAAAAAACGGCAAAGTTAAATTCAACTATTTAATTCGAATTTCACTTATTATTATAATATTTTTCTTTAACTTCAACCAACTGCTGTTACCAAGACGATGGAAGCCGATTGGTAAAGCACTTGAAGTACCTTATAAAAAGCCAGATTTCATGCTTTTCTTTTGCTCTAAATATTCCCGAACAAATACTTATTCTTATTATTATTTTGCACTTAATGCTATTTATAATTCCCTCTTATCAAGCTGTGAAAAATCTCTGTGTGAGTTCCACCGATTTTTTTTCCTTCAAACAACTAGATCAAGTCCTTAAATGAAATTGGGGAAAATTGAATAATTGATAGGGGGAGGAGATGGACAACCGACCCCAAAACAGTGGACATGCAACCCGACGCGGTCGTGTTTCCACCTTTTTCGGTCGCCACGATGGCTATCCCCTTCCGCCTTGGCCTAACTACCTGCAAGATACTTGGCCTGCCCATCACGACCACTTTAGGGCCAACTTCCCCATGCTCCCACCCCCTTCCAGTGCCTGTTTGTTTCTCTGATTTTTTCCCGATTTCCCGCTGCTGCGTCGGCCGGCCTACAGACGTACGTACGTAGACGGGTCTGGAATATGGATTTGGCCGGGCCAACCCGAACCGAACTGAACCGAACCGAGCCGGAGTGGACTTGGCCTGCTGCGTGATCGACATGCTTTTGCGCTTCCCTCGCTTGTAATTGACAGATTTTTTCCAACGTAATGGCAGACAAAATGGTAACGACATCGTTGGCTTCGTTGTCGGCGGTACGAGTGAATCCAACTTGACCAACCTTTTGAGAAAGGGAAACTGCCATTGTCAGTTCCTTCCCGTTCCCTGCCAATCATATGCAAACTAAAGGCTGAAAGGAAAGTCCACAGCGTAGGCTTTATGATAAAGAGCCATGGAGGGGCAAGGCGTTAAGATATCCTGAGTGTGGGAAATATCTTACTGAAAGTTCTTATATACATTTGAAAATTCAATTAATTTATTTTCCCCTCTCTTCTGAAACTTAATATGACATATTTATTGGTCTTATTATCTTAATCTTAATCTTAATCTGACAATCTTGTTGAAAGTACAAAACTTCATATCTCTGATGTATATAAAATAGAAAATATAAATGTGAAGAGACTTGCCAAGCAACCTTCCCTTTCACTTAATAGCAGTTTGGCTCAAATCGATATTTATTCTTAAGTGAAAATATTAGGGGAATTTCAGAGCTAAATCAACTCACATATATTACGAGCCCCTCTCATTTGCTCCCTGGGCCTTGCCAACGCCGACTTCGTTTGCATTTGGCGCCTGCTGCATTTGATTTGTCGGCTTTGGCAGGCAGCCGATATATGAATATTAATAGACCCTTCGGGCCATATGCACCGCATTCGAAATGATGCGTCAGACTAACTGGGGGACCGATCCGATCCGGACCGGGCCAGGCCAGGCCAGGAGCGATTGAAAAATGAAGTTAAATAATGGGGAATATTCATTTTACCCAGAGCCCGACTGGACGAAATTCATACTTAGACGCACGCATACACATGCTCTACGTATAGAAAGAAGTTTTCCTTCCCCCAGTTTTCCTGCTGTCTTTTGCTTTGCCAATTTTTCACTTTACTGCATAAATATTTATTGCAACTCAATTTCGCAGGCAATAGAAATGCCATTTGCACCATTAATTCAATGCAACACCTGCCAGCGACGACTTGGCCCTGGTTTTGACTTCTCGGCGGCAAATTTTTTCCACTCTCCCTCTGACTTCTGACTTACACACGCACACTCACAGCTCCCGTTTGGTGGGCGGGAAACTTGGAATTTGAAAAATGAAGTCGTGCTAAAATTTTTGTGTGTTTATAAACATTCCAATAGCTTTATTTGCCATATACTTTGCCGCAGCAGTTGATGAAACGGGGTGGCTCTGGGAACGGAATGCCAAAAGGGTGGTGTTTCTGTGTGTTTTTGGTAAGCTTCCGGCCAGCATCGTTCTTTTTCAGGGGGTGTGGGGAATGGAGGGGCTGGCTGGGAAGACTCTGGATGACTGTATTCCCCATTCATGGCCTTTATCGTTTGTGGCAACAGCTGTTGCCTGAATTATGCTAAATTTACGCCCACAGCCGCCAAAAGGGGACTCGAGCAAACAACATCATCAGCAGGCTCATCATTGGCTCCCTTCCCGTTTCCCGTCCCGAGTTTCCCGCTCCACAGTTTTCCGTTTCCCGAACTTCATCATTAGCATTGGCACCCAGAGCTAGCCCGGCACCATCATTGTCATCATTTGCGGCCATCGCCGTTACTCCGCCAGCTATTTTCGGTTATTTTTAAGTGATTTTTAATAAAGTTGACTCCGCTCTAGGTGGGTTTTTCACCCGAGCGTAGAATGGGAAAACCGCAAGCGTTTGTGTGTGTGGATACAAGGCCGGAAGTTTTATGCCAAACTTTGGCAATCTCTCTTTGACACTCATAGAGGGAAAATTGCCAGGCTTTTATTATGAAATTTGAGGTTAAGTTTTATTTCATTAATTTTCCGCTTCACTGGCGAAATTTGTATTTTTCGCATCGTGTTAATGTGCGTGTTAAGTTTTCCAATCAACAGTCCTCTGTTTTTTTCTTCTCTGTCTATTCGGTATAATATTGTTTGTGGTTTTCTGGCAAGCCACCGAGCAGACAGTCCCATCAATTTATTTTTTAACGTAATATGTAGTACACCCAGGTACGTACACCCATTGTTGGGTTGGTTTTGGTGCATGTTGACTAGCAATTAAATTCATGAAAGTAAAGCAGCGGGGTAATTCGAAAATGTTAATATATTTATTCATGAAATGTGGTATTTGGGGTTTTTGCAGCATTTTTATTTATAAAAGAATTTTAAGTGTAGAGTGGAGTCTATTTTTGGTATTTAACTATTCGTTTGTCAGCTGACAGATTTAATTCTCAACTTCAAAATATATATGTATACATTTATATATGGTTAAAGCCGAAGAAGCTTTATTCCTAATGTTCTAATAAGATCCGAATATAATTTGTTGAATTCAGGGTGAAAAATTGCCCCAAAACAAAATATTTGAGTAAATACAGACAAATGGACATGAATATATTAACACAACTAAAAAGGTATTTATATATTTTCATTCTTTATAGGATGGATGAAGCATTGCTCACAAAAAATATACTATTAAATAAATTGAATGTAAATTTAATATTTAATATTTAGTAAAAATGATTTTACATTTAAAGATTTAAAATACCAAAAATATATATATATTGATTAAACTTAAGGCTTCTTTGCTAAAATATTTGTTAAATTATTTTTCTTTGCGACAGCTTAACAAAAATAAAAATTATTATTTTAATTAATTGTTGCTAATTGAATTTTTGTAGGTTGTCTTTTATTTTATAGGGCAACATGTTAACCAGCTAATCCACTTTAAATAGGAATAAGTCCAATAAATCTGCATAGAGATCTTATTTGAACTTAATTTAGCAAGTTTAAATAGGAATAAGTCCAATAAATCTGCATAGAGATCTTATTTGAACTTAATTTAGCAAGTTTGGATTAAAAATATACACATCCCTTCAATACATTTTTAGTATATTCATATCTATTGCAATGCATTGCTGAAATCCACTATCATTATTTAAAAAGCAAAACCAACCTCGACTGAACTAAAGCAATTGAAATCAAGCAATTTATTATCCTGTCATTTTCTTTTTCTGCATGCCACTGCAAATGAATGTCGAGTAAATTAAATTCCGCAAAATACTCGTACTTCATCGGCAAACAACTGTAAAGACGAAAAACCAAGGATGTAATCTTCGAAAGCACTCAGTGTTTCCCCTTAATGGAAAATGAACAACTTTTTATGGCGCTAGAGGAAGGACTTTATTTTAGCACATTCGAAAGAGCTCCCCTTTCCTTTTCAAGGGTTGCAAACATTTGTGTTATACTTTTAGCATTCTTTTCAACACTAGAAAAGGGGATGATTAGTATAACAAAAAGCTACAAATTGAACCATAAAGTTACTGCTATAAATATATGAAAAGGACGTTGCTATAAATATCGGTTATACTGTCATATTAGCAAAGTTAGGCTTAAAATTAAACCATAACACTAGTGTTATAATTATAAATAGAGAATTGTGCTTACGTATTCTTCCGTATTCTATACATTTTGAAATTATGAACATTCTATACATTTTAGAACGTTATTACATATACAAAAAAAAACACACAATTTTATGGCATTAAAAGTCTATGTTTTCTTATAAATTTCAGTGAGTCGATTGTAGAAAATAAATCATGTAAATATAATTACATCCAACAAATATACCAAATGTATAAAACAAAATAATGTATATATTTTAAAATATAAACAAATTCTTTTTAAAAGTAAATTGAGAAATATAACCTTTCTTGAGTACCTTTTTTGTTGGAATATTAAATTTATTTCAAAACATATTTTTAAATATTTAAACATAAAATAGGCATATCCAGAAACTACGATACTTTTATAAAAATATATTCAAATTTACCAAGTGTAGTAGCAAGAAAATGTATTTTATTTAAAGGCTAACAGCTTCATTTTCATTTCATTTACACTTCGATTTGACTTACAAAGTATGTTTAAATATTCAGACTATTTCTACGAGTCTTTGAGTCTTCCTTCTTGAGGGGTTATTTTTAACATTTTTATCCTACAAAATACAAAACTTCACAAATAAAAATCATATCACTCTGTATTAATATTTAAGCAGTAAATGTATAATTAATTTAATTGAAACTAATGAAGTGTTAGTATGCATAATTTTATAATGCATAAATGACAATTGTGATTTCATATAAGCCGTAAAACTGAAAATTGTGAAACTACGGCAGTGAAATGTCCTAGCTTAACCTTTTCTCCCTTGTTTCTAATTACTTATTAATGGCAAGAAAATGAAATTCTCATTTGTAAGTTAACGATGCTGCCAATAGATAACATCCCCTCCCTTTGCCGGCACATTTCTTGTTCCAATCCATTTCAATCGTAATTACAAGTTGCAAGTTGCTCATAACGCCACTTCGATTACCACATAATTTAATTATTTCACTACAGATTCAAAATGTATGCCATGCTGGTTTTCTTTTCAACCGAATGGGTGTTAAAAAAATGTATAAAAAATATGCAAAGATATATGTACGTGCGAATGCAAGTTACACAAGGAAAGTGACCTCTTTTTAATGAAATCAAAGCTTTACAAATGGAAAACAGGAAAGCAAACAATTCATTCCACTTCCACCCAAAAGAGCAACATACAAGCTGACTTTTAAAACCCGCTCAAATTTAATTAAAAAAACTTCTTTGCTTTTCGCCGGGAACGCAAACACAAATAAAGCTCAATCAATTGAGCACAGACAAATAAGCCCCAGTGCAGCATCAAGAGCAAAAAATATATAAAACAGATTTGTATAGATATACTACGTATATAAACAGAAACTGCGGCTATAAAAATGCCAACAAAAAGTTAACAAAAAAATATTGCAAAAAGGCCCAAAAAACGGGGCAGATATTCAACCAAGTATAAATATTGGCCATCTAAAAATGGGTAACGAAAAGTTTAAAGTTGAAAATTGTAGCTATCCCACAAAAGTAAATAATAGTTTTAAAAACATTATTTAACTAAACCATATATACATATATAAATAAGTGCAGATTTATGAAAATGCCCAATGGGTGTTATGCAATTAATTGACAATTTATTATTGCTTCTAGCTAACTGCAAAATAGGGCCAAAGCTGTATCTCGTTATTATTATTATTATATTGAATTTAAAGTACATTTATATACCCCACAAGCTGCCTAGAATATAAAACCAATATCGAATGTGCAGTAAATTGAACTACAATAAAATCCTCTCAATTTATGTGATACTTTTCTGCGTGTGTCGTGCTGCTGTTTTTCAACTTTCTAGTGTTGTTTAGGTAGTTTATATTTCATTTTTATGTATTTGCCGGCTGGCTGAGAACTAAACAGAATTCTGCGCTTAAATGCCTCTGAACCCACAACAATGTCAACACAAACTTGGCTAGAAATCATTTTATTTTTAGTCCACAACATTGATGCAAGGTATTTGGAAAGCCGCAGTGAAAGCCCCGTCCTGCCTGCCGTGGAAAATTCAACGTAAATGAAATGTGTTTTGCGTGCCGTCCCCAGTAGTGAGCTTCCTTGTGTGCAAGAGTGTATGTGGCCCTGCCAGTGTTATACTGTCAACTGCAAAAACCGCACGTGCAAACACACTCCCACACGTTCGTTGGTACAAAGGAAAATGCCAAAACCTAACCTAAACTTCAGCTGAGGCATATCTCCACGTAAAATAAAATGGAAGTGAAAGCAAGATTCTGGAAAACTGATATTGAAACAGACTTACAGATTGTATTTTATCAAGTTCCTAACTATTACGTTTAATTAAATAAAACATGAAAAGTACCTTGTAACATTTAAAATATTTTGGCAAATACTTTGTAATTGTATTTGAGGCCATCTCTTAAATTAGCTTGAAAATTTTGGGTGCATAAAAAATGATATTGGTTTAATGATGATAATATTAGCAAAGACTTTATAATTTTTAGGATGCGTAACACCCATACATTTCCATGCCTGAATCAATCTCTAGAGAAAGCTGAACAAATTTGAGGGCAAGAAATTGTTGTGGGGTTGACTGTCTTTGGTTTCAGCATAATACATTTTGTCTAAGACAATTTTTTTGAAATCTTTTAAATATTAAAATACCAAAACGCAAAAACTCTTCATTCCTAATATTTAAAATTTAAAAATTAACTTAAATTGTTATATTTTCTTCAAGATCAAACAATGACATGACCCGATCTCGTGGTACAGCAGAATGTCACATGCAACAATTTCCGGGCACATTTTGAAGACGCTTTTTATGCGCGCCTTTTTGTGTGAGTGTGAGTGCCGGCAACGACCCTGTAGTACCAGTCCCCGAATATTCCACGGTGAATCCCCGTTGTGATTCCCCGCCAGTCCACGCCAGTCCCGGGGACCGGCGGGGAATTTTCATACAAATCTAGTAAGGATTTTCCATACATCGGTCCGACCTGGCGTGGAATTCGAAATTGGGCGGGGATTATTCGGGGAAATCGCGTGGAATCCCCGGTGTACATTGTAAGGCATTTCGAAAGAATCTGTGATTTTCGAACTAAATTCCACGGATAATCTCCGTGGAAACACCGTGGAAACACCGTGGAAACGCGTGGAAAACCGGCGGGGAATATCCGTGGAAACACCGTTGAAACCCCGTGGAAAACCTGCGGGGAATATCCATGGAAACACCGTTGAAACCCCGTGGAAAACCTGCGGGGAATGTCCGTGGAAACCCCAGGGAAAACCTATAGAAAATACCCCAAAAATATCCTCCTTCTAGTAAAAATAACAGAGTAATTTATTTATAAAATGTTATATTTTTTTTATGTTTTCACAATTTTGGTTAGCATTACTCTTTATTCCGAAATGCGTGTGACGGGTCTTCTCTGCCGGCGGGTGGCCCTTTAACAAGCTACTGCTATCTGTAAATAAACAATATAACTGTTAAAATCAAATTGAACATTGCAATATTTTGCACAAATTTACGTACATACTTATTAATTTGAACAGAAAACAAGCTCCGCATATGTAATGAGATTTCCATTTACACTGTCGATGTTGAAGGCGGATCCAGGTTCACGATCAATTCTGAAAAGTAATTTATTAATTAAACACAAATAACTTTACTTACCTCATTATAATATTTTACTTTCACGCAACTTAAATTAATACGCAAAACA